>ML677377.1:3038388-3413221 GCA_007922305.1 Dermatemys mawii
GTTTTGCTGTAGGCTGAATGTAAACATAGAGGTGTGTTTCGGGGGACAGGGGGGTTTGATTGCAGCTGTGTGTGTGGCGGGGAGCTATGTTTATACTAGCACTTTTGTCAGTTAGGGATATGAAAAAACCCACACCCCTGACTGACATAAGTTTCTCTGACAGAAGCACCAGTGTAGACAGCACTATGTTGGTGGATGACATAGCTACCGCCCCTTGTTGTGAATGGTTTAATTATGCTGGTGGGAAAGCACTCTCACATCTACGGGGAGCAGCTACATGGAAGACCTTACAATGGAAGGGCTTCAGAGGTACGGCTGTGCCACTGTAAGCTCTCTAGTGCAGATATAGCCAGAGAAAAAGAGAAGGAACAAAAACACAATGGAAATGAAAGCATTCTGAGGAGCAAAAAAGCCCAAAGAAACCCTAGCAGCATGACCTGAGAACTACCTCAAAGAGCTTTAGGGCAAAATGCTGTCTGGAAGAGACTTGGAACCATGAGCAAAGAAACCATCCACTGTTGTTTTAGTCCTGCTGTGTTCAGGGATACAGGGCCTGATACATTGTTTGTAAATAAGAAGGATTGCATGAAATAAACACCTGACTTTATCATCAATTTCTTTTCCTAACCAGAACAACCCTCAAGGCCCTGCAAATTGGTGAACCATTTGGGTCAAAAAGAAGTAAAAATTTTATATTCTATTATATAATGTTATAACTTATGAAATTTAAATGAAACATTTCAGCCTTATTAAAACTAGTCATTTTGACTTTATAGAAATGAAGTGTGTCACTACTGAAATCTGCAGCAAAATCAATACAGTCCTTGCAAAATGTTTGTTTTGTTGAATCAGCATCTGTTGATAGAAAAACATCAGACTGGAACATTTTAAACTCTCTCTAATCAGTATATAATATATCAGTTCATAGTAACAGGGCTGGAAAAGACACACCATATCACCTACTCCTTCCTCCTGCCAGGATAGGACACAATCCTCAGATATGTACATATGATTAGTGAACATTAAGGTCAGTGAGCGTTGCAGATCCTCAGTATATCTGAAAATCAGGCACCAAGTGTCTCAGAAATGGAAGCCAAAAAAATTAAAAATAAAAATCAATGAACACTTCTGAGAATCTGGCTGTGTGAAATAATCCTATTTACAATTATATACATTGTGGATACAGGAGAGCACTGTCCTTAAACTTTCCAGAGCCATAAATTTATCTGCAGAGCTGAGCAAAAATCAGAATTTCTGCACCCCACGAAATTCCAGTATTTTAAGACTGAGGCCACGTTGGGACAAAAACAATCTTGAAACACTGAAAATTTGTGCAGAATGAAAAACGCTGAAGTATTTCAATTTGGAAGCACTGAAATTTTTCGTTTTGACATTGTCAGTTGAAAGGAAATATTTCCAGAGTCCCAAATCGAAACATTTCATTGTGCTTTACTCAACTGACTGAAAAGACTTTGTTTCAGTCAAATCTGCAGCAATTGCAGCTCATTGCTTCACTGGAGCTGTAGTTCAAGCTGCCCAATGGGCCAGACTCCCTGGTTGGACTACGTCTCCATCATATACCCACATCCATGTGATTCCCATGATGCACCACAGGATTCAGTGACTGGGAAGATTGTTGCCTCATGGGTGAGGTAGTGTGACCTGGAAGCTCAGCCAATAGGAGAGAATGGGCACCAGAACTGTGACTCCCATAACACAATGAGCTGCAACAGAGAGAAACAGTTATATTTTGAACTGACTCTCACCAAAATGTTTTCGGTAATTTGAACCCAAAGTATTTCCACGTGGGTTGAACCGAAATGGAGGGTTCTGTTGCCACAATTTTCATGGATCCCCAAAGCCAGGCCTTTTTGGCTGGAGAATGAACCATGTAGAGGCTGATATGTAGGAAAAATAAACAACTACCGTTCAGCACTAGCAATCAGGTTGTATCAGTTTAATGTACCAAGGGTATCTTCACAGTGAAAGGAAAAAAAAAATTACTTTAAAAAGAATCTAAAATTCTCTGTTACATTTCCAGGCTCCCAAATTAAGAAGGCATGAGCTTCCTGCCAAATGAAAAATTTAAACAGATACAAAAGGAAGATCCTTCCTTCCCCAGATAAGTAGCAATTCCACACCCCACTCACCCAATTCCTTTTATCTTCACTCCGTGTTTTCAAAATTACTTTAGAATGAATAAAGAACAGCTCACTCCAGGATCTTCATGGAGCACACAGACAACACCAGAGCCTAGACCAATGTACAGTAAGTTTCTTATTCTGGATACTACTTTGTGGCTCCAAATGCTACGCATACCATATATCACAGGCACCCAGAGAGCTAGTGGAGCTGGGGCACACGGGGTACATGTCAATTAAGATGTCTCACATGCTTTGGGGCTAGAGCCTTTTTTACATTGTGTGTGTACGCTGCTTGGTACAATGGTATCCTGATCCTTGACTAAGGCCTCCAGGCTCTACCTCAGTATGAAGAGATGATAATCCACAGGCTTCAGTGCCTCAAGCTGAACCTAAAACAGATGAGCCCCGAGTTCACAAAGACACTTTGGATTTAATCCATCATCCGTTTACATGTGTAAAATAAACTCATCTGAAAAGCTGGGAAGTCTGGAAAAACCATGTAAACAATATTGCCATTTCTGTACAGTTCCCATTAAATAGGATAATTTGGTTATTTACAGCAGAGCTATTAAACAGTGTGGCTCCCAGAGAAACTGCATGTGCTGACCATCCCTAAATCCAGCTCTGCATGTTGGGGTTACAGCTACTGTTAAGAGAAGCTTAAAGAGGCGTATTCACTTTGTGACTCTGATCTGCTCTGCCTCTGCCCAGCGTCTTCTCCAACCCTTGCATAAACTGTTGATACCGTCCTTGGTAATGAACTCTCCATGTGCAATTCCTCAGGATTTGGGACCTAGATAAAAACAAACAAACCCCCTCACTGAGTTAAGAAAGTTGGTCATGGGGATCAGTCTTGATTAAAAAGAGATTTATTTTTATATTTATATATATATTATATATTTATCTATTTATATTTCTTTAGCATATAGCACAAGGAGCAACAATTGGCTCAGCAGCTGTTCCTTCTTCATCCTACTCCCTTGAGCTTAAAGTTGGGCCCGGAACTACTGACTGCAACCAACAACAATAAAATAAGGGACAAATTAAGTTTACAGAGGCCAGGACTAACATTGTGACATACTGCAAAAGTACTGTAGTCTGGGGCCATGGATCAAATAACATATGGAAAACAGACTCTAATCAGGGTCATTGCTCAAATCACATGGTAGAAATAACATGATCTTTCTCTCATGTGCTTATCTCATGGACCTATCCCTACAGAACAGGACAAACTCGGGTCGTGGCTTGCATAGCAGATTAGTGCAGAACACAAATAACCAGAGAGAGGTAAACATTTGCAAAAAGCCTTTTATGGAGAGATCACTGAAGCTACCACAGCTAGAGCAGTGCTGATTGGCTGAGGCAGTCTGAACTCAGGACTGAGATCAAGGTCATGTGTGACTCAAGTTGAGTCAGTCACAGAGCTCTAGTCATGGGCCTGTTTGTAGGTGGGTCCGTGGAACTGTCTGAGCTCTTGTCTGTAGTGGGTGTCACAGGGAGCAAAGGAATATTAGTGGGAAGGCTGAGAATCAGCCATGCAGAGCTTGATAGGAGGTAAGGAATGGGGAGAGGGAAGGACAGAGAGAGAGACTGAGCTGGGGGATGGAGGTGGTGACATATGGGGGACCCGGTATCTGCACTGATCCCAGCTTTATACAAGTTTGTGTTTAGCATATGAGTGGAGGTTCGTGCAGCTATGGTTTTAAAGTGAGCTGGTTCCTCCATCCCCAGTAGCAGACAACTTAGTCTTGCAAAGACAAGCGTCACCAGGGTATGTAGGAGAAGCACAGAAAACCACACCATGCAGAGCTATAGCAACCCTTGCTATTGCTGCAAGAAAATCATGAAACCACGCTGACCCTCAGCAAGGGGAAATAACCACCCAGAAGGACCAATGTCAGGCACCGTAAGAGCGTTTCTCCTGAGAGACACGATCAGAGTCAGAAAGACTGAGAAGAAGAATTCTTGTAATGCTGAGAGAGCTAATGGGTAGTTTTTACATAGTGCCTGGCGAATGGGGCCCTGACCTCGATAGCCAAGAGGTGCTACCATGATATAAAAACTAAATACTAATCAATGATCACCATCATTATCCAGGCATCACAGAACAGAGCTGATCTCCCTCTCAGATTAACAACTCTCCTTCCCTTTTACAAATGCTAATTCCCATTAATATCTATGTCCTCTGCTAGTGAATTCACTTTTGCTCACTCAGAGAAATGCTGCAATAAACCAGCTGATGGTTTTGGAGCAATGTCAGAGCTCAGCCCCTGTGGGCTCATGCTTGTTTTGGCAGGTTGCAGGGTTTGCTGATGAGGCCTCCAGGGCCACAAAACCCACAGTTTCACAGCCAGGTTTTAATAACCTGCACGAAAGTCAAGTACTCCTTTTCCCCTACAGTATCTGCCAGCGTGTCTGGGGGAGGGAGGAGTGTTAACGGCTGATGTCAAGCCTCGTACATCTCAGTACTCACATCATACAAAACTGTATGAGGCTTGCGGATGTTGTAGGTATTATTCAATGGGCATGTCTAGACTAGGAAAACAGGTCATGGTTTAGAATGTGTTAGCCAACATATTAGTGTAAACAGGTTTAGTATGTTTAAAAAGGTGCTCTGTCTTCACGGTCAATTATCAGCTTCCCACTAATATTGTAAGTGTGTTAAACCCAGTCTACACTAAACGGTAAGTGGTTTTTAAAATGCTTTAAACCAGGGGTGTGCAAACTTTTTGGCCCAAGGGCCACATCTAGGTATGGAAATTATATGGTGGGCCACGAATGCTCACAAAATTGGGGTAGGGTGCAGGAAGGGGTGAGGGCTGTGGCCAGGGATGCAGCCAGAAATGAGAAGTTCAGGATGCAGGAGGGAGCTCCGGGCTAGGGCAGTGGGTCTCGGTGTGGGGATTGGGGGAGTGAGGGATCTGGGGTGGGGATGAGGGGTTTGGGGTGCAGGAGGGTGCTCTGGGCTGGAATGAAGGGGTTCGGAGGGCAGGAGGGGGATCAGGGCTGGGGCAGGGGCATGGGAGGGACTCAGGGGTGCACTTTCTGGGTGGCAGTTACTTCAATTGACTCCCTGAAGCAGCAGCATGTCCGCCCTCCAGGTCCTCCATGGAGGCATGGCCAAGTGACTGTGCGTGGTGCCCTGTCCAATGGGAGCTCCAGGGGTAGCGCTTGGGGCAGGGGCAGTGTGCAGAGCCCCCTGGATGCCCCTACCTATAGGAGCTGGAAGGGAGACATGCTGCTGCTTCCAGGGGCCAGGATACACATGTGGAGAGTGGCCCCTCACCTCACTCCTTGGCTGGAATGCAGGAGTGGGACAAGCCCCAGACCTCACTCCCCAGCGGGAACTTGAGGGCTGGATTAAATTGGCTGGTGGGTCAGATGTGGCCTATGGGCTGTAGTTTGTCCAACCCTGTTTTAAACCACCTATTTTCCCAGTGTAGACAGAGCGATTGTGCACAAGCATTGCAGAATCATATCCCAATAAGTACTATAGAGAAAATAGGCATGACTAGTTAGGAGCATCCTGACAGTGGCCTATAATTTGTCTCTGTCTTTCTCTGAGATTAATTAAAAAGTAGTCCTAGAATTTCCAGTATCCACGAGCACAGGTTAGGAGTGATAAATGCAGTGATGTAAATTACTTGATATATAGGAAAGACAGGCAGAAGAAAAGTGAAAGAGGCAGAGTACAGTTATCTAATTTGTGCTAATGAGATAATCCGTGGATACGCAAAATGAAAATAGTTCCACTTGTATGCAGAGTGGTCAGATATTTCTGTGTTTCAGTGAGAAGGGTAGGACAACAGGAAAAGGGAATGTGTATGATCATAAAGGAGAACATCCAACTAAGCTTCTTCTGTAGATGTGGAAACAGGCCAAGAATGACTCATAGAAAGGTGCAAATCAAAGGTAACTGCTCCCTTTGCAGTGTACCATGGTCAGAGTCTAGTGCTTTGCAGGGCATGATGCAGTTTGCATTTACTATGGCTAGTGTTTGATTATGCATTTGCTCAATTCTTGGTGTTTCGATCTTGGTAATGAATTTTGCTGTCAGAATGGTAGGTCAGAGTCCCTTGGAGAGCTGGCTGCTGGTCACATTCATTGCAAGGAAGAGCCTACGGTCACATAAAAGCAACTGGCAACATGGAAGAGCCAGGCTAGTGGACTGCATTGGGGATGATGCTGCATTAGAAGAGAAGCAGAGGAAGTTGGAGCTGTGAGGAGTTATTGTACTCCATTTTGTCGTCATTTCAGTGTTCTGGATTTGAATTTCACATTTACAGCTGTATGATTATGTATTTGCATATCTAGCTGTTTGTTATTCCTCAAAATCTAAATAAAAATGTATAGCTGATCATTTAAGCACATAAAAAGTAGAAAAATCTCACTAATGCAACCTATAATTTTTATTACTAATTCCCTTAGTTATTTTTAGAGCTGAGCAAATATTTTGTCTTTAATCATTTTTCTGTTCTGTCCTGGGAATGATGTATATTGTTGGGAAGTAACTCTGGGTGTGCAGACTGTTTGCAAACATCTTGTTACAAGTATTCAAAATTCTTGATTGGATGCATGGATCATATCACTTATACAACTAGGTTTCTGGTGCAAATGCTTCTATTTGTTTGTTCAAAAATTGCTTTCGTTAAATATTCTCCCAAACTTGCTTATGAGCCAAATCCCTTGCTGGTTTAAATCAGCAGTGTTCCATTGAAATCAACTGGTTTTTTAATCAATGTAGCTTAATTTGATCAGTTAATGAATTAATCTAAAGTAACACATGCCAGTTGTAAACTGATCTAAGAGTGTCCACACAGGAACTTACATCAGTTTAACTAACTCGGTTTAAAATGTGATTTTAGTTAAACCAATGGAACTTATGTGTGGTGAGACCAGATCTTTGTGTTTATTATGTTTTACAGTACCTCTTTTTGTTGTTTTATGATTATTGTCGTCCTCTGCTGAACCGCACCTGTGAAAGTTGTTTGAATAGTTAATATTTTACAGGGACAGTGGAAATTCTGGGCTTCAGATAAATTACTTGCACCTATGCAGATTTGTTAACTCTTGTAATCATCACATGATGCTTTTGAAACTGAAGACATCCATCAGTGACACAACGAGAAATCAATTTTTGTCTTTGAGTTAGAGATTTGTGTGCGTGTTCTGAGAGCAAAAGGGGAAAATTTAGTTACAAATAATTAACCTCACATTCCTAAAAGATCCAGTGGAAAGTGTCTAAAGATTATGGGACTGATTCTCTCCTCACTAACACCCATTTTACCCTATGGGCTTGTCTACATTATCTGCTGGATTGATGGGCAACGATCAATCCAGCGGGCGTCGATTTATTGGATCTAGTCTAGATGCAATAAATTGACTGCTGAGCACTCTCCTGTTGACTTGGGTACTCCACTGGAGTGAGAGGCACAGGCGGAGTCAACAGAGGAGCTCCTGCTGTCAACTTATCACAGTGAATATGTTAACTTCAGCTACTTAATCAAGTAGTTGAAGTTGTGTAACTTATATCGTTTCCTCCCAGCTGCCAGTGTAGACCAGGCCGATGGGTCCACTGCAACTTCAGTGGCATTACTCCTGATTTCCACTGGTATAAGTCAGAGGAGAATCAGGCCTTTAAGTTTAATCATTTTGATTAACTATAGTAGTTTAGAAACATATCCCTCCAAAATACTGCTGTCTCCCTGTGACATTTCCTTTTGGGGGAGCTCCCAAGTGTTGCTCTCAACTTTCCATTTCTCCACGGCGTCATATTGCCCTAGAGACGTCACCTGTAGTGCCCTGATATTGAGCTGCAAACACTCCAGAGTTTGCATCTTGAATCACAACATGGAGACAATGTGTTGCAATATTGCATTGCACCAGTACAATGTCTTTATATACAGATGCCATGGAGTCAATCTGTGAGTCTTTATCCTGACACTGTGTCAGGTAACCCTAAATAAATCCATGTCCCTTTTGTTGTCTTGTGACAACTGCCGCGTGGTTTCCCAATGGATCAGGTGCATCCTGCACATTTCAGGACACAATGTAATGGGAAAGCTTCACTCTGGCTGGGAGGGCAGCACATGGACTTCCCAGAAGCTAAGCAAGGTCACTTGGATTTGTTTGTTAAAAAGGATTTTTGAAGAATCGGAAGCACCAATAGCAGTGAGTGAGGCATACGAGCAAGACCACTCACCCTTATGCCATCTGTAGCAGAAGCACAACAACAGGAGGAGCAGGAGAAAAATTAAGCCTCCGGTGATCAAGAGTCCAAGGTGGAGGACACGATGTGGATTTCCTGTTCCTGACATAAAAAAAGAAAATCAGTTGTTGGAGTATTTTATAAAGAAATAACTATAATGGCTAATGTGTATTTTTCAGAGAAGGTCTTGGTAGGTTCCAGGATTGTGCTGAACTCAGGCAGCAGTGATGGGACAGCATAAGTCAGTGGCTCTCAAGCTTTCCAGATTACTGTACCTTTTTCAGGAGTCTGATTTGTCTTGTGTACCCCCAAGTTTCACCTTGTTTGAAAACTACTTGCTTACAAAATCAGACATAGAAATACAGAAGTATCCCAGCACACTATTACTCAGAAATTGTTTCCTTTCTCATTTTTACCATATAATTATAAAATAAATCAATTGGAATATAAATCTTGTACTTACATTTCAATGTATAGAGCAGTATAAACAACTCATTGTCTGTGTGAAATTTAGCGTGTACTGACTTCACTAGTGCTTTTTATGTAGCCTTTTGTAAAACTAGGCAAATAGCTAGATGAATTGATGTACCCCCTGGAAGACCTCTGTGTATCCCCAGGAGTACATATACCCCTGGTTGGGAACCACTGGCATAAGTGATGATTTCAGATAATAAGAACATAAGAAAGGCCGTACTGAGTCAGACCAAAGATCCATCTAAGCCTAGTATCCTGTCTACCAATGGTGGCCAATGCCAGGTGCCCCGGCGTGAGTGAACCTAACAGGTAATGATCAAGTGATCTCTCTCCTGCCACCCATCACCCCCCACTGACAAACAGAGGTTAGGGACACCATTCATTACCCATCCTGGCTAATAGCCATTAATGGACTTAACCTCCATGAACTTATGGCTTTGCTCTGAAATCATGCAAAATTCCAAATGGCTCTGATGCAAAACCAAATGGAATGTGATGATTTTGAATTGATGTTTCATTTGAACACAAAATTCAAGGTAAAAACTCAGTGGGTGAGAGGCTTTCTTGGATATGTGCAGTTTTCTCTGCAAAATATGAGGAGACCTTCTCACAGCAGAAGGTGTTTAGGTCTATGGTAGACACAAGTCAGTCTGGACTGATCATGATCATTGTCTAGAATTGTTCTTTTGGCCAAAATTTGCCAGATGCTATTGCTTGAGAGAAGAAAGGTCCCTGTTTCCTTCCCATTCATGGTCTAGGATAACATATTCCTTACACCACAGTTGGTCAAATTCCATGTGGATCTTCCACCACTGATGATCAAGCCCCCTCTTCTCACATTTCACTGGTCACTGTTTATCAGTAAACCATGTCAACCTATGTGGGTAACGGAAAGGAAAAGGACATTTAGAGCCAATGTGTTAATGGATATGGATAGAAGATGGTTTAGTGTTTGACCAGACCATTGACAGTCTGGACTCATAGGGTATGTCTACACTGCAAGAGAAGGTGTGACTGTAGGCATACCCATGCTAGCTTTAATCTAGTAGCATGTGTAACAATAACGGAGAGGACATGGCCGCACAAACCCACCCAGGAACCTAGGTACACACTCAAGTTGCTAGCCTGTGCCACCACATGTACATTGTTTTTACCCCTGCTGGCTAGATTAAAGCTATCACAGCTTTGCCTGTCCATGCTACAATCACAGCTTTACTTGCAGTGTAGACAGACCCACAGACAAACAGCTCTCCAACAGGAAGCAGTGGAAATCTTCCTGATCCATGAATTCTAAGACTGGGGGGTTGAGTGGTTGCTCTTTTCTTCTGATGGGACCGTGGTAAGATTCTGATCTCAGCCTGGAGGAGGTGATAGTTGGAACAGGATAAGGGTTTGGTTAGTCCCTTCCTGATGTTCACCTCTATGGTGATAAGGCCTTGAGTATGATTAGATTCAGAAGCTTGGTTAATCCTATGCTTAATGTATGAAATTTCAGGCTACTTTATTGGAGGAGAACACTTTAAAGCAAGGGAAAAAGACCTAGTAGCGTTCCCACAAATACAGTGGGATGACCACAGCCAAAGGGATACTGTAATACATAGGAAAATACTATACAGGATGAACAGATTTGGTTGTACAGATGGGACCAGTAGCCCTGTACCTAAAAGTTTCCAGTAAAATCTAAAGAAATAGCATTTCTCAGGAGATAAAAACATTCAGTAACATGTGCATGGCTACAAATCCCAAATGACTGGCATATAATAGGAATAGTGGATTATACTACTGACCTTCTAACCAAGTTAATGATAGCAATTGCCTGATCAATAAAGTAAATCAAGGCAGCCACAAACTCTATTGAAACAGTGACGATGGATAACTTCAGCAAACTGCATATCATGTAGGCAAATGACACATTGAAATAGTTTGTAGAAGCAATTTCTCAATGTCACATAATATTACTTCCTGGAGTAGCTAGTTCTAAAGCACACAAGAGGAGAGGCTATTCTCACTTGAGTTTCAATTGACACCCACAAGCTAATTTCAGAAGCAGAGATAGTTGAGCAGCTGTGTAATATAATAATACTCAAAATATTATTGAGTTCAACATCCACACAGCAGGGGAAAATATCAAAAACTAGCCCTGTCACACTAAACTTTAGAAAGGGCAATTAAAAAAAAAGAGGATGCCAATTAGAAAGTAATTAATGAAAAATGTGAAGAGTTTAAAATCCCTAGAATCAGCCCAAAGGCTAATGAAACAGTATATCAAATAAGAGAGTCATCCAGAACAATAAATAAAACAAGGAAAATGGTCAGTGTCAAGGAATTAGTGAATATTCAAGCAGGAATGGTGTACTTCAAAAGTCTGATCCAAGTGAAACCAGTTAAAAGGACCAGGAGCTAAAGCAGATAAATTGTAAAGTAGAAATGAGGGTGGATTAAAAAGGAGTATAATGAACAATTGGCCAAAGTCATAAAAAGAAACTGCACCAAATTATGTCAATGTGTTTGGTATATGAAGACTGAGATAATCAGATGCTAACCTAAGGATATTGTAGAAAAGCTCATACATATTTTCAAGGTGTCCTCTGATTTTGGGCATTTCAGTTTTTGGGCTCCCTATTTGTGAGACTTAAACACGATTAACAACCCCAAGAATTCAAAATTCTTTATTTCTCTTCTGGCTTTTGAGTCTTTAGGATTCATGTCTTCAAGTATTCTCTACAACTATGTGAGAACTTTTTTTTTTTACAAAAATCAGAGATTCTCACATGACTCCAGGAGCTGGAGCTTTCAGATAAAAACCAGCTATCATGAGATTTGCAATAAAATCACAAGGGTTGGAAACACTGCTTAAAATCTAATTCTCAGAGGCACCTGACATTTCAAATTGTGGGAACTCAGTATCCCTGATAATCAGGCCCTAAGAATCCTCAGTTTGGGTACCCAAAATGAAGACATTCAAAATTAAGGAAAACACTCTTAAAACTTTTGGCCTAGATGGCTACTTTGCACTAGTCTTCTCTACAGTGTACATTGGGGAGATACCTATCCTGGGGATTTCACCTGCACTCTTTTCAGATAATAAAGTAGAAGCACTGTCAAAGACTGAGGTGTCAAAAGAGGTGCTGGAACACATTGATAAGATAAAGAGGAAAAAAGGCCTGGGTAGCATTCGTCCAAGAGTTCTGAAAGATCTTAATAACGAAGTGGCTGAGCTGCTACAAATATGATTAAATCCAGCTAATTTTATTATTAAATGAGCTATTGAGCTATGAAAAGTATTTAGTAATATACTTATTAATAAATACTAAATGCAATACAGATGATCCTGTAAATTACAGTTAAATGTGCCTTACTTCAGTATCAGGTAAACTGATGGAATTGATAACTATAGAATGTTATAAGACACCTAGATGAATGTCATTGGGTGAGGTTCAAGGTTCAGCTTTAGCCTCCTCTCAGTTCTGGTTCTCAGTTCCTGGTCCCTGTTCTTGATCTCAAGACTGAGGCATTTTGGGACTTGTAATCCAAAGGGACCATGAGAATAGTAGACTGGGGAGCACTGTGTGTTGGATAAAGAGGCAGGAATATAAAAGAACTTCTTTTGCTTTAGTAAGAAAGAGACCAGGGAAGAGTCAGGCTCTATTGTGATTGTCACTATCTGAAGGAAATAAAACCTGTTATTGGTTTCTCCAAGCAAAAGACCCAACAATGATTTAGGAAAAACTTGTGAGGGTCCTAGAGGGACTTGGTAAAGCAACTTGAGAAAGTTTTGTTTTGGGCTAGAAAACTAGAGACTAGGGGAAACCAGGAGAGATCAATAGCTGTTTATGAGTCTCCATCACCAGGAACTGGAAATAATTCAGTTTGCTCTGTTTGGATTCTTGCTTTTATCTCAGTCGGGAAGGATCTTTGGAGTTTGGCCAAAGGATTACATTACCCTAATGAGTAAAGGGAAACTGAGGCAACAGCTGCTCTATGATGAAATAACCTTTGATGCAGTTAAAATGATCTGATAGAGATCAATTTGGCATCTGGAAATGAACATTTGCCTCTTGACTGCTAAAATTTTCCCAGGGTATCAGTAAAATAATATTTGGTATTATTTACTTGTACTTTTCAAAATCTTTCTGAAGTCCTTCACAAGAGGCTATTATGGCAATTAAGTAGTGAAGGGGTGAGAGGTAAATTTGCCATATATTGGAAACTGGTTAAAAAAATAAGCAAAGTACAAGCACAACTCTTCAATATGTAGAAGAGTTAATATTGATTAATATTATTAATGGAAGTGTCCCTTATATACTAGGCACACTTCAAACATTCAAGACAAATGGCATCTGCTTTGGTATTGCCTGAAGGATCCACCCAGAAACAATGTTTATGTATTAATGATCTGGAGAAGGGAATGAACTGTGAAGTGAGTGGCCAAATTAGCAGACAATACAAGATATTTAGTTTTATGATTAGAGAAGACTGAAGAACTGCAGAAAGATTTTGCTAAATCAGATGATTGGGTAACGATATAGCAGATGTGGTTTAATGTACATGAGCACAAAATGATGCACATTGGAGAGATCTGCTTGTCACTGTTACCAACGGAGGGACAGACTTCCTCAGTGCTGTGTGTATTGTAAGTTACATACATACCACTGTCTGCATTTCCACGCTTGAAATGAGGTTCAGATACAGTCAATGTGATGTGTCTGGTTTGCTGTGGTACTTTGAAGGTGATGCTGTAGACTCCACTGTCGCTGAGCTGCAGGTTCTGAAGGAGCAGAGATGCATTTTCAGGGAAAAATACAGTCCGGCCTCGGTATGGGGGATGTATGTAATTACGTTCAGAGCAGCGAGAAGGAATCCCCTCAGCACTGACAGAGCAGTTAGTCACTGTGTAGATGGTGAATGCATTAGGGGTGTTATTGAAGTTCCACTGAATGGTCAGAGGAAAGGGAAATGGCTTCTGGAGCCTATAGGAGACGGGCAGAAGGACAGAATGACTGACAGTTCCATTGATTGAATCCTGAGGAATGTCAATAAGAAGAGCATAGGAAAAACCTGCAGAAAACATAAAGAGATCAACAAATCACCTATACCTGGCACCAGAGAAAACTTCCCCCTTATAATAATTCATAGTGTCTGTAGGAAAATAATAACCTAATGTTATTGGTAAAGACAGCTTCCCAGAAAATATGCAGTGTTACAAACTGCACCAAAACTGGGCAACTGAGATAAACTGTAGCTGCATGTGTCATGTTTTATTACATTCCAATCCAATCATGATTACACCATCAATACTGTAGCTCCAAGAACATTGCTTTCCAGCGGTACACTGGGCTGCAAATTTGAACACAATGAAATCTGCATGTGAGGAGAAGGCAGTAAACTTGGTTCAAGCTGAACAACAAATCTCCAGGGGTATGCTCATCCTTGGAGACAACCGGGGCTGTTCCAACTAAATTTGGTGGAAATTGTGTATGTGCATCTGAGGAGATGGTTGGGCCCCATTAAATCTCTTAGAATAAAGCTGTTTCCAGGGTTTCAGTGAATAAACCAACAATGGGGGGCAGGTAATGACAGTAATAGTGAGAACTGTGGTTCCATCACTTTGGGAAATAGGCTTTCATAAAATAACCCAATGAGCTCCCAAGAATGTTTAGTTTTTACTCATTTAATAAAAAGAGTAAGGACTGATGGGTTACTCTCTTGGTGTCTGGACTGGGAGAAAGAGAGAGGGTGAAGTCCAGCTGACTCCTGCCTCTCAGAAGACCCTTTAAGGACTTGGATATGTAATAGCTTGTGCCAAACTGGCCCCAAAAACCTTGCTGGGTGCAGAGACCTCCTGGTACACCCTGGAGACCCCACAGGGGAGATGGAGGACTTTGCTTAGGACTAGTTTAGTGGGGGATGGGTCACTCCCTTCCAAAGACGAGGAAAGGAGGGACTGGGCTAGGATGTGCCGGGGAGAGGGGCCTTCTCCATGGAAGATAAAGTTAATTAAACTTCACCCTCTCAGTGAAGGTGTGTGTGACAGACCTCTGCCTACTGCCATGAAGCCAGCTCAGAGGGCGTGAGTTCTGAACCAACAGAAATCAGTGGGGTTCAAACAGCGTTCATACTAATCTACAGGGAAATAAAAGTAACGTATGTTGTAATAGTTAACAGCAAATGAACCCATTCAGACAGGAGGCCTGTACAATAAAACCTTATCATATGCTGCACCTTGCATACTCACTGTGCCCCCAAGGCTGAACTGATTAATATAATCAAGCCATTACAGGCTATTAAATTAAATCAAATACAAACAGAAAACCTTTTTTGGACAGTACCAACCAGTTCCCTTTTCCTCACACGATGTGAAACTATGTAAGTGCTCATTACAATTTAGAAACGATGCAGTCTATTTGTCAAGTTAGGACATTCCCACTGAGGCATTTTCAGCTCTCTCCCCTTCCCGTACTTACTGAGGAACAGCAGGATAGACCAGCAGCTCCAGCATGACTTCATGTCTCTTCAGAATCAGTATATGTGGCTGAGCAGAGATCATGCAGGAGGAGAGCCCCTCGCTACTGACCTCATAGTCCAAGTGAATGTCTGAAATATCATCTCAGCCAGGAAGGAAGTTACTGACGCTCTCAGGGTCTCTACAATAGGCAGAGGGCTTTATTTATAAATGTAAAAGATTCAGCTTTTTGCCCCCATCACTTGAAACAGGTATGGAAAATTGTTGAAGTTTTGAAATAGAATCTAGCTGATCTCATCCTAAAGTTAGTACTTACTAAAATAAGGGCTGAACCTCATTGTGAGACAGATTCTGTTCTCAGATACACATGAGTAAATCCTCAGTAATTCCATTGAAATCAATGGATGTACTTCGGCATAACAGAGCAGAATATGGCCTTTTGCTTATAGTTTGACACTCACTGGGCTCAAGCTCTGTATTGCATAACTATCTCTGAGAGGAGATTAACCATAACACTTTTCAAACCTTATCCCAAGCGGCAGTGTTCTCTAACAAAGAGACTCTTTCTTAAGCAGTGGCAGGGCATTTGTATTTAATAGATGCAACAATCAAACAAAGTTTTAAACAGTTGAATAAAAATCTCTATCCCTCTCAATCAGTTTACACTTCTTTGGTGCCCGTGATGTCATAATTCTATTTCAAGTTTTCATAAACTCTTGGAGGAAAAACAAAGCAGATAAGATTAGGCCTTCTAATATACAAAAACAAGCAGGAAAAAAAGTCAGATCAGACCCTCTATAAAAAGAAGCACAAAAACCTATAAACACCATTTTCTCTTAGCTCAGATATTTTAATATTCCTAACACAGCAGGAACTATGATGAACAGTTGCTAACTTGCCTCACAATGCAAATTATTAAAAAATATCAGTAAGTTACATTTTAAGGCTCTGATTTAGGAAAGCATCCTTAGTATCAGGAAAGTATTTAAGCACATGATTAACTGTAAGCATTGTGCCTACCTTAAAAAGAAGTTAATGGGACCTAAGGACATGATTAAAGCTCCAATTCTGCAAAAGTTTGCTCATGTGATTAACTTTAATGTGATAAATAATTCCAACATGTCAACAGACTGAGGGTTTGGTTACACTGGCACTTTGTAGCGCTATAAAGCCCCCACGAGCGCTATAACCTCCTCCTCGTCCACACTGGCAAGGCACGTAGAGCGCTATAACCGCGGAGTTATAGCTCTCCTCGTAATCCACCTCCGCATGGGGAATAAGGGCTGTAGCGCAGCTGCTGTAGCGCTACAGCAAGAATGTGGACACCCGCTGTGCTACAAGTGATCTCTGGAGATGCCTAGAGCCATTTAAGGCAATTGATGTCTCTTCCCTTTGTTTTGAACTCGGCTGGAGGAATGCGGAAGTACCTCTTTAGAGTTTCTCTCTTAACTCGGCAGATAAGCAATGCAAATGTTTAAGGAGGGAGCCTGTGTGAAAACAAAGCCCTCTGTGAATGGAGGCTTGCTGACAGGCTTTCAGAAAAACGGAAAAACCACTGTCTCTCTCCCTCCACATACACACAATGCGTCCCCCCTCACCCCCTTCGTTTAAAAAGCACGTTGCACCCAGCTGAATGCTGGGATACCTGCCCTAATGCGCTGCTCTTAATGCCGCATTAAGTGCCCCAAATGTGGCCATGCTATATCGCTGGCGCGTCTGAGTGTGGACATACAATAGCACTATACATATTACTGTATAAGGGGACCGCTATAACCAATAGCGCTATAATCTTGTAAGTGTAACCATACCCTTACTTACAGCGCTCAAAGTTAAGCAGTATGTGAACAAGTTTTTGCAGGGCTGGGACCTAAGTTCTTTCCGGAATCATGGCCTAAAATAGGTTTTAGCTCGGGTTGCATTATAGAATGTATCACTTCATAGATTTAAAACAATTAGAGAAAGTACTTTAAAGAAAAACATAGCTGGGCCCTAACACTTAAGTCAGGGGAAAGACTATATAAGACCACTAATTAATCAGAAAACTTTGGAGCAAGTGCGAGGCCGGGGAGCCGGGAGGAGGAAGCAGGGAGAATATACCTAACTAATCTTTCATTGAAGTATGCGTATATAGATAGAAAAGACTTTCATTTAGCTCAATTTTCTGGGCCTAGTACATATTTACAAATCTCCCGTGGTTTAGCAAAGACAGCTCCATGCTACTTTGAGCACAAGGATTACCTAACCTAATATTAACCCATGTTACAATAAACCCATCTAACTTGTTGGAGTCCAAGTCTCAGTAGTTACTCAGTTTTACACAAATAAAATTAGCAGCCACCAAAAATTAAATACCCTGATTTCCATGTGTGTGGAAGGATAGAACACAACAGTATTTAGACCCACATCTCAGAACACATCCTTTACAGTACCTATGTGAGTCTTTCTGTATTCTGGTATATGAGCCAGGATAGCTACTTCAAGAATTGTGTTCCTAGGAGAAACACTAGTAGTTAATTTCAGTCATGTGTCATAGCTGATGACTTACTAACAAAGAGTCAAATCATCACAAAACTTGAATGAATGCATTTTGCCTAATGCCAATAATCCATCCAACCATTTTGAAAAGAAAATATCCATGTTATCATCCTGTTTGATTTCTGTAACACCAGTTCATAACAAATTACTCTCTCTCAGGTTGTTCTCAGGTATCTACCCCCCGAGTTACTTGAGATGTGTCACACTTCATCAAAAAGCCAAGACATGGTTCATAAGTAGGTGTGGAATTTTCAGGGTCTGTTACTCAAGTGTCTTCCATATCCATAATGAAAAAACCCTTCAATTTTATTCTTAATTCCACATAAAAAGACTCTGATTATTGTTCAGTTTTTTTTCTGATGGGAAGTTCCCAACCACCTCTACTGAAAATCAAAATATTATCCATTCTCATTTTTCTAACAACCCTTTTTTTTTTCCTGAGAAAAGCAGACACTTTTTGGTGAAAAATTCAATTGTTCAAAAACTGTCCAAGAAAGTTTTAACAGAAAATTTTCAACTAACCCTATCATGAAGTCCAGTCAACTTCCCACTCTTGATAAGTTGTTAACTTCAGTGTCTCTCAGGGCCCAAATAAATATTAAGGAGGCACTATGAGAAACAGTCAAACCCAAGGTTTCTACCAGTCCTGCTTCCAATAAATACAGTAAACTTGCATAAAAATGAGAGCATTTCTGGGAGAAGATAATGAATATTCTGTCCACCCATCCAACTATCTAACAGTCAAGGCATATCCTCATCCCCATGGAACTGAAATCCTGTTTGTAATTTTCTTGGCCATTGGTATTTATAATTGGTAATGTCAGATGACATGAAACTGATATGAAAGAGAAGGAGCCATTTCTAAATAGAACTGACCAGATTCAATTTGAGAAGCAAATTCTGCTATCAGTTATAGTGCTCCCCTATAGGCTTCAACAAGCTCACAAGTTCTAACTGATTGTGGAATTTGGCCCAGTTACTTCGAGACTCAAACAAAAACTCTTAGTTGCATGGGGTGAATGAAATGGTGCATCAACCCATGCACAGAGACTTCTTGTTGTTCCAAGAGGAATTTCCATATCACTAGAAAGGGACATAGGGAACACAACAATTTAACTGAAGTGACAAAGAGTCCTGTGGCACCTTAAAGACTAACTAAAGTATTAGAGCATAAGCTTTCGAGGGCTAATACCCACTTCGTTGGATGCATGCAGTGGAAGTATCCAAGGGCAGGTATAAATAGGTAGGCAAGAACCAGGTTAAAGATAACACGGTGGGTCCAATGAGGCTGAACCAGCTGTTATCTCTAATCAGGGAGGGTGAGGTATTCCTCTAGCAGCTGAACTGGAGGTGTGAACAGCGAGAGAAGAGAAACTGCTCTTGTAGTTAGCTAGCCATTCAAAATCTCTATTCAGTCCCAAATTGATTGTGTCAAATTTGCAAATGAATTGCAACTCTGCAGTTTCTCTTTGCAGTCTGGTCTTAAAGATGTTTTGCTGCAAAATGCTGACCTTTAAGTCTTTCATGGTGTGTGCAGGGAGATTGAAGTGTTCTCCTGAAGGTTTTTGTATATTGCCATTCCTGATATCTGTTTTGTGTCCATTTATCCATTATCTTTAACCTGGTTCTTGCCTACCTATTTATACCTGCCCCTGGATACTTCCACTGCATGCATCCGATGAAGTGGGTATTAGCCCACAAAAGCTTATGCTCTAATACTTTAGTTAGTCTTTAAGATGCCACAGGACTCTTTGTCACTTCTGCAATTCCAGACTAACATGGCTACTCCTCTGATTCTTGACAACAATTTAACTATAATTCAGTGTACTGAATATTAAAGACAGTAAAATATTTCCTGTGGAATTCTGTATTTATGAGACAACCCCCTATAGACAACATGGTTGCCCCGTCACTCAGACACACAGCCCTTCAAGAGCTTATGCTGACCACAATGATAACTCTGCTTTAGCTAAAGCGACTCCAGCTTCCTGCTTCACTGGTCTTGAGACTGAGAAAAGATGGGGCTTTCTCTTCTTGTGTTTTCACTGAGCTGTGACCACCAGGTGTTTGAAACAGAGAGAAAGCCCTCTTATCACCTAACCCAATCTCTGTCACTACTGTGGCTAGTGGACATAGCTATGTGACTAGCCTGTTCTTTTACACAATGCCTTTGTATTACATCGTGCTGGGGCCCACAGAGATGTATTCTATTATCCAACACACAAAGCTACATTACTTTTGCAATAACAGATTCAGGTACAATTTTGTTCTTACATACTCTGGAGTAATTCCATTGACTTTCATGGCATTCCTCCAGAGCAGGGGTCTCCAAACTTTATGAGACAAGGGCCATATTAGATTTTTGAAGGGGCTTCGCGGGCCGAAGCAACTGAAAAAAATCAGTATATGCAAATATATGCAAAATCCCCCCCTTTGCTCCTCTGGCCGCTGCTGCAACCGTCCCCCTTTGCTCCTCTGGCCACTGAAACACACACCCCTTTTGCTCCTCCGGCCACTGCCACGCCCCTCCTTTACTCCTCCAGCTGCTGCCTTGGGAGCAGTCATCCCTCTGCACATAGGGCCACTGGCAGCAGCTCACGGGGGGGACATGGGGGAACAGTGTCAGCATCTCCACGTGCGTGATCAGCATGCCTGCTCAGCTGGAGGGTCAGACAAATCAAAGTCGCGGTCCGGATCCGGCCCCTGGGCCATAGTTTGGAGACCCCTGCTCCAGAGTAATGAGAGCCAAACATGGCAGAATATAACCTTCCATGGCAGAATATAACCTTAAATCTCCAAATATCCCACCAGGCATAGCGAAGCCAAAGTTTAGTCATTGTTTAGTATTGGTGGAAGAATGAATTTTATCCCCCCATTAATTCACATCTAAATTGCGTCTGCATTTGAGTTTTTGTCTTACCCATAATTATTCCCCACAGATGCACACTGACTGGTGATTGCAATGGCGGTGGGAGGGGGGCAGTTTGGAGACAGCACATGCAATTTTTTCCATTTCTGTCATCTAGACCTGCTCAAGGAAGGTTGTAAAAATACCTGCGTATTGTTGATGCTGTAGCATCAACTGTTGGTATTATTGGCGGGGCTGCACACACTGGGCATTATAAGTAACGTACTGTAGACAAGACTCTGATGAATAGGCATGTGAAGGGAAGATAATGGATATTCTCTCCCTCAGAACATACTACAGTTGTAATATTGCTATGCTATAAATAGCACTCAGGCTAACAGAGGTATTAACTCCGAGCTATCATAGAATATCAGGGTTGGAAGGGACCTCAAGAGGTCATCTAATCCAACCCTCTCCTCAATGCAGGACCAAGCCCAACTAAATCATTCCAGCCAGGGCTTTGTCAAGCCTGACTTTAAAAAACTCTAAGGAGGGAGATTCCACCACCTCCCTAGATAACCCATTCCACTGCTTCACCACCCTCCTAGTGAAAAAGTTTTTCCTAATATCCAACATGAACCTCCCACACTGCAACTTGAGATCATTACTCCTTGTTCTGTCGTCTGGTACCACTGAGATGAGTTTAGATTAGGGATTGGCAATTTTGGCATGTGGCCCCCCAGGGTAAGCACCCTTGGCGGGCCCAGCCACTTTGTTTACCTGCCATGTACGCATGTTTGGCTGAGCGCGGCTCCCACTGGCCGCAATTTGCCACTCTAGTCCGATTGGGGCTGAGGGAAGCGATGGCCAGCACCACACTGACACTTCCATTTCTCTCTTAATTGCTCACATTCTGATCTAATCATTCCGAATAGAGTTAACATCCATCCCTGAAATGTGTACCTTGTGCCTTGAAAACCCCCTCACATTTCTATAAGTAATTACAGTTGTACAAAGCAGTAAATTCAGCTACACAGATACAACTTCTGGGGCAGCAGCCTGAAGGTGACTAACATGCAGGGAGTAGTTCAAAGCAGCAGCAGCAGCAGCAAATATGTTGTGGTAGTAAAAGATGCCACAAATTTAGCCCACACACAAGTAGTAGCTAGTAGACAGAGCAAATGTGGTAATAGTTCAGCTCTTCAGAACAGAATACGGGTGTATGTGCATGAAATGAGCTCAAGAAGAGAGTTTACACTAACTTTTTTGCCCTTATTTTTTTATTCTCTCTTTTTAAAGTAAAGAAACATATTTGTTGACTAACCTTCATATTTTCTAAAGCAAACATTCTCTCCAGTCTGAATGTCTGCTGAGTGCACTAAGTTCAAAGCTGGTCAAATCCTTAAACAGAAAGACATAAAAACCAAACACACCGATTAGCAAATTGCTTTGCCTACTTCAGTCCAATGTGATTTGGGAGGTCCCGTTATCCATCACTTGCAAATATTTAGTCAACTGCTGGGAATTTCTGACAATGCTTGCAAGTGCCAGGAGTATCCCAAAATTTAGTCTCCATGATTATTCATCCAAAAACCTGTTACAGAAATTAATTTTAAAATCTTACAATCATCAAGTCAGAGAACAGCAACAAAACCATGAAATTTAAGCAACCTCTCTTACAACACCCATACTGAATGCCAGATATACTAATTGAACAACTTGCAAGTAAACAGTAAGCTGAAAAATTTTCATAGAAACTATTTGGTGAAAACTTACAAGTAATGAATATGCATGCAGAAATCAGGAACAGTTCGCAAATGATTTACTAACCAAAATGGAGGTCATATTCTTAACGAATGCTCTTTGTAGCAAATACATCAACCAGCTCTGCTCAGCACGCTGGGATTTAATAGTTTAAGGTCTCTTGAAATGACCAGTACCCTTGCATCACATTCAGCTAAACTGTTAGACAGCTGAGGGTGGATAGCCATGGTGACTGAGGTAAATAGGAAGAAATATAGCTCTTTTACTGTTTTTTTGGGGGGTAACTATTTTAGGAAGCAAGTATAGTTATCTTTCTTTGTTACCACACTGTGAAAAGCTTAGTTACTAGCTGAGACGTTAATGTAGATGTTCAGTGATTGTGACAGGAGTGTGTTGAACTAGATCACTGAAAAGTTGTGTAGTGTGTAATGCCCACTCAAAAAGGGACCTTGGCAGTACCAATGACCAGGCCATTAAGAGTCTGGTCAGTGGCACAATGGGGCTAAGGCAGGCTCCCTGCCTGCTATGGCTCTGCGCAGCTCCTAGAAGCAGGAGCATGTCCTCACTCTGGCTCTTACACATGGGGGCAGCCAGGAAGCTCCATGCGCTGCCCCCACCTCAAGTGTCGGCTTCGCGGTTCCTGGCCAATGGGAGCTGTGGAGGCAGCACCTGCAGTCAGGGCAGCACACAGAACTGCCTGGCTGTGCCTCTGGGATCTTAGAATCTCCAGGATATTAGAATGTTTAATGCCTCCGGATTTCTCTGCCCCCAGTCTATGCAGGTTCTCTGGTAAAGCAGAACACACCTGAGCTCAGCCAGCGTTTCCTTCCTCCTCAGTTTAGCCCCAACCATTCTGGTCACCACAGAGCAAACTCTCAATCCACTGAATGCACAGCGCGTCTTCTTCTCCTACTCCTGTCTGGTCAGTACACAGCAAACTGCCAATTCGCACAGCGCGTTTTCTTCTCTTACTCCTGTCTGGCCACTAACACGAGGGTCCTGCTAAATGATCAGCGTGGATGGGGTTAAGAGCCATTAAATGACTGCAGCGCATCACCACACCCACTGCCTCCAACCTGGATGTTTGGGGATCACCTGGACATTCCTCAGCCCAGTGACTGGGAGAAATCAGAGGGGAGATCCTCTCTGGTAGCTGGGATGAGGGAAGGGAGTAGAGTGCAGGGGGTGAAGAGATGGGGTAGAGACAATCAGTTCAAATGAGTATCCAAATTAATTAAACCTCTTGAGTATGTTCTGGGGCTAAGCAGTTTTCCCGCATAGTCTGTTCAGGGTTGCATGAGGGTTTCTATTTCTTACTCCTTTTTGAGGATGCATAGTCCAAGTAGCCATTTCCCACTACCCATGACCTAAATTATTTATCACAGAATCTCTATTCATCACCCCTTCACCAGGATAAATGTGTTCTGTAGCTTGCATCTAATAAGTGGGAATAGAAATCTGGTATGCAAAAAATCCTTGGTTTTGCAGGGAGAGATCAGCTTACTAGAGAAATGAAACCAAGAACATGCTGCTTGAGGGAATACATGTCCACTGCACTGTGAGATACACTGTGGATCAGTAACTGGTTAAAAGATAGGAATCAAAGAGTAGGAATAAATGGTCAGTCCAGAATGGAGAGAGGGCTTCCCTTTACTGCCTTTCCCTCCATGCAACTTCCCCTCTTTCCAGCTCCTCCTCTTTTCTAGCTACCCCCTGACTTTCTTCCTCTGGGACTTTTATCCAGCCCCAGCCTGAATAAGCAGCAGCTGTTCCAGCTTCTCCCAATCAGGGCCAGGTGTTCTACCCAGCTCCAGTTCACTTCCTAACTGGGGCTGGAGTGACAGAGGGTTGGCTAAGCAGGTTTTCTGCCTAGCACCCTGTCACAGGATCTCACAAAACTGGGTGACTGGGCAACAAAATGGCAGACAAAATTCAGTGTTGATATGTATATTAGAAAACATAATCCCGACTATACATATAACATGATGGGGTCTAAATTAGCTGTTACTACTCCAGAAAGAGATCTTGGAGTCATTGTGGATAGTTCTCTGACAACATTCACTCAATGTGCAGCGGCAGTCATAAAAGCTATGAGAATGTTGGGAATCATAAAGAAACGGATAGATAATAAGACAGAGAATATCATATTGCCTCTATGTAAATCCATGGTATGCCCACATCTTAAATACAGATATGGTCATCCCATCTCAGAAAAGATATATTGGAATTGGCAAAGGTTCAGAAAAGGGCAACAAAAATGCTTAGTGTGTTGGAACAGCTTCCATATGAGTAAAGATTTAAAAGACTGGGACTTTTCAGCTTGAAAAAGAGACAGCTAAGTGGGATATGATAGAGGTCTCTAAAATCATGACTGGTGTGGAGAAAGTAAATAAGGAAGTGTTATTTACTCCTAATTATACAAGAACTTGAGGTCACCAAATGAAATTAATAGGCAGCAGGTTTAAAATAAACAAAAGGAAGTATTTCTTCACACAGAGCACAGTCAACCTGTGGAACTCATTGCCAGAGGATGTTGTGAAGGCCAAGACTATAACAGGGTTCAAAAAAGAACTAGATAAGTTCATGGAGGGTAGGTCCATCAATGGCTATAAGCCAGGATGGCAGGAATGGTGTCCCTAGCCTCAGTTTTGCCAGAACCTGGGAATGGGTGACAGGGGATGGATCACTTGATCAAAGGCACCGAGTCCATGGGTGCTCCAGAGCTGGAGCAAGTTTGGGAAAAGATGACTGGGGCTGAGCACCCACCAGCGGTCCCCACACCGATCAGCACCTCCTCCCCCCAGCAGCCCTGCCAGTCAGTGCCCCCCCTCCCTCCCAGGGCCTCCTGCCTGCTGTTCTCCAGCATGCAGGAGGTCCCGGGGGAAGGGAGAGGAGCGGCGGGGCATGTCAGGGAGAGTGGCTGAGGGTGGTCAATGGGGGTGGTCAAGGCCCTGCACCCTCACTCCTTTGGATTCACAGGGACTCACTCACAGCCAGCCAGTAGATTAGAAGGTTTATTAGGGATGATAGGAACCCAGTCCAAACCAGAGCTCGTAGGTACAAACAGGCCCCCTTAGTCAGGTCCTGTCGGGGGGCAGGGAGGTTAAACCCCAATCTTAGGGATCCCTTCTCTTCCCAGCCAACTCTCCACTCCCAAAACCCCTGCAGCCATCTCCCCCTTCCTTTGTTCACTTCCCGGGCTCTGGGTGTCATCTCCCCTCCCCCTTCTCATCTCAGGTTACAGCTCCAGGTATGTCCCCTTTCAGAGCAGCCTCCCCTCTCCAGTGAAACTCTTGAGATCACATCCACCCTCCTCCCTGCTTGTCACAGGGCACATTTGGGGAGAGGGCAGAACGGGGTGGGAAGAGGTGGGGCGGGAACAGAGAAGGTGGGAGGCATGGGGTAGGGGGGAAGAAGTGGGGGAGGGGCCTAGGGTAGAGCCAGGGGGAGCACCCCCAGGAACATTAGAATTGCACTTGAGGATAACCTGTTCTGTTCATTCCCTCTGAAGAACCTGGCACCGGCCACTGTCCATAGCCAGGATACTGGGCTAGATGTCCCTTTGGTCTGACCCAGTATGGCCATATTTATCTTCTTATGTTATGTTCTTATGTTCATATTGCTGCTAGTGACTGTAGCCCATTAATAGGCTGACAGTTTCTTGTTCTCTCCTACAAAACAGGCTTGCTATAAACTTATGGGATTGTCTTATTTTGGTGTGAAGACAGTCTGATTTTTTTTTCCAGAGCGGGGAGGATGGAAGATAGTTTAAATCCAAAGGCCTCCTTTTTTGATTCTACAATCACTGAGAGTAGAAAAAAGCACTGAGACGTTATTTCAAGCCATTCATTCTACTTCATTTAGGATTACAAACGTGATAGGTGCAATTATTAAAGCTATATTTAATAAGAGCAGACAGTGCACCAAATGCATTTGCCATGTGAGGAAAGGGTAGGTGGTGGGGAGGGGAAGCTAACGACATGGAAAAAATGGCCTTCCTGGGGTTTGGGTTTTTTTGCCCTACATCTTAGGCTGTTTGGAGTTTCACAACTTACGGAGAGGTCAAATAAATAGATTGTAACAAACTGTGATGAATATTGCTAGGTCAGTTTTTCATAGGAGACCTTCCAATAGGCATTGAGTGACTTTGTTAAAGTTGCATATTCTGAATAGATCCATGGTATACTTATAATCAACCAGACACTTTCAAAATTAAGCCAACAGTCCAGGGATGTTGTGCAGAATAAGATGTCTGTTGCTTCCCAGCTGGCTGCTTCCTCACAAATTAAATAAAGGAAATCTCATTTAAAGGCAAGCAATTTCCAATTAATAGCTGGCCTACAGGGGAAGAGAGGGCGCACATGGGGGCTTGTTCAGGCAGGAGTGAAAGGATGGCAGCATGTGTAGATGTTGGGAGCAAGAGACCCTGGAGCTTTTGGAGAAGTTTTGAGGTTGGGGAGACTTCCCACATCCTGCTGTGACTTCCCTCTACACCTTCTGCCCCGTTCCCCAGCCTTTCCCCTTCTGCCATGCTCTCTCGTTTCCTTTCCTTTCCCCAGCCAGTGTCCTTGCTCCTCCCCAAATCTGCCAAAATCCTTGCCCCAGCATGCACCTTTCTCCATTCTGTTCCTCATGCTCTCGTCAGAGAGCCACTGGTGCAGCTAGCTGTGATACCTTCCCCTGCTGCAATCTTCCCTTCCTTATGCAGTGCTAGCCTCATATCACATTGTTCCTGCAACAGCCCACTGTGCACTTCTCCCACAACCACTGTCATGCTTTCTCCTACATGGCTTACATGGAATGCCCATCCTGGACTGAGCCACAGGGCCACTCCCCTCAGTTCTGGCCATTATTGCCGAGTTGCCCACTTGTAATCGGCCAACTAATCTGAGAGGCTGTCAGGGATAGTCATTTAACTGAGATCATAATCAAGACCTAAGTCTAACTAGTTCAGTAAACTACAAGGTGGCTTAACTACCTTTGCTCCATCATCCCCAAAAGATACTGATTCCTATTTTTCCTGAACAAACTGAATGCAAACCTCAGGGAAGGTGACTGTACTCTGCATCAGTAGGCTGGAAACTGGCCATGAAGCTAGGAGGGCACAGGAGATTATGGGAAGCAGAAGGCAGACTGAAGGAGCAATGATAACAAATAAAACATCATTACTGCACACAAAGACAGCCACTGAATGAAGCACATGCCAGCGATGTCTAAGATGAAGAAAATGCCTGATCCCATGACAGAGAAGAAGATTATTTTGTCTCTTAATCACCACTATCTACTAACTTCACAACTTCCTGATCACACATCCACTTCTTGTTCTCCAAACAGTTCCTTAAGGCGGATCTGCTCACCACACAGCCAATGTTTGCTGCTCCCGGTGACTTTAATTGTAAATTACTGAGTGGATGGGGGTTACTTCTATCAGCAGCATTCCAGATACCATCATGAAAGAGAGCCAATGTCCTCCTTGGTTTTGTTTAGGTGTCTTCTGTTTACATGTCATTCATCATCATCATTATGCCCTCCACCCCTTTCAGGGTATGGGCCACCAACCATGGATTGCCAGAGGATTCTGTCCTGGGCCATTCCTTCAAGTTGACTCCAGTTGTATCCCATCTTTGTGATGTCAGTATAAATCTAATTGCATATAGAAGGGGACAGAAGAAGGTTTCAGTTACAGCATCTTATATTCCTTTATGGTCAAATTCAAAGGGGAGTCTAGGTCTCTGCCTGTCCATTATGACTGGTCTCTGCTCTCAGTCCTTAGGTTCAGTCAGCACTGGCAGTGTCAGATTATCACTTTATTTATCAAAATATACCATATAAGATTAGATCTCAAAGAAATGCTTACTGTTAGCTGTGGTGCACAGCAGATGACTATATAAAAAATGAACAAAATATTCAGCATAGTTTGTAACAATTTATTTGGCCTTTGAGTATGTGTGCAACTCAAACCAGTCCGTGTATAAGGTAAAACACCCAGGAAGGCATTCTTGCATATCATCTTTTATTCCCTCCACACATTTTTAGAAGATAAGCAAATCCCCAGTATAGTTCATTCTACCTGAATCCCACATGGATCTATTTTTATGCACATTTGTTTTTCAGCAGCACCCAGAAACCCCAACCAAATGTGAGGGCCCCGTTGTGCTATACAAAACATATACTTATTATATACACATTTAGAAACTTAACACCCTGGTACAAAACTATAAAACTTCTGTGGTAACATGCTAGGTCATCATTTCACTTGGCATAGTTATCAAAACTTTTAGTTTTTACCTTTTCTAAACATTCTGACACACAGTAAAATTAATAGCCATATAAGGCAAACCCCAGTGTAGCGCATCTCAGGTGAACGCATGATGTTATCCTATGTCACACTTAGCAGCCAGTGCTGCCAGTTCAGGTCATAAGCTCAGAAACATACCACCAAAGGCAGGTTGGTTGCTTCAGATCAGAGGTGCTGCTCCAGCTGCCAAGCTCTTGCAAGCCAAAACCTTAACAAGCAATGGCAAGATACAAATGCAGCAGGAGCAAAAGCAGGAATTGTCGCTGGAGGTGATGCAGGGGAGGTCGTGGAGGAAGATACAGAAGGAGTAGAAGGAAGAGATATGGCAGAAGGAGGAGAGGTAAAGGCTTTAATAATAAAAATGTCTCATGTATAAATATATTTCATTTATATATTCATAAATTCACTACATTATTGTAATATATAATTTATTTCTAAGACAAATCAGAAAAAATGCTATTGCATCTCTTTAACAAGAACTGGACACATGATGTAACAGCCAGTGATATTTATCTGTAGGTCGCAGAGGTCGATCAAGGAGGAGAAGCAGTAGGAGGAGCAGAAGGAGAAGGAGAAGGAGGAGGAGGAGGAGGAGCTATTAAACTCCAGATGGCTTCTTGTTCTTCTGTACTCAGAAATTTGAAAGTCATCTACCATTGTCTTCAACTTCTGCTCATCAAAATGGCATAAAAAAATCCTTCCATCAAAACCTTAGCAATGACCTTCCACGATGCAAGCAGCCTGCTACGATTTAAACAACACCCCCGGTCAATAAACTTGTGAAACTTCATTTCTGTGTTATCCAGTTATTGGATCATTGTTTTATGGACAGGTTTTGAAATACCAAAGGGAATAGTCCTGGGGAAAAAGATAGCAAGGGCAAAAAATTGGGATGGGATGGGCGGGTAATTGGCATCTGTATAAGACAAAACCCCAAATATCAGGACTGTCCCTATAAAAATCAGGATATCTGGTCACCCTAGAGAAAGGCCTACTATCATTGGCTAAGAGGTGAAAAAGACTAACTAGGAATTAATGGCCAGTTTTCATCATGGCAGGAGTAGTATTTAATATATTGATCTGGAAAAGATGAGTGAACAGTAGAGTGGGAAAATTTGCAGATAACACTTTTTGGGGGTTAATTAAGAATGAAGGAGACTGAAGACCTTCAGTGGCATGTGCTGCAGTGTTCACAATAGCAAATTTTTTTTAAGGAGGCCTAAGGGATGAGCTGGAAAACATAATGTCTTTGTAAATCAATGACATTTCCTCACCTGAAATACTGTGTCCAGCTATAGTCAACCTATTTCAACAACTATGAACGAGAAATAGAAGGCAGGTACAGAGAGATCTGTATGAATAATGACTAGAAACAAAAGTGGGGGGTGGTGTGGAAAAGATAGGGAGTAAAATTTTCAAGTGCACCTAAATGTTAGGAATGTCACTTCAAAAGTGACTTGGCTTTAGCATTTCTTTAGGCACCTAAATCCCTCTAAAATTCTGACCCTCAGGCTCCTAAGTCCCATTTCTTTCAGTGAAACTTAGGATTCTACATCCCATTTTCAAATGTGACTTAGGTATTTGGGAACCTAAGTCATTGGGGTGCTTTGGAAAATTTTACCAATGTTCTTGTATATGTAAAGCATTTGCTTTTTAGAATTTTAAGTACATTGCCTTTTAAATTCATTGAATGTTAATTTCACTTTGTGTTAGGATAAAAACTCAATAGAAGTTCCCAGTCGGTCTTCTAATTCAAAATTTTCTCTCAATTATTCGTCTTCTCTGTTAATTAAACAGCCTCATCCCAATCTTATCTCTTTTCATTCAGAAAAGTTTGGGAAGGTTTAATTTAAAGAGAGGACAAATCAGTATGAACCCGATAAAAATACATCAGCCATGAGGTAATGTTCTCTTCTTCTGGATTTGTGAAACAACTAATCCCACAAGATGCAGATGCTGTCACGGCAGGGGCAGGAAATGCGTTCCTCCTACCAGAAGTAACAGGAGAAACAGCAAGTGCTGTAATGAAACCACTGAAAATGAAGAAAGGTAAAAATCAAGCCATGTGTATTTTTTACCCATTGAATATGAATTATTTTGACGTGTGATATATATTCCTATCTGTAAAAATATCGGCAATGAATCACCAGGAATCATTTGCCTAGCTCTAGTGATTGCTAATGCTTAGCCCTTCTACAAGGGACACACCTCTTAGTGCTGCTCTGAATAAAGCGATATGGCCCCTTTACATCTAGAATCCACCAACTGTGTAATGCAAAGTTGACCACGAGACAGTCAAAAATCACCCCATTGTGCCTCCTCCTATTCCAGCTACAAAGATGAGTTCTCTGCCTGCCTCCATAGCCATGGCAGCTTCTGCATCTTGTCATGTTCCCATGAGTTTCAGTTGTTTAAAAAATCCACAGGAGACTGATCTCTTGGCTGAACTAAGCCAGCTTTTCTACTCTGGCGGTACTGCTGAACTTGTGAAATGTGCTGCAGATGATCTATTGTTTTATAGTGCCTGGCTCCAGGAACATAATACAGGATACACACCGAGTGGCTGTTACAAGTGTCCCTTTTGTTGCTGAAAAATGACTGTAGGTGGTTATGAAACTGAAATTTTATTAGGGATCCCTAATAACCCACAATTTTTGTGTATACTAACTCACTAGGTAGCAGATATACCTAGGATGGGCCTAATCAAGGCTGCTCTCACTCTTAGCTTCTCATTCCTTTCTGCTCCCCTTCTTCCATACTGCCTTCTTGTCTCAGTTGCCCATGGTTTATTTTCTTCTGTTGCAGCCAGCTAATAAAATAACGATCAATAAGGAGCATTCATGCTGCAGGTGAAGTACAGAATTGTACAGCAACATCACTGAACCATTTAGGACAGGAATCAAATGACACTTTATCTGTTGAAACTATGTCAGGTTTATTGCAGGAAAGAATCTCAGCACACAGAGGTGACAGGCTGACTACGTACAGTGACGTTCCTTTCTTAACTAAACTGGGAATGAATGTAATTGCTCACAGTAAGCCCCTTAATGCTACTTACTCATGGAGACACAAATATAGAGAATGCTCTCCTTTTGGCTCTTGCTATTTTTCTACTAAAGATTTAAGCTTCTTGTTTTCACCTTCAATGCCATACACAGCTCTGCCCTTTCTCCCTAATTATCTATTCTTGACTGTCTTATAGCACACAGTCCCAAAACCTTTCGATCTGACAGTGATGCCAGCCTCAACCACCATTGTATCTACTTCTCCCACAACAATCTCTGTGCTTTCCTTCCCCACAACCCTTCCAGCGGGAATACCTTCTGTGAACTGATCTGCAAGGTCACTACCCTCTTTGAGGCTCTGTTTGTTTCTTAGATGGCACGATGGGTAAGGGATAAGAGCCATGTGCCCAGTGTACAGCAGGGTCTGGGAACACTGATTTCCCCCGCCCCTGGGGCGACTCACCATTCTAGGGGTCTTGTGGCTTGTGTGTGCCTGCCTGGGGTCAGCCAGTTAGTGACAAGGGTGTGAGTACTGGCTGTGTTTTAAAACACTGAATCAGTGCTCTGTGTTGCAAACAAGACAGTCAGGAGACAGGGTGGTTGGATGGGGTAGAGATTCTGGGGATGCAGTCAGAGGACAGGGAATGGGGGTGGGGGGGTTGGATAGGGTGTGGGAGTCCCTGGGGTCTGTCAGGGGGCGGTAGGGTGGATAGGGGTCGGGGCAGTTAGGGGACAGCAAGCAGGGCGCTTTTGGGTGGAGTCCTTGGAGGGAAGTTAAGGTGTGTGTGGGGTCTCAGGAAGGGTCCATCAGGGGACAAGGAGCAGGGGGCTTAGATAAGGGGTGGGGCCCCAAGCGGGTGGTTAGCGGCGGGGGTCTCTGGAGTGGGCAGTCAGGGGATAAGGAGCAGGGGGAGTTGGATCAGTCAGGGATTCTGAGGGGAGCAGTTAGGAGGTGGGAAGTGGGAGGGAATCAGATGGGGGCAGGGCCAGGCTGTTTGGGGAGGCACAGCCTTCCCCAACCTGGCCCTTCGCACAATTTTGCAACCCTGATGTGGCCCTTGGGCCAAAAAGTTTGTCCACCCCTGCTCTATGTGATGCTATGCTTAATTGACATTATAATAACCTCCTTATGTCACTAGTGCAGTGAAAAGCCATTAATATAGTCACCACACTAAAGTTATCTATGGCAGTGAAATAAAATACTCAGGGCAACATTTAATTTGTAACTTGTTTAAGAGCTCCCTCTGTGGGACAATGAATGCTGCTTCAAGGCATTAGAGAATCTTTTTTATCTGTCTCTTTTTGAATAGCCATGTTGCTTTATTTAGGGAGATAGGATAAAAGGTGACAAGACCCACACACATATATTTCTGCAAAGAAAAATTGCTTTTTGTGTAGAGCAGAAATGGGGTCAAGCCACAAAATAGGGAACTGGATTTGAAACCCAGAAAATTCAGGGGGTTGAGGTTCTTTCTCTCTCTCGCCCCTCACCCCTGACTCATCTCAACCTCAAACTTGGCTAATGCTAATTTTATTTTTCAGAATTTTTTAGAGACACATAAAAAGAATGCAGATTAACCACTTTCCTACGGTCAAGAATACTGTTATGGTAGCCCATTCACGGTTTAATGCAGTAATGTCAAATTCACTAGGAAGAGGGTTTAATTTTGGCTTATGGGCCAGGATATAAACTGAGGACTTTATATTCCCTTCTGTCCCCAGGGAATTACTCCCTGACATAAAAGGGAGGCTTGCAACACAATCAAGGGGTAAACTCCTCCGAGTCATTGTTTCAGACTGTCTGCAGACTCAGGCAGACATCATGCCACCACTTTACCCTCAGGTCAGATTTGGAAGGTTCCATGTGCAGCCAGGATGGCTAGACACTTACTTTTATCCCATATGGCGAATACAGAGCCATACGGAGGCTGTGCAGAAGGCAGTTAATCACAGAAGTTCTTATAGGAGCAGCCAATCATGAGAAGGCCCATATAAGAAGAGCTGCAGTACAGAGCAGCTTCAGTCACTCCCTGGAGCTTGAAGAGGGAGGAGGACTGACTGCCTTGCAGGTGGAGGGCAGCAAGCACCTGGGACTCAACACTGCTGCAGGCAGAGACCCAGGGAGCTAAAGGCAGCTCCTGATGGGCTGCAGGGATGTTCAGGTTGAGCCCTGATGCAAGGGCAAGGAGGGTGCTGAGGCTGTGGAGAAGTGGCCCAGGAAGATCTACAGAGGAGTTGGAGGGGCTGTAGCAAGTAGAGGACATCTACAGGGTCCCTGGGTCGGGACCCATAATAGTGGGTGGGTACAGGTCCCACCCCCTGCCCCCACTTGCCACTGAGGAATTAGCTGGACTGAGGGATGGCGATACTGTCCCCTAGAAGGGGAGAACATAGAGTATAGCACAGCCAGAGGCTGTGTGATGAAGAGGATGCCACGGCCCCGGGAGTGATGTGGGTCCCTGGAGTGTAAGTAATGGTAGAGACACATCACCAGAGGAGACTGCATGGGCATACAGAGCTAATCCCCAGCCAGCCGGAGGTGCCACAGCGGTGAGTCTAGCCCTGTCACAACGCTGAAGAAAATCTTTGTTTCCATTCCAGCCATTCCACAAGGTTGGCAAAATTGGAAGTTTCTGGGGCCCGTCCTCTCTGTACAGGAAGAAGTCCTTGGTGCATAGCAGGTTGCAGCCCCTACTTCAGCTCCTCCAGAGCCTCTTGTTGAAGTTCTGGTTGCTCCTCCCACACTTTTTTCCTTTTCATTCACTCCACAATGTCTCAAGCAATCCGTGTAAATCTCCTCCTTGCCTTGGCCAAACTGGCTGTGTAAGAGGCTAGGAGGAGGAAGCTCATTCATTGCAAGGCTCTCTCTGTCTGAATTCCTTGCACTGGTTGTTCCTGCATCCGGACAGAATTCCACTGGGGAGCATGGGACTCTGAGCAGTGGGCATCATCCAGGGGTCTCTGCTTGGTGTCCTGGGACAGGCAACCTGTCTCATCTTCTTGACCCACTCCCTAGACCCAGAGGCCATGTATAACTGTTAGTAGGGGGGGAGGGGGGACACGATTTAAAGGTGTGGGGGAGGGGCCATGACCACCCCAGACATTGCCTCTGAATCTAGAACAGAGGGTTTCAAACTGCGGAGTGTGACCTCAAGGAGGGCACAGAGGAAAGTTTGGGGGCGAGCAGCAATGCCATGGAGCTTGGGGAGAAAGTGCCACCTCCCCCCACCCCCCGACTCAACCGAAAACTGTAACTCGGTGGCCAGGGGGTGGTGGGACTCAGCTCAGAAAGTTCCCCAGAACCCACACAGGCTGGGTGGCCCACTGTAGTGAGTTGGGGGTGGAGGTGGTGCTTCATCCCCGAGCCCCATCATGGTGAACTGGCCCGAGCCACCTGGCATCACTGTTCCCCCCAAAACATTCATCTGAGCCCCCTGAAGAGGGCACACGGCAGCTTGAAAACCTCCGAAGCCCTTGCTAAATGGAAGGCATGAAACTGGGATGGGGGGGGTCATGATCCTCACATACATTGCCTCTACCCAAATCTACGCTTTTGTTTCCTTTGTCCCCTTCCACTGACCTGTTTCTATCCATAAAGCTTTTAAAAATGACGTTTAGGGTAATTTGCACATTTGTTACTATGCAAATTAATTTACTGAATATTTAAAATGTCACACGGTGTCTGGCAGTCAATGCACAAAGGAGTGCAGTTTCCTTGCTCTGCTTTTGCTTTCCTGTTACAAACACTGACTGGGGGGATCAGTAATTGGCTTGCTATGGCTTGTTTTCATTCAAGTTCAAAACAACCAATCAAGCAACATGACTGTTACAGAGAGCGTTGACAAGGAGGGAAAAAGTCACATGATCAGTCTGTCTCCCTTGCAGTTTTCGGATGCTGTTAGCTCTGGATGTAAAGAGATCTGAATGAGCTCCCACAGGCAAGTGATGACTGTCTGAGTTTGCAGAGAGTCTATAACAATAGCCTGTGGACTTGTCTAGATGAATAATCAGTTAGTGGCAAGTTAGGGCATAAACCTATCCACACTAGCTTGCTGGCCATCAAATGTCTGTGTGGACCATGCTACTGCACACTAAAATTTCCCTGGTGCACATTGACCTACTCATGGTCCAAAGCAGGGTACAACAATGCGCTCAAGGGAATTGTTAGTGAGCAACCACAGGGTCCATAGGGACAGTTAGTGTTTGGCCAGCTAGCACAAAGTAGGTTCACACCCCAACTTGCCATGCACTAATTGTTTGTCTAGACAAGTCCCAACAGGCATGAACTGTCCCATTCATCTCAGTGGAGTGTTAACACTGAAATCCACTGTTCTCGTGCTGACATCACCTGTGGGTTCCAATGTGCAGGGGCCACTTACCGCTGTTACCTAACATGGTTCTGGGGACCATGGTAAGGCCTTTATACTCAGGGTATATGCTTGAGAGCGGGCAGAATCTTCCCGCCTGCAAGGCGGGCCCCAGAGGGAGTGGTAATCCAGGGAATAAGGAGGCTGTATCCTACCAAAAGAGGAGATGTGGTGGGCTCCCTACCAGCAGATTGATCTTGTGTGTGTGACACCTGCCACTATTATCTCAAGTAGGGTCAAGGGGCATGGTGGGACTCCATAGGGACCTGAATTGCCTTAATCTGATCTTGGTCCTCTAGAGGCCACTCTGTCAGCCAGGGATCACTGGAGCACAAGGAGTTCCGTCTCCATCTCCTGACATTTTCTTCATCTCACATGGAGCAGGTGGCATAGCACTGGCCATCCCATCTTTTAAAACACCTGAGGATTCTTCTGCATCAGAGGAAGCCTCACCTGCCACTTCAGAGCAGCTTTCTGATATGGGATGCTGCCTGAACACCACAAACTGGTGGAACGGGAGCTATTTATGGTGTCTTTAGTGTAGGGTTTTTCTTTGTGCTTAGTAAAGGCCGTACTGTGTATCATGATGACAAATTGTATTTATTCTTATTCTAGCTATAGCAGTCCTTGGATGGCCAGAGCTGCAGAACTAACCAGCCAGCAAGCACGGTTGAAGGGACATCTGAAGCAATAGCTAACATAGCAGAACAAATTTCAAACATTTTCACATTTTCATTGCTTTTCCTATATAGATAGAGTTAAATATGAATCCAGAAGCGTCAAACCAGGAATGAAGGGTATGTATCCCCCAGGTCAGTGGTTCTCAGGTGGGATTATGAGGCAGTATTTAATCTGTCAAAATTTAGGATGCAGCATGGTTTCTGCTTAAAATTGAATTTTTAGTCCTCCCTCCAAACAAAGATACAATGATCTGCTTGAAATTTGGAATGCTCATGCAAGACTCAGGGTAGAGTTAGTAATACAAATTTGGCATCTTGTAGTCATGTGTTTGTGACATATAGCTACCCCCAAAACAGGACCCATGAAAATAAGCTAGTTTTTGTGTATGAAGAGATAAAGATTGATCAGGAGACAAGAGATACCTGGAGGGAGGTGATCTCTTCTCTCCCCCCAACACCTCCATCCCAAGAACATTTGTTGGCTACAACTGAGTCACTTACATTAGAAGGAGGAATAGAATCTCAGGGTGAAAACTGGGCTCTATTGAAGTCAAGGGAAATTTTGCCACTAGGTTCAGGATTTCACCCTAGGTCCCTGCTATGGGCAAGTCTACACTAGAGAGCTACATGGGTGTAGCTGCACTGATGCAACTCTAGCGCATCTGATAAAGACGCACTATGCTGACAAGAGAGCGCTCTCCCATCAGCATAATTACTCCACCTCCATGAGAGGCGGAAGCTATGTCGGTGGAAAAGCATCTCCCGCCAACACAACGCTGGTGTGGACAGCACTTAGGGTGCCCTAACTTGTGTGGATGAGAGTGTGTGTCTTTTTCACAGTCCTGAGCGATGTAAGTTACAGCGACTTAAGCAGTAGTGTAGACGAGGCCTATGACACACTTAAGCATTATTCTCACAGCTAGAAAACTTTAAGAATGTGCCAAATCACTATGCTTGACTGCATCCACTCCCCCACAAAGCACGGTGAGCACAGAGCTGCATTGACCAAGCTAATAATTGCATATGATGTGTAATGCAGCAAACAAGGCAAAGGCCTGCAGGAAGAGATGGTTAGAGTAGTGGCCTGGGATCCACAAGAGCTGGGTTCTGCTCTGGGCTGTATCACAGGTTTTCTACAGGATCCTGGGCAAGTTAAACCAGAACTTTGGAAGCTGTCACTGTCCTGAGGGGACTGGAAAACTACTCCAGCCCCCCAACCACTGAGATATTGAGGAAGGAAGATGGCTGTGAGTAAAGACACTGGATGAGGACTCCAAAGATCTGTGTCCAACTCTGAGCTCTGCTACAGGCTAGTTCAGTGATGTTGGTGAAGCCATGAGGGGCCTGATTTTCCAAAGTGCTCAGGAGGTTGGCTGCAGAGCACTTTGCAAGTCTAGCCTTAAAGGAGGTGCCTCAGCGTGAGCTGAGCTCCATGGAAAATCTGGCCACAGTTGTTGGTGCCACATACTTGAAAATCTGGTTTTCAATCTGTAGGCTATATTGGTGTTTCATGGGCCTGCCCAGCCTATGAAATTCATTTGGGATTAGGAGCCAGAGGGAGTTTTCTTGACTAAAAACTGAAAAAGCACGCTGAAGCATGCAGTCCCCACCTCAAGGCTGTACCATGGCAGGTGCACTTGCAATACTTGCCCTTTGGACCAGCCATAAAAGGAACACAGTTCCTCTTAATATCCAGTTAAAAAGCCTGTCTCTAGCCATAACTTCTTCTTGTACAAGTTCAACAGGCGATAGAACGCTCCTGATCACACCATTCTCCCCAAATACAACAGGTTCACAGCAGTTTTCCATGCCCCATCCTGGGACATCATTTCCAGCTCATCTTCCCAAGAGGGTCTTTAAGCAGTCTGTCCGCAGACTCTTTATGCCCTTGTTCCATGGCTTCACTATCCAGGCCATCCACCTGAATGCACCCCAGTTCACTTCTTGCCTATGACATGTCTCCAGTAACTCCATGTCAGGTCTCCCATGAAAGAACTCCAGCAGTGTATATTCCCCAGGCCATGCCCATACGTCCTCCTCTTACTGCTGGAATCCACCCTCAGCATCAACCCTTTTGTTCAGGCTCAGCTTCCCTTGACCACACTGGTTCTCCTGCTTGTTCTTAGGGGCCTTTACACAAATTCTCCTGTAACTCAACAGGGGTTCCCCAGCTCCGGCCAGACCTTTTTATATTCTGATATAAAAACTGCTTTATGAATATATAAAATCTTCTTGATATCTTATTACTTGACTTTTTATTTTTTGAAAAAGATACTGCGTTTACTGGGTGGGCATGGATTTCATTTTCAAAGCTAAGCAGTGCACTTGTTCCCCTTAGCCTTCTTTCCATTGCCATATCACTGTGATTTGCCATAAATAGAAATAGTAATTGCTAATTTCTACTTTGGTAAAAATGGCTGGTCATTGCTTTGTTATCTACCGATCTTTGGTAACCCAAGTCCAGATCCTCAAAAGCATTTAGATCATGGGAGTTAGGCATTTTGAGAATCTGGACCTCAGTTTATGTATTGCCAAGACGTTAGTTTTTTGATCTCCTGGGCATTTTTCCGATCGCTGCCTAGAGGGTCAGAAAGGAATTTCCCAGAGTTTTTCCCCTCTTTAAAAGAGAGGGGTTTTTCCTCTGGGTTTTTGCCTTTCTCAGGAGAACTACTTGAGATTAAAAATATACTTTGCCAGTTTGACTGAGTTAATTTGTTGCTAATTTGACTGAATAAATTCACTGCCAGTTGGGCTCAATAAAAAAACCTTTCATTTTTATAACTGAACCTAGACTCCGTGCATTTTATTTCATTTGTATCATTAACACCTTGACTGCTGCCTGACCACAAACATGCCTGAAAAAAAAGATTTAACATAAGATCCATTTGACTACATGCAACGTTGCAGGAAAAAATCTGGCTCCACCCAGCCAAAATGGAGCAGAGGAGCCTTTCCCAAAGTGCAGACCACACCTATTACCATTAATACCTGCTGCATGTAAAACGTGGTGCTTGACCTTGAGGCATCATACCATCTCTTACTCCATGATAGATAGTAGCTGCACATGTAACATATGTTACTCATGTTCCATACACGGTACTCACACAGCATCTGGGTGAATGCTCCGTTCTCATCACAACAAGAATTTTCTTCTTAGTTTATGTTCTAATGTAGCATCCAAGTTGCTCCAGGATCTGCCTGGGAAGTTACTTACTGTATCTGCAGCTAGGTCAGTGCAATTGAGATTATTTTCCCCTCCCACACCTGCCTGGCATGTGGTGAAAGAGTGTCTTGGCTCCCTGCCACTTGATGCATCGTGGTTGGGCATCAGAAAAGAGAGCGAGGGAATGGTAACCAAGAGTAAGAGAGGGGACATAGAACCACAGGATTCCACCTAAAACAACCCCCCATCTTTTGACTCACACAGCCAGTGGGAAGTTGAGAAGGTGCTAAGTGGTTCTGGAAACACAGCTGGCTGCTAGACCAAAGGCAGCATTCCTTTCTTCCAAGTAAGTAAAATAATTCACGAACAACTCTACAGAAAGAAATGGTGTATACCACAGCACCAACATTTCCTACCTTCAGGGCAAGCCTCTAGGAACATTAGAGCTGTTTGGAAAAATAGGTCTTTTTCTCCGGTGGTTTTGACAAAGCCATTTTTCATTTTCATCTAAACTTTTCATTGGAAAAGGTTGACTTTTTTTTTGCAAAAATATTGAAAATTAAAGCATTTTGGTCAAAAACTAGAATGTTGATTCAAAATGGAACTGTCCCATATGATGGAGATTGGTCTTTTAGCAAAAAAAAAAAAAAAAATGGGATGTTAAAAACTCAAGTTTTGTCAGAAGAATTTCGACCAGCCTTAATGTACGCTGACCACCAAACACTACAACATACATTTGCCTACAGCAGCAAACAGAAGGCAGAAGGAACAGAAGCAAGGAATACAGACTAAAGAAAGAAATCTAGTGCACTATATCAGGTCCCTTCACGCAGAGAGATCTAAACAAGGGAAACCACCACCTAGCTCTTCCCCGCTGGATAGGAATACCCGGTGTAAGAATAGTCTCCCTGACAGGACAACAGAGGGGAACACACCAAGTGGACAGCCACCAGTGATAAGAACAGGGGCAGCTTGGCCAGTGAGCTGACATCCATGACACTTTAGCCTTGCATGTGACCCCCCTCTAAAACCTCCCATAGTGGGTAAGGTATTAGACAGGTCTCCAAGTAGTATTATTCTGGTGGCCTTAGACCGGTCCAGGTGATTATGCACACAGAGCTACTAGAATTCTTTACAGTAATCCTTTTGACTTCCAGAGCAGGTGCTAAGATTGTTTTATGAGAACAGGGCTATCTACCTGGTAAGACTTCTATTAGCACAGAGAAATTATTCTATTTCATCATCCAATTTGGCACACAGTAAACCCCAATGCAGAAAACTGTCTTTTTAACTGGAGAGAGCATTACCTTCTCTCCCGCCCCTTGTGTGGAGAGACAGAGGCACTCAGAACCACAACACACACCTTTTGGTTGATTGGTATAGCTGTTGGATAGAAAACAAACAATCTAGAGAATTCCAGAGTCTAAATAACTTATATGCCCATGGCAAGCAGATAGTGTCTACAATTGTTTTGCAGCTCGGAAGTAAGGGAAAGAGCAAATCAATAGCAGTGAGGGGTTTTTATTTTACTATTACTTTTCAACAATATTGCAGGCACCTATGAACCCTAAAGCCAGACGGTTGAACACACAATGTATTGTGCCCTCTACCTTACAGCACCTCTCTGAGGTAATATTCATTGATGTATGTGAGACAGTCAGATACTAGAGTGATCTAATAAGTATCTAGATAGAATGCTATAAATTAATTCAAAGTTAATTAAGTAAAAATAGAAAGAAAAATAGAATTAAAAAAAATCCTGAAACTTGATAGATCATAGATGAAATATATGATTAAGTGGATAGATAAGTGAATAAGTAATCTAGTAGTGTACAGGACCATTAGGAGTATATATTAAAACTTCTGCATATATCCAAATGCCATTGTGTTTTTTTCTTCTATTAGACAACTGTATCTAGATAATAGAACCAATGTTTTCAAACTTAGGTGTCTTCAATAGGAGCTAAAAGGGGTTAGCACCTCTGAAAAAATCATTCTGCTTCTATTTATGTGCCTATATATGGCTTGAGATGCCAAATTTCGATGCAGCAGGTTTGAAATTTTTTGTCTTAAATTTTGTTTCATTTTAAAAGTAGTTTTATTAGATTTTCAAATGGAAAAAGGAAAAAAATACAACCAAAGATTACTTTAAATGAAACAGACATACAGGAATTGGTATATGCATATACTCTGCATACATATATGAATGTGTTACATGCTATACACAACATAAAGGACCAGATCTGCTATCCTACCCCATGGGGGAAGTGGGATCTTTCTAGTTCTTCCCTGTGATAAGAAAAGCAGCGGGTAACCTAACCTAACCAACACTCCATATTCCCCAAATGAGAAGCATGGAAACTCCATTTACCTGCATTTTCCCTTCGCCTACGCTATTGATTTTCCCCATCCCTCAGTCTTCCCATGCACGGAGACCCCCTCCGGAACTGAACTTTGTTCTGCCTGGAGGCCCAGGTGTCCTGCACCAACTACTTGAACTTTGTCAAGAATCAGAGGGGTAGCCGTGTTAGTCTGGAATTGCAGAAGTGCAGAAGTGCCACAGGACTCTTTGTCACTACTTGAACTTTGCCTCCCTGTTTGTGCAGCTGCTCTGCCAGGCAAGGCGCAGGGTTACCCCTCCTTCCCAATGCTACTGCGGTTTCCTTTTGAAAATTCCCTTGTTGGCGCCTCCCTGTCTTCTCTGTGCCGCTGCTGTACGTTTTTTCCCTAATTACAGCCACATAACACTAAAGCAAGACAGATGCATATTACAGATCATAAAATTCATTGTCCCCTTTACCTCACCTTCTCTAACATAAATTCACCCTTGGTGCTTTTATCACATAGAGAAACCCCACTCAGCAGAAAGGTGGTGTGAACTTGCACTTACGAGATCGAGGCTCATGTGGGTAGGATTCACTCTGTTCCTGTACAGCTGGAGAAGTTGGCATCTGTGCATGTAGAGGCGAAATTCACTGCTGCAGCTCAGGCCCAGTGCCCTCATGCAGCCCCTCCTTCACCTTGCTCCAGCTGCTGCTTCAGATTCTGGGATAGAATAGTGGTTACAGCCCCTTCAGACTGGTCCTACAGTACAGTGTTACCCCCACACCAACCAGCCATCCTCAGCCCTCTCATACATTGACTTTGGGCTGGCTTAGAATCCAGTCCTGCCACTACCGGTGAGTTCCCAGTCACTCCTGTGCAATCACTCATCTAGTCAGCCCCTATCTGAGGCTAATATGGTGCAGAAAGTCTTGAACCAGTCAATATCATCAGAAGATACTTTCAATCAGAGGTGAGCAAACCCCATTGCATAACCTTTGCAATGATTTCATGCCTTATGTCCTTACCCCACTCACTGCCACTTGTTAGTAACCTCGTAAACACCTCCAGGTGCTCTTGATTCTATAGCACTAGGATGCATATTGAGAGCCTCTTCTGGAGGGTGGATCATAGAATGAGGAGCAGTATATGTATGAATGCCTTTCAGAAGGCAAGACATTTAGGAATTGGTTGGTGAAAATGGGTAAATGATACCACATCCCAGAGTATTGTATTGACAAAGTAATGTATAACTCCTCATCCCCACCCTAAAAACGAACCCCCTCCCCCCAATTATGACTTTCTCCTGACCCTGTGGCTCCCTCTTGTTGAAAAATGTAAAGAGGCTGACACTGGGGTCTACACTTGTTCCAGTGATTTCAAAGTCACAAGACAATTTGGAATGGAAGTTATAGGTAAGTGAAAGCAGCAGAATGAGATAGCACTCTGAGTGTTTCAAAGTGTGGTTCTGCTTTGAGAAGAGACTGTCAAAATGGCACTATAGGATTCCAAGTGTATTGGAGCTCACCTACCTTGGTGTACTTCCTGATGTAAAAGAGATTATGCCCTTGTCTCTCAGTGATTCCAAATCTCAGTTGCTCAGGTTACAATATATTCTTAACTGCCAGCCCTGCAAATCTGAAGAGTTTGAGAATTTGAATCAGTCAAGTTGGTATTTTTCTAGGCAGTACATCATCACCAGAAATAAAGACTGTGTGGGTCACACTCTAACCTCAGTTTCCCCCAAACAACCCTCTTATCTTCAAATTCTGCCCCCAATTTTGTCTAGGCAACTCTATTGAGCTACTTTCCTACAGCCATGCTGGCTCTGTAGGACAAAGGAGGGTAGAGGGTAAAAGACTTAAAGCTGCGCTAGGACTTGCTTCTGCAAGGGGGAATTCTCAGGTGGTGTAGATAGTTCTATGCCACCTTTCCTCAGGTTCCCACAGTGTAAGAGGATGCGGTGGGATCATGTCAAGGAGATGAAGTGGTATGGATGGAGTGCACTGTCCTCTGGCAATCCCACTTGGTGTAGTGCCACTCAGTGACAGATCCAGCTTATAACAGCCTCAGAAGTTACCCTATCTTGAACAAGGGATGGGGAGCAAGAAGACAATGAAATCTCTCCACCCTTCTGGCCCATGGCCAGCAGACGTGAGAGGCTGTGGTATATCATCTTTGCCCCTGCTCCACAGTTAAGTGGGCCAAATACGGCTGAGCACACCTGGCTGTTTGGTCCAATGTTTCTGCATTCTTTTTCCTAATCCCTTATGGAAAAGTTCTATTGAATTTAGTAGAAAATAAACAATCATAGGACTGGAAGTGTCCCAAGAGGTCTTCTAGTCCAGTCCCCTATACTCAGGCAGGACTAAGTATTATCTACTCCATCACTGACAGGTGTTTGTCTAACCTACTCTTTAAAATCTCCAATGGCAGAGATTCCACAATGTCCCTAGGCAATTTAATCCAGTGCTTAACCATCCTGACAGCTGGGAGTTTTTTGCAGAAGTCCAACCTAAACCTCCCTTGCTGCAATTTAAGCCCATTGTTCTTGTCCTATCCTCTGAGGTTAACGAGAACAATTTTTCTCCCTTGTCCTTGTGGCAGGCCTTAGATCTTGATTTTTAAAAAGTTAGAGGCGCGGCTGTGCAAAATGCACGTACAGCTGCCACCACTGCATGGTCACCCTTAAAAGACAGACAATGGGCCTGCACTGACTTTATTTTATATATATACATATATTTAACTAGCTGTAATGGTTGTTCGCTATGTAGGATGCTCTTGGTATGGGGCCCAGCTTCTTTGTCTGGGCAGTCTTTCCTGGCAGCTAGGGAATGGCAAAGTAGCCCACTGACAATTGAGTCCTTTACCAACAGCACATGCTGAGAGTGAAACTGATTACGATTGTGACTGCAGAGTATTTCATTTGCAGAAGGTGCTCTGGGTAGTGCATTTCATTGTAGGAGCATCAAGCTAGTCTCTACAGCGGCTGGTTATAATTTAAGCAAGAAAAAGACACCGATAGAGACAAAAAGGTTATGAAGAAAGAGGAGGAGAAATGAGACAGATAAAAAAATGAAGGAAGGTAGAAAGACAACAGTGCTGGTCTAAGTCCATAAGCTTTTCCCACATACTTGTGTCAGTATAAACTTCTACAATGAAAATAGTGGGCTACAAAAGTTTAAAGCTTTTGGCATTTACTGCAGTACAAAGTTACAAAAGAAATATTCATAGTTCAATGTAATGCCTTACAACAAGAGTTGATTAGGTACCAAGGTGATGGTCACCTTCTAAATACCACAGATTTGATCATTTTTTAAAAAAATGCATACATTCTCTGTATAGTGGGGCAGAATTTATTCTCTCTACAATTAAGCATCTTAAAATACTTGCATGTTTTTGTTTATAGAATCTGTGTCCAAACCTCAGCTACAAGGCAATCTGAGTCTGCTACCAGCAGGTTCGGACACTCAGTTCTCTTGTCTGGTATGAGAGGGCAAAGTGGATCAGATTGTTTGGAAGAAGGATGAAAAGCCTCTTACCTGGGAGAAATGCTACCACCTTTTTGAAAAGCTCAATGTTTTGTCTCTAAGGAAAGTTGATAAAGGATCTTTTTCCCTCAGTGTCAGCAAGTAAATTAGTTGGCAGGAAATCTCACTGATTTGACCCTCTCAGATAAATGTTGCTTTCATACCTTGGGCTGAGATTTGTCAAAGTTTACTAGGGGATTTAGACCCACAACTCCTAATAAAAATTGAACTGGGCTTCAAATCATCATCGGTAATATTGACAGATAGCTTGCCCTAAGGTCTGGATTTGGGATGGATCTCTTTCTAATTTGTCTGCACTAGCTCAGGGTATAGTGAAGCTTTGTAATTTGATTAATATGTTTTCATTTTTCTTGATGAAAGAATGGAAAAGATTATCCATGAGCCTATTGTTACAAGCTCTGAGCTTTACTGGAATGTTAAACAATCTAGAAACAGTACAGGTAGTTTCTTTGTCTTTATAATAATTCATGGTTTCCATAGAATTTTAAAAGCTCTTATTTTAATTTACAAGAGAGAAAGAACCAAGCAGATATTTTGGATGAGAGAGCTTTGAGGTTTTCCCTATTCTGCAAGATACAGTTTCAGGGAATTGTTATAAAAATGCATCATGACTATTTAATCGAAATGCTGAAATTGGAAGGGATTTAGGGATGCCTACATTAAACATGTTGAGGGAAAATGTGCTAAGCCCCATTAAGATCATTTGTTAGTCAGTAGGCTTGTATGAATGCACATAAGAGCAGAATCATGTGCATTATCCTTATTAATTCACAAAAGGGGTAATGAAGTGACATCATTTTCTGATTATGGATTCTGAGAACCATTTAGGAAATGAAAGAGATTTAGAGTTGGATTATACCCTGGAAGATTGGACCAGTTTGTGTGCACAGGTATAAACTGTGTCCATATAGAACAGTGATACTGTGGTTTTATTTTCTTCAGTGTGAGATTTAAGATGAGGACACAGGACAAGGAAAGTGCATCCTGGGTCATTGAGTCTTGTGCTCTTTTTGCCTACCGGGGATCTAAACAAGGCAGGCAGACACCCACGCTGCTACCTAGAAAATGGAATCTTCCCTTCCCTGCTTTTTTTGTCCAGGGGAAACTCTGAGAATAAGCAGCCTCAAAAGAAAGCTGGCAGCACCATCCCATCCCATTTCCTGCTCCCTTTCAATCTCTATGTTTTAGCCCTTAGCAGAGAGAAGACTGGACTGTTATGAGCATATTTCTTCATTTGGATTTGTATGTTCTCCTTTTCTCACTATCAGTCTTGCATGAAAAGCAGCAGCCACCCACTCTTACTCTGAAGCAGTTTACATTTGCAAACAGCACTTGCCTGGACACAACTGCCTTTGGGCAGAGATAGACCCAACTGAGACTGAGCACCACAAATGGACAATTAGCAGTCAAGTAGCAGACTAAAGCTGGTTACTTTTATTGAAGGCCTGAGGAAGCAAGTCACACAAGGCAAAGTTTTGGTATAGCCAGCAAACTAAGCATTCTTAGGCTTCTTACGTTATAAACACTTATCTGGAGAGACCTGGGGTTTTACATGTTTTATTATGTTTAACTTTTAATAAGTGTTATGTCATTTTCACCTCACAACCAGCCTGCCAACACCTGGCTCATCATCTTTCCCTAGCTCTTTGGTGCAGTGACATATGATCACAATCATGAAAATTAATGCAGTGTCTTGGGGGCTTCTTGTATTTGTCATTTAGTACCTATTATTCTGTGAAGAAATGCCTTTTTCTTCCTATCATGTGATATTTTTATAGTACCTTTTGGCTTAAGATTTTCCCAAATTCTTTAGTGTTGTTAAAATAACCAGAGACAAATCACTTCAAAGCTGCTTAACAGTGCACCCTGCACAAATATTTTGATGAAGAACAAAAACATATTGTTGAGATGCAAAATGTGAATACCTACCATCAGAGACCTGGTTACCCTACTTTCAGGCTTAGTAAAAGACACCAAGTATTATTACTTTGTGTACTAATAATTGGAAACAATAGAGACCACTGCCCAATGCACTTGGTTGTGTGGCAAAGTCTGAGCAACAACTAACCCAAAGAGATAAGAAGGAATTCCTTGGGAAACATTGATGACAGAAGGGGTAGGGAATTGTTTTGCAAACTCTGTGTGTGAGGCCAAACTACACTACAGAGTTAGGCTGATACAAGGCCGCTTACGTCAACCTAACTATGGGAGTGTCTACTCTAAAATTTCACTCCTACCAACATAAATGCCCCACTGCGCCAACTTAACTCCACTTCCTCAAGAAGCACAGAGTCAATGTTGATGATGTAGTTAGGTCAATGCAGTGTCAGCATAGATAGTGTGTTGCTCATGTAGACAGTCCACTGTTACTGGCTTTCAGAAACCGTACCACAATGGCTCACACTGACAGTACAATTAATAAAAGTGCTTTTGGTGAGGATGCATGCTGACACAACAAGCAAAGTGTAGACACGTATACAAGCAATGTAATTTACTGCTGCAGCCGTATGCGGACATAAGTTAGGTAGACTTAATATTGTAGCATTTTAAAGTCAGCAGTACGGCAGGGCCGGCTCTAACTTTTTTGCCGCCTCAAGCACAAAAAAGGGCGCGGCCAGAGGAGAAAAAAGAAAGAAAAAAGGAGGCCCCAAGATTGGCCGGAATGCCGCCCCAGGCACATGCTTCTTATGCTGGTGCCTGGAGCCAGCCCTGAGTACTACTGGTCCACCATACTGACCCATACCACCTTACTGTCACCCCTGCCTGGAACTGCAGTTGTATTGCATTTTAGTATCTCTCAATCAGTATTTAGCTGCCATGTGTAAACAAGAGTGCTTCCTCCTTCCCCCAGCGGTGTGTCATCCTGGATTCTGCAGCCTCCTGGGAAGTGATTTGGGCTGCAGTGTTTGGAACTGGTGGATGTTCCGTATTAGGAAAGTAGCAAAGTGAGAACAGATCACCCAGGGCCAAATTCTCCCCTTGGATGCTCATGGGCTGATGAAGTGAACACAGCATGTTTCTATGCTGTCAAGCCCTCACCTCTGGGAATTGTTAGTCATACAGAGCAAATTCTTACCAAAAAAAAAACCCTTACAAAAAGAAGCTGCTCTGAGTTTATTGACCTGGCCACCACTGCATTTTTCTCACTTATAGCAGCACTCCAGGGCCTAGCATCACTTCAAACAATGAAATACAGCTAGAGTTCTTTAAAGTGTACTATTTCAACAATGACTAGATGGGGAAGGGGACCTTCAGCTGGCATTAACTGATGTAGCTCCTCTGAAGTAAGTAAAACTAAACTGAGACTCTAGCTCAAGATGTTTAATGTTTATCCTCAGCAGGACCCAGCCCTAAGACTACTTCCAAAGGGAATATCTTGCGAAACTAAAGCTATGTCTATACTACAGTATAGTAGTATAGCAGCCACTCTAAAGCACCCCTATAGCTGCGGTAGCTATGTTGGTGGGAGAGAGGACCAAGCTCATGAAATAGTCTGCAACACTTCAGTGCATGGGAGCTTTTCCATTGCCTTGAATGGGAGCAGAATTTGAGTCCTACCTTCCTGCTATCTCAGCAGTTCTACTCTCTCTCCAAACAGGATTAGGTGGCTCCTTCCCTCAGGATGGAATATTTTTCCTTGCATTCTGGTTGACTTGCTGGTCAGATCTCTGGCCTGTTTGTTTTTCCAGAAGATACAATGGCTATTGTAAGTGAAGAGGGTTTGCAGTTGTCTCCAAGGCTAATTTGACCTTCAGATTGTCACCAACAATAAACAATGAATTAGATGAAGGAATGCAGGCCAGACTGTCAGATCCCAGCCTGAAAAAGTTTGGAGTGGGGGAAAGGGTACAACTGCGGGAGAAGGAATACTGAGGAGTCGACACATGCGGGAGGGTGCATGGTCCACAGAAATGGGCATACTGAGCATGGGGGAATGGAATGGATGTCCTGATGGAGATAAGCAGTGGATGTACCAGGGAAAAGGGATGGGCATAGTTAGAAGGGTGGAAAGAAGATACCCTAGGAAGGGAGGAGATGGGGAATGAAGCCAAATAAAAAGACTCCTCACCCAAAAGACTACAAGTCTTGGCCATCTTTAGTAGCAGCTCCCTTGGGCGGGGGAGGGGAGGGGAAGGGGACTGCTGCAGAACAGAGAGCTCTTGTTTTCAGCACTCAGCTCTCACTAGCCACCCTTTGGCAGAAGTAGCCATGCATCTCAAAATGTCCCTCTCATTTTAGTGCCAAATTTACCTGTGCCCCGTGGGCTTGGCATTCCCCCCAAGCTGCATCATTCCCACTCCAGTGACCACATGGCAGAGGAAGGAGGAGATTGTGCCAGGCAAAAGGATCCTCCTGACATACCTTTCCTTCCTCCCTCCTAGAAGTGGACAGTTTAGAAACTGGGAGGAATGAGGATAGGTGGGGAGGAAGGGAAGAGGAGTGACTTCCAGGGGAGGGTTAGTTCTCCACCCATTAGCAGCCAGGAGGGCAGGGCAGAACTAAATACTTAGAAAGAAGAGTTTGCATAAGGAGCTGTAACTAGGAGGTGGGTGGTGGTGGTGGAGAGGGAGAGGTTGCGGTAGAGCAGGGCCCAAGGGTCGGGCTTAGTTCAAATAGAGGTTTTGTTTATTCTTTAATCTGTACCATTGCTTATTGCTCTTCGCAGAGCCTGTATTTTATTGCTGTAAAAGCTGAGCAGCAGGTCCAAGTTAGCCCCGTTTGCTCAATTTTTTATTGCTATTATAACCTTTAGCCTTGTCCCTATGGTTTGATTTATATATAGCAAAGGCCACTAAAGCTGCTCATTTTCCAGTCAATGACTGTTACTTTTAAACCAGATTTTATTTTTAGTCCCTCCATCAAGACAGAGTTATTGTTCTTTCTGGACCAGATTTGAGACTGCTCCGTTGTTAGGCAGTCATCTAAATGAAAAGTGCCCATTGTCAGGAGTGCTAAGAACCCAGCAGCTCCCACTTTGTGTCAATGGGATGAGACAAATCTTTCAATCTGACCCTCTGCTTATTTAATACTTTGCTAGTGCAGAGCAGAATGCTAGTAGCTTTGATTTCATTGTGTGTGGGGGCTGGGGGGAAAGGGACTCCTGGGAATTTTCCTGATTACTTCACAGATAGACAAGAATGAATTTTCCAGGGCTTTTTCCCCAACCAGTAAAAAAAGGATTCCCCTTTAAGAGAGCCACTCAGCAATAAAGAGACCTGAAATTCACTGCTACTTGGACTCAGTAAACTCACTGCTAATTGGGATCAATAGAGCTTTCAGTTTTGATACCAACCCTTCACTTTGTGCTTTTGTCCTTCTCATTTGTACAATATTTAACCCCTTCACTGCTGCTGAATCAGCACTGTATACCACCAGGAAACATAGGCGGAGATTCTCCAAGCCATGGAAGGGACACCCAATTCCTACTAGTTTTAGAGAGAATTGGGGGGCAGGGGTGTTAATCCCAGAGATGGCTCTGACACTTTCAGCCATAACATAGGGCCTGTTGAAAGGCACAAAAAATGTCAAGCAAACCAGCTATGCACAGCAACAATGAGAAGGAAACTTTCCCAGATGTAGCATACCTGTGGACATTGGAAAGAGTTAAACATATGCTGTGGGCAAATGTTATGCTTGGCCTTGACCATTTGAGGGTTGAACTGAAAGCCCTAGTCCATGCAAGCAGGAAGTTGCTCATGGAGATGTGTCACTTGCTCAGGGGTGAGGTGACTCACCCCAGTGGTGCCTCCTGCTGTCCTCCAGGAATTAGCTTTCACAGCCAGAGCACTCTCTGCAGGCCAGTGTCTCACTGTTCGTTGGCCCCGTGTCCCTTCTTAGACCCCAGTGTCCTTTACCTGGGGTGCTACACCCTGGCAGTACTCCCACACTCTAAGAGCCTCTCCCATACAGGGAACCCCCAACCTTCTGAGCCCCACCTTGTTTCAGTCTGGGTTACTGCCAGTCATCATCTATCCCCCATTCCCTGGGGCACACTGCAGTGTAACAGCCACTCATGGATAGGAAAGGGGATTTCGTCCTGCTGCCTTTCCCTGCAACCCAGTACCTCAGTGGGCACTGGACAAGGCCCTGAAGCCTGGGGAATTGCCAGCCTGGAGCTCCTCAGCCCTCTAGCCGCTCCTAGTACCCTTTCTGCAGGCAGCCAGGCCCTGCTCCCTCTAAGACTGGAGAGACACTAGCTGAGTGCCTGGCTACAGCCTTTTATAAGGGCCAGCTGGGCCCTAGTTGACCCAGCCACAGCTGTGGCTGCTTCACCAATCAGCCTTTCACAGCTTCTTTACCATAGCCACAGCCCTCTGCAGGGCTGTTTTCAGCTCCTCAGGGCAAGAGCGGATGACCACCCCACTACAAGGTGATACATGATGTGCCTAAACTTCTGATTCAGCTGAGAACACTGCTCCCTCTTCTCGATCATCTTCTGCATTTTCTGTATCATTTATGTTGAAGTATGGAGTCAAAAATCAGTCTTCCTGATCGCTCTGTCTGCCTGGGAAACTGCCCCATGCCTGCAGGCAGGTTAATACTACTGAACTCCCTCACCCCTTCCCAGGGCTAGCAGAGGGCAAGAGAGACTCAGCCCCATTGGTGAACCATGGCTGTGTACCAGAGAAGAGAGGGAAGGTTAGGAGGGTGGGGGAATGGAGATGGTAACAAAGAATAAAAGACTGGATTAAGCACCCACCACCTTGACTCCCTGTGTGTTTAAGCCAAAAGTGTGAATTGACACAAGACACATGGCTGGTTGCTCTACGGAAAGGCACAGCTTTGCACTGCTGATGTCTTGGTTAAGACTAAGAGGGGCAACTTTGATCTAAAGCACAGGGCGAGACATGGTTTTATTCTTGATTATCCCACTGACTTGCTGTGACCCTGAGCAAGTCACAACCATGGTGCCTCGGTTTCCTCTTCACAAGACTTTTGTACTTCGTTAGCCTGTCTGTTGTCAACTTAAGATACAGAGATGTACCTAATGACAATGACCCAGTTTGGAATTAAACCTATGAGTGAAAAGTTCTCCATGTAGACTCCAATTTCACTCAGGTGTTAGACACCGGACGACTTCATAAAACTGAAGTCCCCAGTGACAAATTTTGGTTTCAATATGAGGTCAGCTAAGGGGAACAGGGATAAGTTTTGGAAGGGAAAATATTTAGGGTTTAGAATATGTGGGCTTTACCTCTTGAAAAGCAATGTCTTATTTCTTCAGTGGACCATTTGTAGAACAATCAGCCGCAGTTCTGAGGAGAAACGTTATTTTATGAATAGTCCTCAACCACTGGCTGGTTTCCTAAGGCAAATAATGACCAGAGTTGGGGAGACGAGAAGTTCAGTCTTCTGAGAATGAGCAGGATCCCCAGCCTGGCCTACAGAAAGTGTCCTTTGCTCTAAGGAAAGTGAAAATAAAATGACTCATGAATAACTCTAGAGTGAAGAATCCATATGTACCTGCACATATAGGCGAACTTTAGGGCAAGGCTCTATGACCACAGACTAGTGACACTCCATCTTTGTCAGCCAACAGAGATTTGAGTGGGAGGAGAGTGGTGAGCAAAAGGAAACTTAGTGTACAGTACTGTATCTGTTCAGGCACATGTACTCACACACCTCAACATGAAGACAAACCACATCATGATCCTCCCTGGGAAATGGGAGCCCTCTCTGGCCTGTTCTCCCTGATATGTCAAAGTAGCATCCACCAAATGGAAGAGAGTCCACCAGAAAAGTCCAAGTACCTTAAACTTTTTTCCCTTATTAATACATTAGTAACAGAATGACATGTCCCTTAAAGAAAACTTGTTAAGCGAGCCGTTTCAATAGTCAAGCAAGAGGTTCCTTCTGATTATTGATTAACTAGGTGTGGGTTTTTCCAGAGTTTGCAGCCTTAAGGTCCCAATAGACATTCCTGGGGGACATCCTGCTCTTCTAAAATGCATGTTTCAGCAGTTTCAATACATTTCTTACCAGGAAGGATGTGGGGGACAATCTACCCTTTCTGTGGCACCCAAAACTCCCTCCCCTCCTGCCTTGGTCAAGCTGAGACTGCTGAATGGTCAATTTACAGGCTGCTGATGTGGCTGCTTTTAACAATAAGCCACAATGGTTTCAGGCACTTTACTAGTTTGCTGACATCTCCCTGTACATCTGGAGCATCAGGCCACCAGTGGAGGCAGGTACTGGACTATCAGACAAAATATTCCATCAGATGAGGCAGATTCCATTTTATGAAGGAAAATAGCTGACTTCTGAGGCAAAGGGGAAAAGAAGTAGTGAAGGCTTGAGTCTTTACAACTCCCTGATGCTGATCCCTCTCACCCCAAGTCTAGGCTCTTGGTTTAAAGAGCCTCAGAAACAGAAGGAACTTAGCGGGAAGGTCATTAGGGCAGGGACAGTCCTTTCACTGAATGTGTCCACATCTAGCACTATAAAATCCTGATTCCTGACTGGGGCCTTTAGACACCATTGCAATGTCAATAATAATAAATGCACAATTCCCATCAGCACCAAGGTTAGCAACTGATTTGCTGTTCAGTTGAAGAGTCTGTATTGGCCTTTGTGCAGCAAGTCGATGTCCTTTGGTCATCATGTTTGTTCAGGAAAATATCAGTCAGGTTTCCTGTGTCTAGGGCTTACATGATGTTTCTTTGATTCTTGTGTCCCTCTATTATTTCTTTGGGAGTTTATGTTGCTATTAATTACTATTATTTTATTTGTATCATTGTACCACCTAGGAAGCTGAGACATGGACTAGGACCCCATTGTTCATGGTTGCTTGTGATATAGGATGACCAGACAGCAAATGTGAAAAATTGGGACTGGGGGGTGGGGGGCACTAGGAATCTATATAAGAAAAAGACCCCAAAATCAGGACTGTCCCTATAAAATTGGGACATCTGGTTACCCTATGCTGTTAGGTAGTGTGATCTGGTGAAGTGTAGGCCAAGATGACTGTGATTTGATAAATATGAGTGCAGTTGGACTATCAGCACATTAACTTTGCTGATGTCTACAACTGTTACGCCATAAATAACCATATGCCATAAGCAAACATGAAGCAAACTGTGCTGACATGAAGCAAATCTGTCCCAGGAATCCCCTATTGTTATCAGATTGAAACTATACAAACCAATGCACATAAAGACAAAGTTCTGTGGTTTCCCTTTAGTTGCGTTGACAGTACAGTCAAAGCTATTCCTTTCTTCTACAGTGTGACATGAAAATATAGGAACCATTTCCATAAACCTTCCCTCAGATAAGTAGTCTTTCCAATGACTTCAGTAGGAAAGCGGCTGGAGGTACCATGACTTGCATGAGTCAGAGTTTGCAAGATCAGGTCTATGTTTGTCTGTGTGGCTGAAGGTCAGGTCTCTGCCTTGGTGCACATTTATATTTCTACAGATACAAGGATTATCCAAACATCGGTATCTGAGCTGGAAAATATCTGAGTTGGGAAATTAATCTTGGCAATGGTAGGGAGAGTTTATAGGTGGCATGCAGAAGTGTGTTGACAATAGAGTGCAAATATAGGTGATCTTTGCTATTTTGACCAAAAAGTGTGTTTTGTCTTTTCTAAACCCTTCTGCTTTATTGCAGTGACATGCAGATGTTGTGATATTTTACTTTAGAAACTGAACATCAGGACCTTGATGGTTCAACCTATCCATCAAAAGTCCCTGTCCAGCTTGCCGTCTCTGACCTAATCATTGTCAGCACTTGTTTGCTTCCTGGGTGAGTAACTCCAACAAATGTCTGCAGAGCGTTACATAGATTTATTTGCCCAGCTGCCACTAGAATTTCAGTAACACATCCCTGTGCCTTCGGAATGTACTCCAAGGCTACAGGGGAATCCTTTGCAATGTTTCAGACCCTCGGAAAGCCAGGCTTTGTTATTCAGGTTTATGCAGCAGAAGATCACTATCCTGTATTGTATCTTTTTTATATGAAATATCTCAGGCAGGATGCATGCTCAACTGGGGTGGAGACTGAGCAGGGGCAGAATTAGGAGGAGACATCAGGACAACTCATGCAAATGGATATTGAAATCTAACTAACGAGAAAAATGTGTTTGTGCGCGTGGAGAGGGAAGAAAGCTAAGAGGCACAGCGGGGGCTCTAACACTAGCTGGTCTTGGAAGAAAGTCTTTTCAGAATAATTATTAAGGGCTTGTTGCAAAAAGGGGCTGTTTATAATTTCAGCTCCACCATAAAAAACAAACATGCACTGTCCCTATATTTGTTCGGAGTTCTATAATGTCTTATAGGCACAAACAATAGCAAGGGTGTAAAAAAGTTATACTACCTGCAGAAGGCACCCTGCAGCATTCTGGAGGGAGCTCAGCATTTCACAGCACCTCCAAATTTCAGCCTTTCACAGCACTCCAGTTTTCTGAATTTCTCTATCTCTAGATCAGTCAAACCTCTTAATAGGAAATTCTACTGCACATGCATGAGAAACATTTAAACATAGCTTTAAAACTGCAGACTCAAGCTTGGCTTCTTACCTAGGTCACATAGAGAGCTATAGAATAAGCTAAGGTTCCCATGACTCACTCTGCTTTCTTGTAGAGAGGGGAGCCTGCTCTTGCAGATTTGGAGTGGGGGTAGGGTACAAATTTGGGCAATGTGTCCTCTGCACCATGCCCCTTCCTCCTAAGCCACTGGAAGCTACTCCAGGTTGAAACTGCTTGTTTCTGGGACCCTCAGTCAAGGGGGGTTGTTTCTGGGAGACCTCATTTACTTGGTTGGCTTATTCCCAATGAGATGATCAGGAGTAGGGAGGGTCGCTTAGAAGGAAGAAAGCGTGGGTGGGGAGTGAAAGAAAGAAAGAGCTATGAAGAAAGCAGGCTGGGAGTCAGAGACAGTACAATAGAAGGAACTCAAGGGAGTTGAGCTCAGAAGATGGTGTGAGGACACCAAAAGAGGGTGAGCTGAGTGGGAACTCAGGGACGAAACTACAGGGGACACGAGAGGGAAACTTTAGTGGGAATTCAGGAGAAGAATAGAGTCTTATATGGAGGGAGATGTGGACAGAAGACTCCAGTTAGGGGCTTTTATCTTTGTTTCTTTTTTGGGGGGAGGCACCTGGTGCTTTTTGGATGAAGCTCAATGTTTCTGGGGTGAATCCTCAAGTTTTGGGGGTTGAACTTTTTTGGGCTGGGAGGCAGAAGTCTCCCCAAGGACCGCATCATCCTCTTCAGAAACACAGCCTAGTGGCTACTGCAGCAAATTATATGGTCACTTCCTTGTTGCCCCAACATCCTCTGTGCTCTTGCCTCAGGGTCTCAGCCTGCAAACCCCAGAAGGCAGACAGGAGCTGTCTCTCGCTCCCCCCAGTTTCTGCTCGAAGCACTACTCTGTGCAGGGTGCTGGCACTTCTCTCAGCCCTCCAGAGACACAGTCTCTCCTCCCTGGGCTCCCGGCAGAGAACTGCCCTTCTCTGCCTTGCAACTCTGTTTTTATATGGACCTTCTTGGCCCTGATTGGTTGCTCCCTTCATCCCTTGTCTGATTGGTTACCTCCTGTTCAGTCTTCCCTAAGGCTCCATTAACACCTTAGAGCCCAGTGTGGAGCAGGTGCCCCATCACACTACCCTTCATATCACCCTGATATCACTCAACAATAAGCTGTTCAAAAGACAGTCATAAGGGAAAGGAAGGGAAGAAAAGAAGATGGGAGTTATCTCTGATATCTCAGCCTATGAACTGACCTCAAGTACCAGCTGATGCATGGTAATACCAGCCAGTATTGACTCAGTGTTTCCTTGTACTCCCCAGCCTTTCTGCTTCCATTTGTGGTCTATTTCCTTATACTTGGATTGTAAGCATCTTGGGGCAAGGCGAGTTTTTTTTGGCTCTTTGTTTATACAGTGCTGAGTACAATGGAGTCCTGGTTCATGAGGCTCCTAGATGCTATGGATGACCTTGGTCATTATGTTCAGGCATTGGATATTTCTCTTTAATAATCATGTTTTACTTCACTTCTATGTTTCTTATGGTGTAATGAAATGTAATAAAGTGATTTACTCCTGTTTTGGAAATTATTTACTTTGAAGAGCTATATTTAAACAATAAAATATAATACAGTTACATTTCCTAAGGAGCAGAGGAACCCTCAATGCCACTTTACTACTTCCTCAAGAGTAAGAAAATATTATGAAACTCTGAAAATATACATAATGGAATGTCATCTCATTTGGGATATTTTGAATGTCATCCATGAAAGAAATGTTACTGAGATTTACTATGTAATGCACAATTTCACCACTAGATGGTACTAACATACAAAACAAAACAAAACAATCACAGAAAAATGCCACAATTGCAATCTGCTGTAATGGGGATGCGACACAGCAGGAGCCCTGGTCTGTGTATATTTGAGTACGTTCCCAGATGAACAAGACAGTTTGTACCACTGAAGTCCATTTGGCTGGTAGCAGTACCTGAGTCCGTGACAATGAACAGCAGTTAGCAATGATTAAAGCTAAAGGGTACATCATGCGGGCAAAGAGATGGTTCTTTGCACGTTGTAAGTAGCAGGGGTGCTGGAACAATTTTTATAGTGGGGGTGCTGAGAGCCATTGAACCAAACTGTCAACTCTGTGTAGGATGGAAACCACTTCAAACTAAGGAATGCAGCAGCACCCCCAGCACCCCTAGTTCCAGAATCTATGGTAAATAGTCTAGCAGTTTGCAGTTAGTGGAGAATGGAGTTAGGCTGCATTTTATATATATATTCTCAGTGCAGTGTGTGATCATCACTATCTTTCTCTACACAGACCTCAGAGCCACTCCTTGATGGTTTAGAGAGGTGTGCGGATAATTGATTCCAAATCAGTTATTGGACAAATTTCACCTTTTTTGTGAATAGTCCACAATCAGAATGTGATATTCTCAGATTCAATCATCACTCGAAATCATTCAATACAACATCAGTGAGTAATCGTTGCTCTGTAGCTTGTTCGCAAGCAGCACATTCTGTGTATGTGATATGTGAGCTGTTTTGATTGGTCCCTTAGATCACAGGATATCGTTTCTGTTCCAAGATTGGATGAATGTAACTTTGAATCAGGCTTCAGGAGCAAAGACTCGTAATTCCAAATTCAAAAATCCCACTAAAGCTGGTTGGAAATTTGCTGTCAAAATGGTTTTCAGAAAGAAAATGGGATTTTTGACAAAATGGTCAGTTTTGTCAAAAAAAGGTTGTTTTCATTAAAAAAAATACTCTATTTTTCATCACAAAACCCCAAAATCTGAAGATTAAAAATGTATCTTTTTTGGAAGTTGAAGAATTTAGAGGAAAACAAATTGTTTTGTCAACAATTTTTGTGAGGACAAATTTCCCCATCAGCCCTACTTTGCATAACTGTCTAACCCCATGTACTGCGTCCATGCTTGTTCCTGACAGGAAACTTACATGAAGACTATCAGTGGAAAACAAACACAGAAGGGACGTGATCTCAGATGAAGCAAGTTCCTTACAAATTCAAACTAATATTCTCAGAAAATGTCTGGCAGTATCCTCCTAGCACTAATAATTGTATCAATTAGCTGGCGGGCTTAATTATTAATGTTGGGCTAATTTTTGCCATTCTTACTCTGGCCGAGTACTTTGTAAATAGTTTCCCTACAGTGAAGTGTTACTTAGCATGGCAGCATCAGCCCTCTAGGTAAAATCCAACCAACCAAGTCCAAGATCTGGAATCCTGGTCACAATAGCTGTCACCGCTGCATCCACAGGAATAACAGCTAGTACCAACCAGAGACTTGGGTTGTCCATACAGCACTAGCCTCTTCAGTGTTGCTCCTGTTTTACCATATCTGGATCAGGCATTCCTGGCATAGTGAAGGATGAAAGCGACTCCTGACTTGAGTTTCCCACATGGCAGCGTTGAACATGATGGCTAAGTCATTGTCTTGCTCTGATATTCGCTGGAGAACCAAGGCAAATGTGGAGACACAGCCCTTATTCTTCAGACTGTTTTTATCTTCTAGTGCTCCTCCCACATCGAATTTGTGAGGAATTGGAGAGTTTCACCTCAGATAAATCATAGTCTATAGCTATTTTTCTATTCACAACAAAATCACTGCCGGTGCTACTGCATTGAGTCCGACATGGTTTCATCTGGGATGAATATGGCCCAGTGTTCTCCACCATTGAAAAGGTCTCTATAAAATGGCCTCCCATTATGGATATCTTTTCACTGCATAATTAACCCAAGTGCTTGCCTGGGTTGTTCCCAACCTCTGTCACCATCCACATAGAAAATCTCTGCCCTAGGTTTGGAGGTGCTTTAAGCGAGGACTCACTTATGCAGCTGGGGTGGGGGTGGGGGGGTGAGTTAGAACCAGGCTCTGTTTTCACTTGGGCTGGATCCTACCCACTTGGCAGTGAGGACTCAAGACAAAAATCACTTGAGTGGTGATAGTTCTCCAATGTCCTCCCACAGTCTCCCCTGCAGGACAGACAAGATCTCCCACAGTTTGATGAAGAAGAATTCTAAAGAGTTTCAGCACATAGAATCATAGGCTATGGGTAAGCGCAGAAGCCCTGAGGACACCATGCATAGGGCAGGGGTTTGCACTGGGAATGGTCACACCAAGCTAAGCCAGGTGCTCAGACCCAGGTGTGGATCACCTGGGTTAACTGTGCAGTGTAGACACAGCCTATGTGGCACAAGGGTATATGCGGGTTAGAATAACACATGCCCGTTGTTGGTTCCTCAGTTCCAGGAAGATAATGTCAATTTAATAAGACTTCAGTGATCAAGGGGCTGGAGGGATAAACTTTTGATGAAAGACTTAAATTTTTAAATAAATTAGTCTACTCCTGGAGTAAGGCACTACTTAGCTGGAGTAAGGGTGTCAGGCTCTGAATCTCCCAAAGAGTACTGAACCATGCCCTGTCAGGAACTATCTTGTGTTGGTTGAGGGGGTGGGGGGGGATGGGCAGGATGGCCTAATTGGTCTTGTCCTTTCCCAGTGTCTGTGATTTTTTCATTAATGACTTGTAATAATGTCCTGAATGTCAGGACAGATTCTATGTCTTTGTGTGGTAAAGCGCAATGGCCGGTCAGATCACTCAATTAGCGGCACAGTGGAAAGTCTATTTCAAACAGAGATGTCTCCTTTGTGCATTGGCCAAGATGGACTGTTCCGCTGGTAACTTGGGGAGCGGGGAGTGGAGTGGAGAGGAGCTGCTGACATTTGCTCCCCTTACTAAAAATGTAAAACACAGCCAAGGCTGCATATAAAAATGGAGTAAATCCCAGTTCCAAAAAGCACCTCTGGGCTAATTCACAAGATATTAATCATATTCTGGCTTCTCCCAGCTGTCAACTCGTCCAAGGGGCTTTTTAATAAAAGATCTTACATGTGATTTCAAGCAAAAGGGAAGTCCTAGCCCAACCAGAGAGAGATTTCTGGGAGTGGGAGTTACCGTAGTGATTCCAAAGCTCTTGGGGTTCTGGACTCCATTAATATCTTATAGCTGATCATGTCTCAGTTCCAATGAGAGTGACCTCACTGTCTCCAAGCAAGGACACCCTGAGGTGATTTTGAGGGACACATGTTAATATATTCCAGCTCCCCCCTTCCTAGTGGAATTTGATTTATTCCCACCCAGTTCATCTCTGTCGTTCAGTGGCAGAACCCTTAATTATTCTTTTAAATCTCATTTTAAATTCCAGACAATGCCTCTCTCGCTCCTCTAGTCTCCCAGAATATAATCTGATTTGCAGATAAATTCATTTGGTTCCCTTTATCCACCTGTCTGAAAGCTCCTCTTTCCAGGAAAGGCCTTATTTCAGATCTGTATCATGTCGCTGAGATGATCAAGGGGCAGGGGCATGTCTCTTGGGGGTTGCTGGGCTATTCTGTAGTCTTGCAGACCCGAGAGCGGTCTTGGAGCTGCCAGGGGGATGCCACAGCACATCCAGATTTATATGAGACGTCTCTTTAAAATTCTGTGCACACAAGGCACCCTTGGTGAAGCAGGGAGGGATTCTCATATGTGCTATAGCAAGGATGAATGTGCGTGGTCCGTTGCATTATAATGAAAGTCAAAATCCCATTCTTCCATTAATGAGCCCCATGCACGTCAGAGGCCTAATTACGTCTTTCTTAAAGCAAACCTCTCCCCTGCATTTCTCCTGGCTTTCTGACTCTTGCAAAAGGGAATATTCCTGCTGCCGGGCCCAGCGTCTCCTGGTTTCTACTCACTGTTTTCACTCAAGGTCACACTTGGGATAGTGTGGTCAGATGACCCAGCAACGGCTAACCTCACATCACTGTAGAGAAACAATCAGGTTTAACAGAACTTCCCTTGGTCCCAACCACCTGAAGTGCCTTTTCCATATGCAAATCCAGATTTGGGAGGATTGCGTTGTCTCAATACATCCCCTAAAGCAGCTTGCTCACTAATCGTGTTTAAGTACTTTTTATGTCCAGAGGAATTTCACCGTTGTGGCAGAAGCCCTTTCTTCATCCCAGCTGAATTATATTGCATTAAAATCACCACCACAGAGCAGGATCCCAGATGTCAATGGGAAAGGGCAGAGGTTTCCCAAAAGCAATTTCCTCTCCAGTTGTGATTGAAGGGCATAAATATTAATAAGCCTGTATCCATCTCCTTTCATCAAGAGAGGGAAAAAACTGGGCATCTTCCTAAAATCAGGTCAGGTATTTTCTAGTGGGGGCATTTTATTCCTTTATCAAGATCCCCTGCCTCGTAATAGTCCCCCTTCCGTGACTAAGGTGATAGCTCCTCCTTCAATCAGCTCTTTCATTATTATAGACACTAACCAGTGTCTGCAGTTAAGGGTCTATCAGCAGCCTATGTAAACTCCCATGAATGAAACGTTAGCTTGTCTGTGAGAGACATTCACTTGAGGTTACAGCTCTGTGTGTAGCAGTCTCTATATAGAGCAAACCTTCTTATTTCTCATCGGGGCCATATTTTAAACATTATTTTCTGTATTCAAACAGATTGTCTGTTATTTAAAAAGTACCAAAGGCAAATGGGAGACATTTCCACCAAGGAGCAAAACCATGTTTGTAGGATTTCAAAAGAAAAAAATCTGTGGGTGAAATCCTGGCCTCATTGAAGTCAAAGGCAAAGCTTTCTTTGACACCAGGCTAGCTGAGATTTCACACGATAGCTGTTGCTTAAAGAAGCAAAGATTGCTGTAATTTAATAAAACAACATCTATGCTATTTAGGCCTGAAGAGTAGGTGATGTCACAAATAGCATACAAAATGGAAGGAAAAGTAAGTTTGTGTCTAGATTCAGAAAATTATTACCTACAATACATCACCAGGAAAACTCCACTGGTGAAAGTTACGGTAGAGTCTTGTAGTGTAGATAGGACTCAGTCATTTTTCATAGATTCCAAGGCCAGAAGGGACCATTCTGATCACTTAGTCTGATCTCTTGCAGAACACAGGCCAGAGAACTGCCCCCAAATAATTCCCAGAGAAGATCTTTTAGAAAAACATCCAACCTTGATTTAAAAATTGTCAGTGATGGAGGATACACCACAACCCATGGTAAATTATTCCAATGGTTAATTACTCTCACCATTAAAAATGTACATCTTATTTCCAGTCTGAATTTGCCTAGCTTCAGTTTCCAGCAATTGGATTATTAGATCTTTCTCTGCTAGATTGAAGAGCCCATTATTAAATATTTGTTCCCCATGTAGATACTTATAGACTGTAATCAAGTCACCCCTTAACCTTCTCTTTGTTAAGCCAAACCGATTGTCTATTTTAAGTCTATCACTATAAAGCAGGTTTTCTGATCTTTTGATCATTCTCATGGCTCTTCTCTGAACCCTCTCTAAATTATCTACTTTCTTTTTGAATTATGGACACCAGAACTAGACACAGCATTCCACCAATGGTAACATCAATACCAAATATAGAGGCAAAATAACCTCTCTGCTCCTACTTAAGATTCCCTTATTCCTCCAGGATTACATTAGTTCTTTTGGCCCCAGCAACGCACTGGGAGCTCATCTTCAGCTGATTATCCACCATCACCCCCAAATCTTTTTCAGAGTCACTGCTTCCCAGGATAGAGTCCCCCATCCTGTTGCCTGTACTCTTTCTCCTAGATGTACACATTTACATTTAGCAATATTGAGATGCATATTGCTTGCTTGCACACAGGTTACCAAGCAATGCAGATCACTCTGAATCAGTGGCCAGTCCTCTTTATTATTTACCACTGCCCCCAATTCTTTATCAGTGATAATTTTATGTTTTCTTTCTTTTATTGCTGTGTTGTCGAATCCTGAGCCCTGTCTACACAACAGCTTCCACCACTGGTACTAGTAGGACCATAATATGGGTAAATGTCAAGTCCTAATTTTCCAGTCCTGCAGCAGTCTGCCTTTTCTTGTGACTCAGCCTCCCAGCCACATCCTGGTTTAATTCCAGCCCTTCTGAGTCCAAAAACAAGAGTCCAAAGTCCATATGTCAGGTCTTCAGCCTCTGACTCTGGGCCCATGATCCTTCCACCCTCTTATCTCAGGGCTCTCAAAAGTCGTTATCTTTTTATACCAGGGGCTGCACATCACCTTACCTGGTGGTAGGTAGGGAACCCAGGCACTTCCTCTTCTCAGTTCCAACAGATGAGGTCAGTCTAATCAAGCCCAGCCCTGATATCTCCCTTCTTTCTACCTCTGCTTGCCAGCAGGCCTTTTCCCACAGCCATTTCCTGGGCTTATTTAGTCTGTAGAAGAGAAGAGTGAGGGGGGATTTGATAGCACCCTCCAATTACCTGAAGGGGGTTTCCAAAGAAACTGTTCTCAATGGTGGCAGATGACAGAACAAGGAGCAATGGTCTCAAGTTGCCATGGGGGAGGTCTAGGTTGGATATTAGGAAACACTATTTCACTAGGAGGGTGGTGAAGCACTGGAAGGTGGTGGGAATCTCCTTCCTTGGAGGTTTTTAAAGCCCAGCTTGACAAAAGCCCTGGCTGGAATGATTCAGTTGGGGTTGGTCCAGCGTTGAGCAGTGGGTTGGACTAGGTGACCTCCTGAGATCCCTTCCAACCCTGACACTCTATGATTCTATGAATAGTCCAACACCACTGGAGACTCAGTGGGCCAATCCCTGTTCTCACTTGCCCCTCTGCAGCCCATCACATTGATGCCAGTGGGAATGCTGCAGTTAAGGGGCTGATCCAACTCCCATTGAAGCCTATGGCAAAATTCTCATTGGCTTCCCGGGGAGCACAGCGAGGCCCTGCTTGAGGACAGAATTTGTCTGCTCTTTAGCATGGGATGGGTAATAATCTCATCATCAACCTCTTATTTCCTCGTCCTTCCTTCCCCCGACCTCAGGAGGCCACCTCCCTCCTCATTCCTACTCTCTCTGCCTCCCTTCTCTGTAGTCCACCCCGACACCCCTCCCCAACAAGTACTGTGGCCCCCGCCCTCCCCTCAGCTGGCCTACAGCCTCATTCTCCATCCTGCCTCCTCTTGGCTGCCTGATGTGCCTCTTTGCTCTGGGACAAAGCAGGATCCATGCTGCTCCTTTCCTGCCTTTCCCCTAAACCCTGGCCTGACCTCCACATCTCTCCACCTGGTTCCTGGCCCCAAGAGAACAGGCTGGGAATGGAGCGGAGTTTCTTATAGAGGGCAGCTGCGGGGCATAGGACATGCTTTATCTTAGAGTCCTACCTAGCCTCGCCCTCCTAAGATGCTACCCATCTCTCTCCTTATAGCACCCCACGGCCCTAGAAAAATGACCAGTACCCAAGCTGATGTACACATTGAAATTAGAGTCAGAGGGGTAACCGTGTTAGTTTGGAATTGCAGAAGTGACAGAGAGTCCTGTGGCACCTTAAAGACTAACTAAAGTATTGGAGCATAAGCTTTCATGGGCTAATACCCACTTCGTTGAATGCAACATCGAAATTAGACTGTTTCCTAAGGGTTAAAAAAATAGATGAATGTAAAACAAGGGGGAGAAATTAACCATTACAGAGGTGACATCACTGACAGCTATGGAAAAAGAAGCTAGAGTATACAGAGCATGTCTGCTGCACTGTGTTGGGGTGAAGATAGCAAACATCTCCAGAAGGGATAACTTTTGGCAACAACCAAAGCCAAGAAATTAAAAAAAAAAAAATAGTCTGCTACATGGCCAGATCCCCTGAAAAACACACACTTGGGAGTATGATGCAAATCATCCCAGGAGATCTCTCACCTTCTGCAATGCAGAGATCACTGCCTTCAAGCGATTTACATCACCAGGGCAGGGTGGATTGAAAGAGCTTCGCATCACACGTGACTTGTGTAAGTGGCTAAAACTGTGACGCACACTCAGTGTGAAAAACGTCTACTTCATGGGACTGATTTGGCTTCCATTGACAGCATCGGTAAAATTCCCATTGATTTCAAGGATGCATAAGTAGAGGAGTCCAGAAAAAACACAGTGGGAGATTCTCACCTGGTAAATTATGATGTAGCTCTATAGACTTAAGAGCATAAGGATGGCCCTACTAGATCAGACCAATGATCTATCTAACCCAGTGCTCAGTCTTCCAGTGGTGGTTGGTGCCAGATGTTTCAGAAGGAATGAACAGAGCAGGGAAGTTTGAGTGATCCATCCCCCTGTTGTCCAGTCCCAGCTTCTGGCAGTCAGAGGTTTAGGGATTCTCAGAGCTTGGGTTTGCTCTGGGTGGCAGCAGAAGAGTTTAAGAAAGTGATGATGAACAGCTGAGGATCTGCCCAGCCATGTGCATGTGGAGAATAGCTGTATGTGAACACAATTTTTATCATTGAATTTTAGGCCTTGTCTACACTACCGGCTGGATTGACACATAGAGATCGATCTATTGGGGATCGATTTATCACATCTCATCAGGATGCGATAAATCAATCCCCAGAGGCACTCCCGTTGACTCCAGAACTCCAGTTCGCCAAAAGGCGCAAGGCAGAGTCGACGGGGGAGCCCACTGTCGACTGCTGCTGCTGTGAGGACAGCAGGTAAGTCAGCCTAAGATATGTTGACTTCAGCTATGGTATTCACGTAGCTGAAATTGCGTATCTTAGGTTGACCCTCCCTGCTAGTGTAGACCAGGCCTTACTGTTATTATGGAATAAATAATTATCTGCTATTTCATTTCAGCATATCTAAAGTGGTTTTCAATGACGACTGAGAAAATCTACACAGTTGTGTACTGGTCCCACTCCTGTACTATGATGAGGAAGCCTTAACGTATTTTCTCGTAGGACTGGTCTCCAGATTTTGGAAGAAATCAGACCGTTCCTCCAACGGGAGACAAACCCTGGCAATTAATTCAGGACCAGAATAAGAAAGGAATCTCTCTCTCTCTCTGCAGTGACAGTATCTGAAGGAGAATTGAAGTGCGTGACTGGTACCAGCAGGGGATGCTCTTTGAGCAGTTTTGGGAAATGGCACCACGAGAACGCGGCAGGATTCCCAAGGCCGAGGAAAGCTTTCCCTTCTCTCAACAGATGGCATAGTCACCATTCGCATGGCGAGACGCACTGTCAGCAGAGGGGAAGAGGAATCCCGGGGACTGTGTGCAGAGAATGGAAATGGAATGTCTCCCTGCTCTCAGGGAGAGCGAGTGCATTGGCTAGGCAGAGCGAGGCAGTTTAGTGATGGTGCCTAGGGAGAGGAGAGGCATCCCAAGGATACAGCGCGGAGAGTGCCAGGATCTCACTGGTCATTCCCTCTCTGGGACAACAGTGAGCTGTGCTTAGGCTCCAATCCTGGGACCCATCACCACATCACTGGGATGTACACAAGGGGCTGAGGGGAGATGGGATTTGCCCAACCCTGCAGCTGAGCAGCTATGGAACAGCTCCACAGCTACTACAGTTGCCTTAGGGCTCCCAGAGCCTTACTGAGATGCAATCCCTCCCCCCATTTCCTGCATGGAGGGGTCCTACAGTAGATTTGCCTCATTGCTGACCCATTGGCTAAGCTCCTGGCCTTGCCTGCCCTATGCCCATCCCTCCTCCATGCTAGCACTGATCAAGTCCCCACAAAGCAGTATTCCACTGTGCACCGGGGGTGCCGGCTGCCTGCATGGGCTCCCCACACCTTCCTCCATCATGTAGCAGGATGGCCCCATTACTAGAGCACTCAGGGCCTTTTGCACGCAAGGGATTGGGAAGGGACAGCAGTCGCCTTCTTGCAGCACATGGAAAGCAGAGAAGCATGCAGAGCTGAATGGAAAATTCAGCAGAAAATGCGCAGCGGGGAATGGAAATATCCTGCAGGCTCCACATTTTCCCAGGGTGGGAGGGAGAAACACCAGGGTCTGTCGGATGGCACAGTGAACAAAATGAGCTCTCGGAAACCCCTGTCTGTCCCCTTTTGCTCTGCATTGCCCAGCGAACATTTGCTACTTTTGTGCAGAACAAGCTGAACCAAATCCCCAGCTGTGAATGCCCCTTGCCTCAGAGCGTGATTTGAAATCCAGCCCTGAAATTGCCAGAGCCCAGCTCCAGACAGTCGTGATGAGATTTTCCCCAGGCAGCTTTCAGCTGGGCAGTTTTATCTTACAAACTACAGCAAACAGACCAAAGGGATGTTAGCAGCAGCATTTTCCTCTGCTCCTGGATGGTTGAGAATATTTGGGCATGAAGTAGCAGCAGCAGCTACTCCTTCGCTGGCTGCTTTGCTCTGCACCCATCCTTCTTCTTGAGCAGCAGCAAGCAGGCACCGCCTCCGCAGGAGTATGCGGCCGTCACAACTCAGGGCTTTCTGCTGCTTTAGCACTAATTTGGGCTTCACAGAGATGAATGACTCCTGGGATGCATAAACAGAGCAATCTCAAGTAGGAATTATTTTACCTCTGTGTTTGGCACTGGTGCGACCACAGCACTGTTGATAAAATTGGAGAAGGCTCAGAGAAGAGTCGTGAGACTGATTAAAGGATTACAAAACACGCCTTATAATGATAGACTCCAGGCGCCCAAACTATTTAGATTAACAAAGGGAAGTTAAGGGGTGACTTGATTATAGTCTATGAGTACCTAGATGGAGAACAAATATTTAACAATGGGCTCTTGAGTCTACCAGAGAAAGGTCTAACATGATCCAATGGCTAGAAGTTGAGGCTAGACAGATTCAGAATGGAAATAAGGCATACCTCATCAATGAGGGTAATCAACCACTGGAAAAAATTACCAAGGGTCGCAGTAGATTCTCCATCACTGCCAACATTTAAATCAAGTTTGGAGCTTTATGAATTCTTCTGGGGAAGTTCTCTGGCCTGTGTCAACAGGAAGTCAGACTGGATGATCACAGTGCTCCCACTGGGGCTCGGAATCTATGAATAACAAGAACGTGAGTTTGTACCAGGTTCTGAATGAGGCATTGCTGAGGAAGCAAAAGAGACAATGCCAGTGCAGAGAGAATAAAGAAGTCGTCCATACCTATCTATGCACTTTGATCTCTTCTGGGGGACCACCACTCCATCAGCAGCTGAGAGGTTTGTTCTGCTCCACCAATAAGCCCCAGCCCAGCTTTGAACCGTCTATCACTATTAACTGCAGTAAGATGGAGAATTCCTCTCTGTGCTAATTCTGTGACCTCCCTGCACTGATCCACCAATGGACTCTGTCCTAGCAGGCCCTCCATTTTCTGGTGAAAGGGTAGGTGGCTTCATGTTTATTCAGTCCCAGGTTTTCCAACATTCCTCTACTGGTGACTACTCTCTCCTGGGAATAAGAAAAAGAGTTCGCTCTTCATGCTAAGTCATGCCTGGGCTTCCTCCCATTACTCTCTCTGTCCTTGACCTCCTTGACTATTCTTCAACATCCACAATGATTATCCAAGTTCTCTCATCTGAGAGCAATAAGAAATCTAATCCTACCCTCCCTCCTGCTTCTAGGAGATCCATGTGCTGGACTTTCAACTTTTAAAGGGCTGATCAGGAAAGTTTACTATTCCTACCACTCTGTAAGGGTATGCAGATCCATATGCATGCTCTGAGCTCTAAAGGGTTAACCTGAGACTTTGAGACATAAAAAGAAAAAGAAGATTGATGATGGGAAAAAGCTCATTTTCTTTCCACTGATTTTCATAAAAATGCCTCTTGCAGCAGTTTTTAATTTTGTTTTTATAGTAAGGATTTGGCTGACAGCAGCTGTTCCCCTGACAGTGATGACAAGTGGAGAGGAAGCGTTGGGATGAACTGGAGGGAGCAGCAGAAGGAACTTTAATGAAGAGCAGTGGAGTTGCAATGGCTTGTTAGCTTCAAGATCAGCTGAACTGGAAATGGGGACATGTGAGAAACATGGCTGGGGGAAGAGAGGGAAGCTGCAGAGCATCTATTATGTCAGGGCCAAGGGAGGCTTCAAGGAACGTTCAACTCTCTCTGGAATCTCAGTAGCAGTTCTGAGGACATTTGGAATCCTTTATCAGTCTGTGCCCCTGGCTGGGCTGTCCCTCTGTAGGAGTGGAAGGCTGGGTAACCTCTCATGGGCTGTGGGCTCATTCTCCAACCTTTACACTAGTGTAAATCCAAAGGAACTAAGGGTATTGGAGACACTGCAGATTTGCATTCATGTAACTGAGTCCAGAATGGAGTTCTGTGGCTATGCCTCCCCCTTCAGGCCTTGGCATATTTGGGCAGGCTGTGAAACAACTGTTTGCTGCATTCATCTCCAGAACATAGCAGATCCCTGCTCGCTATAATCACACCACTGTGCACAATGCTGGCCTGGGGGGTTGGAGAAGGAACACTGAGATGTTTCTTGGGATAAACCCCAAACTTGATGCAAATGAGTGCATCAATGGGCCTATGTTCTATAAAGTGTGTGTCTGTCTGTCCGTCTGTGTATTGGTTCAAACCTGGAGAAGGAAGGTGTTTGCTGCCCTTCCATTCCTTGTTTATACCTAATGGCTTCACCTTCATTCCAGGGGAGTCTCTCTTACTCCACCTGCCTCTTCCTCTCTCATTATTATAGTGAGTGGCCAAATCTTCTTCATCAACAAAGTCATCTATGTCACTCACCCTAGGAGCACCCCAATGCCAGCTGGCACACTGTTGTCATGATAGATACCCAGAAGCTGGCATGTGCTATATCATTGGACAACTACTAACCCACTGATCATTAATATTCTTGCATGATGGATGGATGGCAAACCTACAAAAGACTTTAGAGATATGTACTGCAATAATTCTCCAAAAATGTATGACTATGCTCGAATGTGTCTCCATTATAAATTATGCAAGGTATGACCAAAGACAAAGAAACATTTACATGCAAGGTAAACAAAGATATCAAGAGAGTAAGTGAGAAAAGACAACTACTTGATGCTGTCTTTGGGAGGGGGTGAGGTGGAGGCTGCGGCCTCAGGGAACCTTCCTGCCTCTTAAAGCAGGGTCAGGGAATGTTGGAAAGATGTAACAGAGAGAAAAAACCATTTTGTATCCATCACTTGAGGCGCTAAAGGATCCAGAGCCCTGGAAATCACAGGATGATGATCCTTCAGCCAAGAGGGTTGACGTCTCTGGGCAGTGAGTATAAGGGAAAAACTGTCTCAGGCTACAATTGTAGCTCACTGAAATTAAGTTTTAGTCTTAGAAGTATATTTTTACTTGGGTTTGCTTGTCAACCTATCTTTATTCCTTACAGTTGGTACCTCTTATACCTACGACTTTTTGATTAATAAACTTGTTTTATTTTTACTATAAACCAATTCAGGACTTTGATTACAACAGATGTTTATTACTTAACTGGGGTTAACAAGCTGCTGGATTCTGTCTCTTTAAAAGGCAATGAACGTAATAACTTCTGCAAGCGTTCAGTGAAAGGGCTGGATGCCGCAGGGCAGATGCTTTGGGGAAAATTCAAAACTGGGAAGTTGTTAGGGGTCACTCTGCAAAAAGTAACTGCGTGGTAGAAGCCAGGGTTGGACATGGGCTGTTGGTGACAGGGCTGTGAGCCCCAGTAGCCCACCATTTAAGGTACACTGAGTTGCAAAGTAGGTGGTGACACAGCCCCTTACTGGTCTGGGTTGAACTCCAAAGCATCACACAGCTTATTTTATTACTACAGTGACCAAACCTCCTGCCTCCGAGAGGTGTCTCCCTCACTCCACCCTCCTTTTCCTCAGCTGTCTGTAGTGGAGTGTCTTCTCCAGGGTTGGTTCCTGGGTGCCCTACCTTTACAGCTTCAGTCTGGGATTAATTACAGCTGCACCCAGACACTGTAAACTGGGCAGTCGGACTAAACTCTTAATCCTAATCCCCATTTTCTTCCTGTGAGGCAGGATGCTATAAGAAAGGCCCACTGATGATTTGCTAAATGAGCCAGTTGAACATCCTGCCTTCAGACTGGATTTCTGAGCTTACTCTGGTCACTGTCTCTCCTACTGAAAGAGAACCTCAGCTTTGGCACTGCTGCCCAGCCAGGGATGCTGGCCAGCTGCTGGGCTAAACTAGAGTAGGATATCTCTGCCCAGCCAGCCAGCCGTGGGTATAACTGGAAACAAGAGTGTCTTTACTCAGCAGAAGAGCTTGGCCAATGGCTGGTAAGTGCTAGCCTGGGGTCTCTCTACCACAGCTTTTAGTGCTAGCCTACTCAACCTTATGGTTTAAAAATGAATTGCTGAGTCTTGGTGACTTTACCAGAGCTGAGTATTACTTGCAGGGCAGAGGGCAGCAGGTGTTGCTTAACCAGATCTCTCCTGCATCCCAAATCACTGGAAGGGGAGGGATAGCTCAGTGGTTTGAGCATTGGCCTGCTAAACTGAGAGTTGTGAGTTTAATCCTTGAGGGGGCTGATTAGGGGCAAAAATCTGCTGGGAATTAGCCCTCCTTTGAGCAGGAGGTTAGACTAGATGACCTCCTGAGGTCCTTTCCAACCCTGATGTTTTATTAAGTGCTTAGCTGGAGTGGTTGTGTTCTAATCCTTTCTTTCTGCTCAGGGAAAGCTGGAGCCTCGCAGGCTATGGTCTGTCCCTGGATTGTGGCCCTTTTCCAGGTAGTCTCCAGAGCAACAGTTCTCCTACAGGTCTGCAGACTGCCCTAGGCCTATGGGCTCTGCTTCCTGACAGCTATTGGCCAAGTCATTTAGTTAATGACATCTTATCTTTTGACAGCACCTTCTAACCCAGAGCTGGGCAAGGGAAAGTGTGAAATCACCAGCTGGGAATTGTCCAGACTTCCAAAGCCCTTCAGTCTGGCCTAATCTAAAAAAATGGTTCCCATTTTCAGACTATCACTGCAGAATTCTTGTGTAAACTCTAGCATTTTGGGGCATGATCCTGCAACTGGCATGAAAAACCCTAGGCATGTAAGCAGTAAGAATAACTGCTTGCATGAGTGTTTGCACGATTTTGGGACTTTGATAAGGATAATCTCACACTGTCACACCTGGATTGGCTCTGATTGTCCCCTCCTCTGACAAGATCTGAGGGACTCATTTGAATCCACATAGGGTTAATCATTGACCCAGCTAATCATGGGCAACCTCCACTGATTGCAAAGGAACATGAATATGTTCATGTGGCCAGGATCCAGCCAATAACTGGCAATAGGTATTAACACCTCTAAAGACAGATTAACTATCAGCGGCCCCTTCACTACCATAGTTTGACACTGGTAGTTGATCCCAGACAGATAATGTTTATGGCCCCATCACCTGAGTCTAGTCCTTTTCCAGAACCGCCTTGAGGTATGCCAGAGTCTTGTACTCACTCAGTTCCTTGTCACTCAGGTCCGGGCAGTCCACTATACTGGTCTGGGGATGGAAACTCAGCCCTCTGGCTGGCTTCCACTGGAGCTTCCTCCTTCCAGGGTTCAGAATACCAAATGTGCCCCAGGCCTCCCTTCCTTTGGGGAGCCCCCAGTGAGCCACAGCCTACTTCACATCTTCAGTGAGCTACCAGAAAACATCTTGAGTTAATTGTTGAGGGTGCAGCCCACTTTCCTCTCAGTGGCCTTGGACCATCTGTAGTTGACATTTCCAAAAGTGGCAAAGGAAAGAAAAACTAATTAATGAAAACTGGCTCTGGACCAGTCTCTGGGAAGGAGCCCTTGGCAGTAGTCATACAGTCCAGCACCCACAGGCAAATCACTCCTAGGAGTTGTAGAGCAGACACTTGTGATCTGGGCTACCTTCCATTCAAGAGACTCAGATTGGCCATGGTCATGGGATCAGTCTTTGTCCTCTGCTACAATCCTCTCTGGGAGCTGTGGAGGGGAAGTCTCTGTGCCCAGTTCTGCTTTCTTCTGCTCTGGACCCCCCGCCCCATTTTAAGACCCTTCCTACAAGCTTGACAGTTTCATAGATTCCAAGAACAAAAGGGACTACTGTGAACATCTAGTCCAGGGGTCGGCAACCTTTCAGAAGTGGTGTACCGAGTCTTCATTTATTCACTCTAATTTAAGGTTTCGTGTGCCAGTAATACATTTTAACATTTTTAGATGGTCTCTTTCTATAAATCTATAATATAGAACTGAACTATTGTTGTATGTAAGTAAATAAGGTTTTTTAAATGGTTAAGAAGCTTCATTTAAAATTAAATTAAGATGCAGAGCCCTCCAGACTGGCAGCCATGACCCAGGCAGTGTGAGTGCCACTGAAAATCAGATCCCATGCCCCTTTGGCACCCGTGCCATAGGTTGCCTACCCCTAATCTAGTCTGACCTCCTGTATAACACAGGCCAGAGAACTGCCCCACAATAATTCCCAGAGCAGATCTTTTAGTATCTTGATTTAAAGAGTCAGTGATGGAGAATCCAACACAACCCTTGGGAAATTGTTCCAAAGGTTAATCCCACTGCTAAAAATGTACACCTTCTCTGCAGTCAGAATTTGTCTAGCTTCAACTTCCAGCCACTGAATCATGTTAGATCTTTCTCTGCTAGACGGAAGAGCCCACTCTTAAATATCTAGAAAGGGAACAAATACTTCATCCAGCGTGACGAAGTTAACCCTTAACCTTCTCTTTGCTAAGACAAATAGATTGAACTCCTTGACATGCCTCATAAGTGCAGTGAGGCAGGGCTGCTTGAGCCCATTGTTACTCTTCACATCTTCCCCCTGCACACCCCATTAGTACTCAGTGGGGAAATGGACAAGGCATGTGATGCAATGTGGCTTGTACATGATAACACGGAAGCTGTCAGGTCTCCTTCGCTGGTCTCTGGGGCACTGCGCCAATCCAGGTTTGTCCAGCCACAATTATTGAGGAGCACATGGAACCAATGCACAGAGGCTCCTAGTAAGGTGCATTAACAATTAGGCTTTAATGATCATGTCTGCACGTGGCCTTAATCCTGTAAGTCCTTGCACAGCATGAAGCAGGGAGCACATGGCTATCATGCTTCAGTGCAACTCTGAGTGACAGCTACATCTGGGAACAGATACGATTAAACACCAGGCATAGCCCTACACATGGAGATGATCCTGCTGCCACGGAAAGCGGTGGGAAATCATACAATATGAAGGCGTCTAAATTAGCTGTTACCACTCAAGAAAGATCTTGGCATCATCATGGCTACTTCTTTGAAAGTATCTGCTCAGTGTGTAGCAGCATTCAAAAAACCTAATAGACTGTTAGGAACAATTAAGAAAAGGATAGATAATAAGACAGAAAATATCATAATGTCACTATATAAATCTCTGGTACTCCCACACCTTGAATCCTGCATGCATTTCTGGTCATCCCATCTCATAAAAGATATATTAGAATTGGAAAAGGTGAAGAGACTGACAATGATTAGGGGATGTAATAGCTTCTGTATGAGGAGAGAGAGATAAAAAAGCTTAGAAAAGACAATAAAGAGGGATATGACGGAGGCCTATAAAATCATGACTGCTGTGGAGATAGTGAATAAGGAAGTGCTATTTGCCCTTTTACGTAACACAAGAATCAGGGGGTCACCCAATGAAATGAATAGGCAGCATGTTTAAAGCAAACAAAAAGTTCTTCTTCATGCAACACAATCAGCCTGTGGCACTCGTTGCCAGGGGATGTTGTGAAAGCCAGAAGTATAACTGGGTTTGAAAAGCAGAAGTGACAAAGAGTCCTATGGCACCTTAAAGACTAACTAAAATTTTTTTGGAGCATAAGCTTTCGTGGGCTAATACCCACTTCGTCGGATGCATGCAGTGGAAGTATCCAGGGGCAGGTATAAATAGGTAGGCAAGAACCAGGTGGGAGATAACAAGGTTAGTCCAATCAGGCTGAACCAGCTTGTTATCTCTAATCAGGGAGGGTGAGGTGTTCCTCTAGCAGTTGAACTGGAGGTGTGAATAGCGAGAGAAGAGAAGCTGCTTTTGTAGTTAACTAGCCATTCAAAATCTCTATTCAGTCCCAAATTGATTGTGTCAAATTTGCAAATGAATTGCCGCTCTGCAGTCTCTCTTTGCAGTCTGGACTTGAAGTTTTTTTGCTGCAAAATGCTGACCTTTAAATCTTCTATGGTGTGTCTGGTGAGGTTGAAGTGCTCTCCTACAGGTTTTTGAATATTGCCATTCCTGATATCTGATTTGTGTCCATTTATCCTTTTTCGTAGGGACTGTCCAGTTTGGCCGATGTACATAGCAGAGGGACGTTGCTGGCACATAATGGCGTATATTACATTGGTAGATGTGCAGGTAAATGAACCAGTGATGGTATGGCTGATCTGGTTTGGTCCTGACAGCTATGCCTACCTTCATGCCACCAGCTTCCACCCCGGGCACACCACACGATCCATTGTCTACAGCCAAGCACTGAGGTACAATCGTATTTGCTCCAACCCCTCAGACAGAGACCAACACCTACAAGATCTCCACCAAGGTTTCTCAAAACTACAATACCTGCACAAGGAAATAAGGACACAGATCAACAGAGCCAGATGTGTACCCAGAAGCCTGCTGCTGCAAGACAAGCCCAAGAAAGAAAACAACAGAACACCACTGGCCATCACCTACAGTCCTCAGTTAAAGCCTCTCCAACGCATCATCAGTGATCTACAACCCATCCTGGACAACAATCCCTCACTTTCACAGGCCTTGGGAGGCAGGCCAGTCCTGGCCTACAGACAACCTGCCAACCTCAAGCATATTCTCACCAGCAACAGCACACCGCGCCATAACTCCTCTAACTCAGGAACCAATCCATGCAACAAACCTCGATGCCAACTCTGCCCACACATCTACACCAGCAACACCATCACAGGACCAAACCAGATCAGCCACACCATCACTGGTTCATTCACCTGCACATCTACCAATGTAATATACGCCATTATGTGCCAGCAATGTCCCTCTGCTATGTACATCGGCCAAACTGGACAGTCCCTACGAAAAAGGATAAATGGACACAAATCAGATATCAGGAATGGCAATATTCAAAAACCTGTAGGAGAGCACTTCAACCTCACCAGACACACCATAGAAGATTTAAAGGTCAGCATTTTGCAGCAAAAAAACTTCAAGTCCAGACTGCAAAGAGAGACTGCAGAGCGGCAATTCATTTGCAAATTTGACACAATCAATTTGGGACTGAAAAGAGATTTTGAATGGCTAGTTAACTACAAAAGCAGCTTCTCTTCTCTCGCTATTCACACCTCCAGTTCAACTGCTAGAGGAACACCTCACCCTCCCTGATTAGAGATAACAAGCTGGTTCAGCCTGATTGGACTAACCTTGTTATCTCCCACCTGGTTCTTGCCTACCTATTTATACCTGCCCCTGGATACTTCCACTGCATGCATCCGACGAAGTGGGTATTAGCCCACGAAAGCTTATGCTCTAAAAAAATTTTAGTTAGTCTTTAAGGTGCCATAGGACTCTGTCACTTCTGCAATTCCAGACTAACACGGCTACCCCTCTGATTCTGGGTTTGAAAAGAACTACATAAGTTCATGGAGGACAGGTGGTTAATGGCGGCTAGCCACGATGGTCAGGGACGCAACCCCATGCTCTAGGTGTCCCTACATCTCCAACTGCCAGAAGTTGGACTCAAGTACAGGGGATAGATCACTCAAAATTGCCTTCTTCTGTTCAGTCCCTGCATATGGCATTGGCTATGTCAGAGACAGGATACTGGGCTAGATGGACCATTGGTCTGACCCAGTATGGCCGTTCTTATGTTTTCCCACAGATGTCAATGGGAGCATGAGCAAGCCCTGTGTGAAAGTCAGTTTCAAACCCCGCTGCGCCTTTGCCCTCATTCTTGAAAGCATGGTGGATAAAAGGGAAGGGTGCTGGGAAAGGATGGGTCTGTCTGAGCAATATGGACCTTCATGTGGTCCTCAGCGTGCAAAACAGGCACATAGCTTCCCTCTGCTGCTGGGTGTCATGTACTCCTTTTACATGGTAGGTTGCAGGTGAGGCCACAGAGCTTCCAGCATGGAGAGTAATACAAGAGATGTGTTCTCTAAGATACATTAATGCATCACCAAGTAAGGCTGTTATCAGCTTGGGAAATATGTTATGCCTGGTGGCACCTGTTGGCTGAACATTATAGTACAGGTTTAGCATTCTAATAAACTGGGCATGAGTAATGTTGTAGCAATGCTGCCAAGTTCTAATTACTGCAGAATCAAGATCCTTGCATTCCCTGTTCTGCTCATCACTCCGTGTGCCCATGTGCACAGCTTTCCACTCCCACAGTAGCCTGACTGGGTATTCACACACATCCCCAATTAAACCACCAGAGTTGTGCCACATAATACACAGCACAACCTGGCATGGCCTCTCTAGGGATAGGCCAAACGGTTCAGGTGAAAAATAAGACCGGACACCAACCCTTCTCCCCAGGCTTATGAATCCAGATCTATCTTTGGGGTTAAAATAGTCAAACTAGCTTGTTTCCCTCCCACACTCCCAGTACTCAATATGTTCACAGATCTCTCTGCTTCCCAGCTTTCACAAAAAACTGAAAGAGAAGGGCCAGAAATCCCAGGAGAAAGCCCATGCTGGTGAGATTTTACCAGTCAGAAGATGCAGACTTAAGATGTCCCAATAGTTCTGGCTAAGCACCCATGCAGCTGAGGTCATATTGTGGCACCCTATTGACCCTTCCTTTTCAAATGGCCCCATTGATTTCAGTGCATTTACTCACAGAGTAAGGTGCTATTCATTGTGAGTGAGGGTAGAAGACCCTGGCCCTGGTGTTTATGGCAGCTGCACCTTTCTAGCTTTCCATCACATGTAACTCTCCATTCAGCTTAAGGACATCTAGCTTTGTGAAGACAATTTTGCACTGTCCAATTGGCACTCATTGGCTGGTATGCCCCCCATGGCTGGGCCTGGCATAGCTGATTCTCCTCTTCTAGCACCCCCTGCTGACAGGCTCTCCAGCCCGGCAGAGGTCTGCTTCTTCCCAGCACTTGGCCCTGCAGCCAGGTCGTATTCAGCCCCACCCCTTCCAGACAGTAGTCCAATGACCGTATGTCAAGTCTCCAGCCCGACTCTGGACTCACTGGTCCTTACAGCCCTTCTCTCGGGGGCTTTCACAGCACCTTCCTCAGTGGCCAGTCAGGGAACTCAGGCCCTCCCTGTACTCTGGGTTCCAGACCAGGGACCCAGCATCTTCCTAGATCTCCTGTCTCCCCTCTCCTGCCCTGAACTGCTTCCTTTATTCATCACCCAGCTCCATGCAGCTGGGACTCAGCCTTCATCCAACCACCCAGCTCCTCCCCAGGTGCAGAAATTGCTCACTGGCTCAATTAACCCATTCTCTGCCAGTGTGAGGTGCACACATCACAGCATCCAGTCTGTGCTGTTGATTACACTCTGACACATAAGGCCTGACCTAAACCCCATTGAAGTTAATGGGAGTCTCTCAGTTGAATTCAGCAGGCTTGGATTTAGGCCTCGAGCCCACAGCTGGTTGAAGGGGAAACAATTCAGGCAGAATTATTTGTATGTGCAGCTTTGTATCTGCCAAATTGAGAGGGCAGGTCAAGGGAGGGCTGAATGTCAGAATGTGCTGAGCTGCACAGAATTATACCGGCTGCTTATTCAAAGGACAACAAAGGCAAAGGATCAAATGACAGAATAAAGGAGAAGCATAAACGTGTAACCCTCTTTGCTCTGTGTTGGAAGGTGCGTCTTAGCAGTCATGAAGGGCTAAGCTCATGGTACTTGAGAAAGGTACTGAGCACCCAGAGCGATCAGTGACATGAATCTGAGTGACAAGCACCAAGTGCAGATCAAATACATTTCAGGGGCTCTGGAGGGTAGCGGGTTGGGAAGCCGGCACAACATGTGCCATAGAGCTCTTGGCTTCGCAATGTGGTTGTGCCATGGCTGCGAGGCTGGCACCAAATGTACTCACACAATGGACAAGAGGGTGTTTCCTAGCACGGGTAGACAGACGCAGGAGCTCTGCTTGAGCTAGTGTACTACAAAGAGCAATGGGGCTACAGCAGCTCAGGCTGGCCCCTGACGCAGGTACCCAGGGGGTTGGACTGGCCTGTGCTTGGGTGGCTAGCCCTTTCTGCTGCAGGGGCCGCCCCAGCCACGCTGCTCTCGGGCAGAGCTAATGCACGACTGTCTACTCATGCTGGGAAGCACCGTCCCAACTGCCGTGTAGACAGGCAACACCTCCTGCCAAAGGCACAGCGGGGCTGGGCTCTCAAAGCACAGGATGGCGTGCAATGGGGATGCATGGTGGTGATGGAATACCAAACTGTCTGAAAGAATTCAGATTGGGATCGGCACACTCAAAGGGAGCTGGTGTGGATGTTACTGCTTGAATGTATTTGCCCCTCCTGCTGACAATGCCCCCTACTGGCTGGTTCCTTAGAGGATCTGAAGAATGACATAGGCCTGGTTTCATTATGGTCTGGTCCACATCTGGATTTTGTGATGATTTAACTGTATCAGGGTAACCCCATAGTGTGGGCACAGTACATCAGTATAGAAGAGTATGTAGCACTACAACTTTACTGAAATGAGCTATGCCAATATAAGCACTTCTATGCTGGGATAAATGTGTCCATATCAGGGATTCAATTTCTAAACCATTACAGACAAATTAGTGCAAAAAAATGTACAGAAGAGCCGTAAAGGTGAGATTTGAAGCCCATTTAGTTAAACCAGTGTAAACTGCCATGTGGATATTCTTTAGCCACTGCTGCATTTTAGGTTAAAATTTACTGGGAACAGAATACAACAGAATCAGTTCCTCTTAAACTGAAATACCAGTGTCCAAACAGGGGCTTATAGTGATTTAAGTTAAACTGGTACAACTTTCCTAGGCAGACAGGACCTGAGCTCATTAGAAACTGCCTTCCCCTTGGGAGCAATAACCCCCACCCCCCAGCAAATTCACCCACAGCCTACTTTCCTGAAGTATCCCTGCTCACAGATTACCCAGATGAGACAAAGACAGCAGGAATCAGAGAGAGAGCTGGGGGAATTTTCCCAAAGTCCCAAAGATCATCCTAGGTGATGCTCCTGCTAGTCCCGCTTTCCTCTCTCCCCCTCCCTTCTAATGGAGAGAGGGGGCAAAGAGTCATTTCCCTTTCCTCAAGGAGAGGGTGCCAAACACCTGAGGTTTGCAATAATAGTAACACATCCCCTGATTCTCCGGGGAAAGACAGTGCCCAGTTACAGCATGGTGCATTTCACTGATGTCGCCACAGCTGGGCTTTTCTGTTAGTCAGGTCCTCTGGGGAGTTAAAAGTCACCTTTTCTCTAGAAGCACAAGGTTTTTGCTAGCACTGAAATTCCGGTAATGGACAGAGACTGAACAGAGATTTTTCTTCTTCTGTTTTTCACTCTGCCCCAGCAAAACTCAGTGCATCTATCCACAAATCCTTATCACTTGCCAAAACCAGCCTGACTGGCCTGGTGAATTCATATCCACTCCCAGATCAGAGAACTCTGGCTCCAAAAGTGTCCTTTGCAGTTTTGCTTGCCTAGGCCAGCAGGACTTGGGTACTGTATGAATATGGTGTGTTTAGGATTTAGAAGCAGGCTGTCAATAGCCTCTATCAGTGTCCCCTGTTAGATGGTTAAAGCTGCAGTGATGCTGGCCCTTGAAGGGGCCGTGTCTTTCAGTGTTCTCCTGGCCAGGATTGTTGCACTACATTAACAGTCAGATAGGGATGGGGAGACAATAAATGACCAAGGGCATTGCCCATTCCCAGGCTTTCATTCCCTGGGCTGCCAGGTTAACTCAGACAGATTCTCAGCTCTTGGGATGTAGAACGCACTGTGTGCTCAATCTCCTAGAGAGGAACCCCCTTAGAGTGGTGCATCTTGGAGCATCTCAGCCCCACAGTGAGAGAGACCTTTATGTGTGGGTGCAGGAGCTTGTCTCAGCCCTGCTGTGGCATAAAAGGAGTAGGGCAGGCAGCCCACCTCCAGAAGAGGCTTTTTGTGAATCTGGGTGGGGGGTATGGTGGCCAATGATGAAGCAACCCTTGAACGAACTGCAGGTGCAGATGTGCGTGTCTGTGAGGGTCTCAATGACCCCCTTTCAGATGTCAGCAGTAGGTAAAGAGAGTCCGAGTCTGCTTTGGGAAAGTAGGATCCTGTGGCCTGAGGTGCATCCTACCTTCCCAGGAAGGTTCTCAGTTAACTTGGTCCAAGTTTCACGTTGATAATGAAACCAGACGGCAAGGGATGGCACTTGAAGTGATGTTGGGGGTGGGGGGAGGGCGTGTTAGGGAAAGTTCACACTGCTTGAGGGATCAGAGTGTGTGTGAGAAGACCTCAAAAGACCCACAGTGGGGGCTGGGAAGGCCCTTGAATAAGGATGAAAAGAAAGGTCAGTGGTGGAACAATGATGTTGGAAGTGCTCCACAGAATCAGACTGCTCATGCTTTGAGTCCAGTGTCCTTCTTCTAGCAGTGTCCAAGAACTAATGCTCTGTGCAAACCCATGAGCATATAGTAATAATATTTATAAGCACTGAAGTAACACATAGGAGATCCAGTCATGGACTTCAGTTCGACTTTGTGAGGTGAGGTACAAAGAGTAAATAGCAAAGAGATGGTCTCTGGTTACAATCTGGACTGTAGCCAGTTGAAATAACTATGCAGGTGGAACATAGCCCAGCCATGTGCACTAAGTTCCCTTCACCTCTATTAAGCTGCAGAATAGGCAGCAAGGCCCGATCCTGAAAGGGGCTTAGCAATGTCAGGGGGCATGTCTCCCAGGATCAGGCTGAAAGACGCAAGATATTCCACCTGGAGGTGAGGAGAGCCTTCCCTACTTTTCAGAGTCATCCCCAGGCCTTAGCACTAGCTGGAAGTGACAGAGTGACACATTTGCTGTATCTTTATGGAGACTCCATATGGACATTGCTTTTACTACTCTTTTTGCTTAACTATCTTCCACTCAGACCATCCCAGTTACTCTCTTACCCTTACTGATTTTGTTTACTCTCCCACACCAATCTTGCCCTCAGCCAGATGTTGCCTTTCCCTGTGTCCCACAACCACTCTCGCCTCTCCCGGTCCCTCTCTATCAGAAACTGGACTCTGGAGATCACCTTTGCCACTTGGAGAAGTCCCCCCTGTGGCCCATGAATGGCGCCCTCACTGAGTGACGAAGGATGATCCAGCCACTTTGCTAAGTTGTCTTCTCTCGATGCTTACTGTGCTTTTTTTTGGGGTGGGATTTTATTTTGCTTTTGGGGAGGGGGTGTCAAAACCAACTTGTCAGCACTGACAACATTGCTGTGGTCATTTAAAAGAAATGGAGCACGCCTTTTCCTGAAGTTATCACCGCCATGGAAAGGACAAGGCAAGTGCTAGGGAGCCACTAGAGAATGCCGTATAAGCATTTCTGAGGAAGAAGAAGGAGCCAGGCTACAGGGCTGCTAAATCAAGGTCAGGGCACTGTAAAGCTAGCATTCAGCCACCCTTTTAATGGTGGACAGTGTCCAGCAACATCAGAGGGGCTGGAGAAGGTCCTGATCCTTGTATCCCAGGAAGATAAATATAGAGGCATAGAGAATATTGGAATTGCTCTATTGACTGCAACGGAGCCATGATAAATATAGAGGCATAGAGAAAATTGGAATTGCTCTATTGCTCTATTGACTGCAACGGAGCCATGATGATTTACACCAGCATAGGACTTGGCCCATATGGACTAGCAACCTGGGAAGCTGCCTAAAGGAAAACAAGAAGTATCGTGACATGACATCTGTGGAAGCCAGGAGCAGTGATGATGCAGGAGTCAGGATGCCACCTAACCTGAAGCTGATGAGCAGGTCCTGATATTCACATCCCCCCAAGTCCAGCTAGCAAGACACTGCATGGTCCTGAATTTCTTTGGACAGGTTACACCTGAGATGAAATGGGGTGCACTGTCACCTCACGCTGTTGTGACAAGAATGATGTTTCCTTTGCAGGACACATCACCTAGTCCACTCTTGGTGCTACCCAATAATAAAGAAGGAGTAAGGAAATGCCCTCCGCAAGTACAATCCAAAGAGCTTAGAGGCAGAGTACGTGGTGCTGGGCATATCACAAACAGTTGGAAGGTTTTATTTTGTTCAGGTAAGAGCCCAGTAATCTGCCCTGTAGTGAACTGGTTAGTGTGCATATGTGCAATAGGATGCTTTACTCACCACTAGGCTAGTGCCTCCTTCTGGTCACTCTGGGGATTAGCTCACGAGGTTGACACCCTCTGCTGTGGCTGCAAGCTATAACTCCGTCTCTCTCTGGTCTGCAGTCCCTCTCTCACTCCTGGAACTGCAGCATCCTCTTTGTGCCTCAGCCCTCTGGCCAGGTCACTCCTGTTCCCCCCTTATGGGTATATCAAAGTCTGTCCTTCAGCAGTCCTAGGCAGTCTTCCCATTCACGGCCTCAGTTGCCACTCCTTCAATGGCTGGTAGAGGAACCCCAACTCACCCTCTGCTTTGGATTCCAGTCCAGGGACTCTGAACCCAGCCGTTCTGGGCTTTACTCTCCCAGCCCTCACTGCTCCTTTCCTGGAGTGCTTCCTATCCTTTCTAGCCACCTCTGCTTTCTCTGGGAGTACCAGCTCCAAATCTTCCTTCCTCTTCCCAGGGAGTGATTGCTATCCCAGTCTGTTGCCAGTTTCCTGGCTTTATAGGTCCTGCCTCTTCCTTCCCAGCTGAGCCTGTTAGCAATCAATAGCTGCTCCTTGGCTCTTCCTCCAGGTGCAGCCTGTGGAGTTAATAGGCCTACCTGGCCACCTTAACCTTAACCCCTTCCAGTCCTGTGTGGGGTGGACACATCACCATAGTGTGTCACTACTAATCTCAAAAGGATACCAATACCTAAAGGAGTCTTACTTTGGAGGCTCAGACCCAGGCTGTTGGAACAGAAGGAATTTAGTTCTGTCCCCAGACACTATCAAAGGTCTAAGTGGGCCTTGTGGTATGCAACATAATGATAGCAATGAAGCAATGGATGAACATGGATCTTTAGCATACACTTAGATGAAAGGTATCTATCATCTCCCAGGTCTGCCGGGAAACCACCCTCCTGTCAGGCTTATGGCTGGTCTACTTCTGATCCAGTTGCAATCTTGGAAGAGTAGGCTGTACAGAGATAAAACTAACAGGGGAGAAAAGTTATCCAGGGTTTCCTGAGATTCCAAAACATCTGGGTCAGTTCTGGTTTTGTCTCTCAGCTGGTTGACTCATCTCTGAGTTCAGCCTCCCATTTGTCAGGGACTGAAAATCTGCTCTCTGGGGACGGGCAGACGAACGGGTTGATATTCATGCTCAGGTGATGTTCATGCCAAAGGGTTTGGCAGTTTGGTGGATAGAATCAGAGACTTGCTCCTCTTCTGCTCCCCCATTCCAGAGTGGGGTGCAGTTCTGCCTAGGCAGTGTCACCCTTCATGAGGAGCCCCTTGATCTGGACTGGATCCTGACTCCATCCTTAGGGCGCCATTCTTTGGTGACTGCAAACTGCTTCCCTCTCCATCCAGTGCTATGTTATCCACTCTCCTTTGTCCCTGTTCCCCTCCACACACACCCTCACTTCCAGGCCACCTCTCCCTCTGCAGCTCTTGCTCAGCTGTCCCCTCCCTGCTGGAGCTTGTTCATGCTTCCAAAAATTGCTAACTTGCAAAGTCTGGGGGAAAAAAAAGCAAAAGCAATGGAAACTGCCCAGCAGTGACCTTCACGCTCCTGGGGGGGCCGAGCTAATTAAACCCTGCGAGCGATAGTGAGGTGATGGCCAGAGGCAGTGACTGCTAATCCATAACTCCCACCTCCAGAACCAGCATGGGACAGTGTGTTTCAACACGTGCGTATGCAAACACACACAGGCAGCAAGACCCGATGTGGCAACCTGCGGTGCACATAGGAAGTGACCCTGCTCTGTGGGACGCAGACCCTGCCCCTTTTCTTGTAGCTGCACAGAGCCCCGTCTGCTCTGGAGCTGGTGTGTAGCGGGAATAAGAAGTGTGGAGCCAGTTCAGTGAGTACAAGACCACTCACCTGCTCCAGAAGTCCTCCACTGGCCCATGCATCATGGCTTGGGGTAGGCAATGAGAGGAGTGGGGCATGGCTGGCAGATTAGGTGCTGTGCAGACCCACTAGCCCTTGCCCTCCTGAACACGTGCAGTCTGTCGGAGAAGGTCCTTTCCCCAGGACCCAGCCCCTGGTTTGGATGGAGCTGGGTCAGTGTTGGGTGATCAGAGAGAGGGTCAGATGTTCATGTGCAGGTTCTGCAGCTGGCTTCCAGGTTGTAGAAACCAAGCCTGGCTCCCTCCTTGTGGCCTGGTCCCATAAGGTAGAGCTGCCCTGTGTTCCAGGACCCTTTCCTCCCTGTGCTCTGGGCATAGGCTCCTAGCTCACAGACCACTATCTGCTCCACCAGACTCGCCATGCTCCGGATTCAATAGGTGGCTGATTAGGGTAGGCTGGTCTTCTCCAGTCTTCCCTGCATAGCTATTCCAATCTGGGTGTGCTGGTTCTGTTATGGGTTTTCTAGTAGGTTATACCTCTCTGGCACTCCCTCGGAGACAGGGGCCACCCATCTTGTCTCAGGGGTCCCTCCCGCCTTGCCGCAGAGCTGTCCTGGAGGCCAGCCTTCCAAGAGGGCTGCTCAGGGCATCTGCCCCCTCATGGGCGTGGGGGATGGTGGTAAAGTACTCTGAATGCTTCTGCAGCCCACCAAACGCAGAGTCCAGGGCCTTCAGAAATCCAAGAGAAACCCACGCCACAGCCCCTCTCCTTTCTGAGAGGGCCTGAGTGGTCGGAGCTGTCAAGCGGTTTCTACCACCAACCACTCCTGCTTCCTAAGGCAGGGCAGTTCTGAGTTCCAGCCCTGCCATTTCACATTGCCACCTTCCTGCTCCAGGTTTGGCACGTTTGGGGGAGGATTGTGCCCAGAGAAGCTCTTTAACCTTGTCGTGATTGGTGTGGGGATCTGCCCCACCAGACGGTCTCCCTTGGGCTTTTAGGGCTGACTGCTTACACAATACAGTCTCACGTCCAGAACAGGCATGAGCCTTCCCCTCTGCATCCCATTCCATCTGGGCCAGGTGCCCTGTATCTTCTTGCTTCTTCAGCTCCCAGACATCTCAGCTGCAAACTTTTATACGGCATACAACAACAACAGCAACAAAATAAAGACAGAAGCCATCAAATCTGATAAGTGATGTTCTGCTGTGAGGGGAAGCAATAGGGACAACCAACCTACAGCCATATGCTCTATAAATAGGCACTCAATTAAAATCATAACTACACTGTATATGCTTCAATATCACAGAGAAATGGAACAATAAATTCCACTGACGTGGTTCAGCGTGTCTGGAATCCCAATGCACTTTCCCTTCACGCCACCTGCAGAGCCCAATCCTGTGAGATGCTGCATGAACTCAACCCCTATGGGGCCTGATCCAAAGCTCGGGGAGTTAATGGAAGTCCTTTCATGGAAGCATCTTTAACTCGTTGTCAGCTTGCAGAAGGTACTGTGGACTGGGCAGGGGCAGGGAGAATTGGTCAGAATTGTTTCAACAAAACATTTTTTGGTCTGAAAAAAGGCTCAAAGGGAATGTTTTTCTTTTGGTCAAACATCTATGGGAGGTTTTATGGGGGAAATCGAGACTGCTTTTTTCTAATTTTTGGCAAATGTTTTTCAGTTTTTGAAACTCGAGATTTTTACCAAAAATGATTTTTAAAACCCAAAAGTTGTTGGTTACTTTTTTCAGTTAAAAAAATTCAATGATTTCCCCATAAAAACATGTAAACAAAACTTTTTTTTAAAAAAAAAAATTCCACAAAAATTGCCATTTTCTCACCAACTGTAGGATCAAGCCCCATGTTTATTGTGAGGCTGTCATGAAAGTCACAGATCCCATGGTTCTCCGTATCTCTCTGTTAAAACATAGCAAATCACCCATCCAAATACCTCACCCAACAGAAACATGGGCCAGTGCTACAGCAGGAGATGTCCCCAGTTGTCCCTCTCAGCAGGGTCTGAATAGCTTCTATTGTCATCAGCATTCACCCACCACAGGACATGGAACTTCTCACCAGCATAGCAAAGAGCAACAGTGGTGCTGCTTGGGGAACTACTGAAGCTGAGTGCACTTTGGGGTTGTGAAGCTGCTGTCTGTTGTCCTCTCAGGATAGGGTGAAGAAGCCTGAAGCAGGATGTTGATGAGTGGCAGCTGGTGGTGATGAGACAGGGTGACCAGATGTCCCAGTTTTATAGGGACAGTCCCGATTTTGGGGTGTTTTTCTTATATAGGTTCCTATTACACCACCCCCATCTCGATTTTTCACATGTGCTGTCTGGTTACCCTGTGATGAGACAGCATCTATTGTGAGCGGTGGGGGAGGGTCATGATAGTGCAGCTGGGGAGGTAATGGCTGTGGGGGGAGATAGGGAATGGAGTATTTAGGGAAACTCACCATGACAAACTCCAGATCCCAAGGTTTCATCATAAGGGAAAAAGCTGGACTTAATTTTTTTGTTTTCTTAGATGGCATCTCAGATTAGAACTGACATCGGAAGAACTAGCCACCGAATCCTTGGCTAAATATTTCATCTTGGCAGCTGCTGGTGTCTAGTCACTTAGAAGTTCTAAAAGGTGTTCTTGCAGTGTGTTGTTTTGAGGCCATTTTGTTAAAATTATATATCACAATGTATGCTAGGGCTTAGGACGGACTGTAAGAACAAGCAATTGGAGTTCAGTAAACCATTCTGGTGCTGGGTGTGAGCAAACAAAAAGGAGCCACTTTCTGCCAGGAATCAAAAACATTATATTTTCACTCCCCCATAGCTCCATGTTTGCACAGCTGACTTGCTTCAAGCTTTCCAAAAGCAAAGCTCTCCCGTGGCTTGAGACTCTTCCTAAAAGTTACAGGCCAAAGAAGAGGGTTAAATTCGGGCTTATTTTGGAATCTTAGTGGCAATTTGAACCAGGGGTCTGTAGCCACAGCAGCATTAAGGTCTTTTATCTTTCCTTGACCTATTATTTAACTCAGTGAAGCATGATGGGATACAGTGAGCATTAAAGGGCCTGTGGAAATTGTATTCTATTGTATCAGAATACCTATAATGTGTAGACAACCTTCTGCATTTGGTTGCTCAGATACCACAGGGAGAGTGCAGATAGAGAGAGAGAAATGGTGATGCACAGTTCTCCTTTGTTACGTTTTAATTGTTCACACAAAAATATCAAGCAAAATTATTCTTCTGCTTAAATATCGTGAATAAAAATCACGCCATTTCCCTTCTGTATTTTAATCCAACTTCAGTTCTCGCTGACTCTGTGCAATTCTGGCATAAATCCTCTGAAGTTACTCTCGATTTCCACAGGGGCATCCAAGCACAGAATGTAGATCCTTATTTATTTTTAAAGACTGAGCGTGTTCGAGATTCTCGCTTGCCGGAGGAAACGGGGTAAGTATTTTTGTGTTCAGTTACAGAAGGGCTCCTTGTTGGGTGATGGGATTGTGCTATCCAAGGGAACAGAGCCTGTTGGTGGAGAGATGGCTGAAGTCCCTTTGCATCCTGCAATCCCTCAGCATCTTTGCTGAGAGTGGCAGCTTAGGCGAGAGTTGACCGGGTGTCTCCTGCGTGTGGAGCCTTTGACGCAAGAGCCGCTGCCGCCTCAAGAGAGGGAATGGTGGATTAAAATAGCGGTGACGTTGCCAGTCTTACTCATGACTACAGTTTGAGTTAAGCTCACTTGTCAGTAGAGCAGAAACCTTTGTGTTTTTTTCTTTAAAGTGGCCAGTTTCCCTCTTGACTTTATAGCTGTTTCAGTCCCAGGTTACGTCAAAGACACTTCACTTGAGTTTCCTCACAATGACGCTCCCAACTTCTGCCCAGCCCTGGGGTGCCAAACACAAATGGTGATGCAGACCCCAAGCTCCATTGCCTAGCAGTGCAATACACTAGGTCAGCCCCCTTCAGACTCCACAAGCAGGTTCCAAACCAGTCATCCTCCTCAATATGTGGTTTTGTATCTATGCGGTCCAACAGATACTACATGGGACTTGGAGTCAGGAGCATGAGTACTAGTTCCAGCTCTGCCACAGATTTACTTTTGTGACTTGGGGCAAATTACTGGCTTGCTCATTGCCTCAATTTCCCCACTTACCATTAAGAGCTGTTAGGTTACCTTTTATCTATAAACACACACATTAGGGTATGTTTACACTACACTGCAAACTCCAGCTTGTGGATTCAGTGGGTATGTCTAACGCCAATAAAAAAATCCATGGCATGAATCTCAGGACTTGGGTCAGCTGACCCAGGCCAGGCAAAACCACGCCATGGGTCTCATTGCAGTGTAGATGTACCAAGCATTTTCAAACCTGCACTTCGGTGTCCACACTGCATTGCAAATCCAGGTTTAAATTGCTTGATCCAGGTCTCACAGTCATGCTCACGCATCCATACTGCACTACGCAGACCTTCTGACTGAGTCTGCAACTTCAGCTGTGTCCACACTGCAGAATGACAGGGCTTGGACCCAAGTCACAGCTGGACACTGTCTCTGACCCACCCCCCCTAGTAGGGTCTTGTCACCAGATGCTCCACTTACTGCTACATTGTTGCCTCCTCCTGGTCACTTTGGGGATTAGCTCAAAAGGTGAATGCCTCCATCCACAGTTTGCACATCATTCCAATTTTCTCCCTCTCCAGTCTGCAGCTGCTCTTGCTCCAGGACCCACAGTGTCCTCTTTGTGACTCAACCCTCTGGCTAGGTCACTTCTCCCTGGGAGTCCACACAGTCTTCCCTCTCATTGTCCCATTGTCTAGCAGTACAATACACCAGGTCAGCTCACAGTGACTGGTAGGGGAGCCTGGGCTCACCCTCTACTCTGGGTTACAATCCAGGGACCCTCAGCTCAGCAGTTTTCCTCTCTGAGTCCTCACTGCTTCTTCCCTGGACGGCTTCCTATGTCACCTGGTTCCCCATCTCTCTCTGGATATACCAGCTCCAAAACCCACCTCCATCTTCCCAGGGAGTGACTGCTACCTGCAACCTTCTCCAGCAGCTCCTGTCTGTAGCCAGCTTCCTGGTTTTATAGGCCCCACCTGTTCTTGCACAGGTGAGCCTCTCTCTCATTAGCTGACTCCAGCCTAAAACTCCCCTGCTTGCATCCTAATTATCTAACTGAGCCCACCTGGCGTAATTCAGCTCTTGCAGGACCAGTATGGGGAGCACTCCCCATCACAGGTTCTATGAAGCGAGTCCTGGGTGCTTGCTGACTGACTTGTGTGTGGACGGAAGTGGGACTTGGGCTCAAACTTGAATCAGAGCCCATGCTTAGTGTGCAGTGTAGACAAAGACTTCACACTCAAAACTCAAGGTGGGCCAACAGTTTGGAAATCATCCAGACCCACCTGACCCATCCACCTTTAAATCAGCAAAGCCAACCCCACCATTGCAAGTTTGGCTTGGTTTCCGAGTCACGGCACTGCAATATTGCATTATGATGTCACAGCACAGCCACACTCCTATGCCACCCTAGGAGCTCAAAGAACGTTATGAACATTAATAAATACTGGGGCCCTACATTTAGGTACCTAGATCCATGTCAGCACCTAAATAAGTGGCTTGATTTTCATAGCCTCCACAGAAAAAAAGACATCTCATCCACAGAGACCAAAGAAATCCACCTAGTCTCTATGGGTAGAATTTGAGTTGGGTGCACAGCCCTTTTAGGCATGGTTGAAGATCCCCACTCTACATGCAAGCATTGTGGGCACATGCTGTTAGCAGATAACTTGATAAAGATTCCTTCTGTATTTTCCCCCCTTTGGGTCTTCTAACAAATATTTAAAGTATTTTAAACACCCCAAACCTTTAGGTTTCCAGGTTTGAAAAGCTTGATCTGCCTCATGCCCTCATCTGCAGAATGGGGATGACTGGTGTGAAATGCTTTAAGATCCTTACAGTAGAGTAAAGGAGCATAGCAAGGTGTTTCTTAGTCAGCTGGCAACACATGTTGAGCCTGAGTGTGCTGCACCCTTTAGGCAGGACTCCCTCACCAGCTGGTACAGGTGGGTCAGACTCAAGCAACCTGACTTCCCAACTGGAGTCAGTGTCAGGGGCACAGCCAGATGACAGGCCTGCCTGAGGGGCCATACGGATGCACCTCTTTAAATGGATGCATGTCAGTTTGAATGAGGCTGCGGGAGCAGGCGAGCTGTGGGATCAAGCAGGAGATGGGGTGAGAGCAAGTGCAGAATCGGTGGTTTGGAGAAGAATTCTGTGTTATCTGCACACAGCTCAGTAGCTCTGGCCACAACCCACCCTGCATCAGAACTGGTGAGGGAATAAGAGGGCAGTGCTGGTTTGTGGATCCCTCTGCAGGATCGGCTTTTGTGGTCTCTTTCAAGACTAAGGGCAACAGCTAATTCCTTGAAGAATCAAGCAGCCCAGGTCAGTTTGGGGCTTTCCTTATGCACCCAAGTCTCCCAGTCAGCTTCTAACCCAATTCCCAAGTTCAACCAGGGAGGGTCAGCGACTTAACCAGAGTTAGCAGCACGATCAATCTTGCTCTAATCATCAGGCCACACTGCCTCACTCTTATGCCTGAAGGTGGGTAGGCTGTGGGGTGCAGAGGTCGGAGGTGAGCTGGGAAATACCAATTTCATCATTGCCTTGCATCCTGTGCGATGGTTTACATCAGTGCAGATGCTGCCAGATCAGAATGGTATCATTTGGCACCCACTCTGCCCTGGTATAAATACCAAATATAAACATATAAGCTATATCCATAGCCCTTTTCAACCATCGATCACAATGCCCCTAACAAAGGAGGGCAGTATATTATAACCTCATTTTACAGATGGGGAAACCGAGGCATGGAGATGTAAAGTGACTTGCCCAAAGTGACCTAGCAGGCCAATGACAGAGCCAGGAATAGACCCGAAGTCTCCTGAGTCACACCAGTGCTATCCACCTGGTTCAGGCAATGATGAATTGAGCCCTGAGATTTTATTCACATCCATTTTCTACCTCATTTTGAGCCCTGGGGAATAGGATTCTTTTTATCCAGAGGACGGGGCAGCTGTGGAGCTTTTATACCACCTTTTTATACCATCTTTTATACCACCTCTTCCTGTTTGTGTCTTACCCTGTCCCCCACCATCGGGGTGATGCACCAGGATGACTCACCCATGTCAGATGAGACGTCTGTCTGCAGACCTGAGGAGGAATGGGGGTAAGAGTGGGCAAGGTGGGGGACTAAGTGCAGGCAGCAGCAGATGGATCCTACACTGTTTCTCTAACAAGGCCTACGTGCTGCAGCTGAGATGCTTCTTTTCCTCAGTTGCTTTCCCCCTTTTTTCTCTCCTCCTGCTCCTTCCTTTTAGCCTCACTTTCTTGCTTTCCTTTTCTTTCATGCCTTCCCTCTTCCCCACTTCTCTTTTGCCCTCTCTCTCTTTCCTTCCCTGCTAGTTCCTCCTGTGCAGTTACGATGATAAGTTGTTTGTTTGTTCGTTTGGTTATTCCTGCCGAGCTCATGAAAAAAGATGACCCTGTTTCACACACAGCCGCCCTTCCGCGGCAAGACCAGCAGAGCGAGAATGCGAGCGCACGCTGCCTCGCTGGATAGTTTGTAGATGGAGCGCCAGTGGGAGCCTGATACGCTCTCCTTCCCTGAGCTGGGAAGGCTGCTTTGGTGATGTGCTTGGCTGGGCATGAGAAGGCCTTGTTATGGACAGAGAGGTCCTGCGGGCCCTCGCTCTGCTACTCACAGGCAGCTCGGCTGAGAGGTGATGCACTTACCAGCAATTTTATCTGCATTGTTATGTATTGGGGATGCAGCTCCTCTCTTGTCTTTTACCCTTGGAGGGGCTGAGGCCTCCTGTTCTTTGAGCTCAATCCTGGGAACTTCCCGGGGTCTTTGTCTGGCGCTGTGCAGCTGATGATGAGGGGCTTCGGCTTGTGGATGGGACTATGCCCGAACTGAAGGGGGCGCTTCCTCACCACCACCACCCCCATTCCCCTGCTACACACACACCAAGGGAGGATGGGTTGATGAGTTACAGAAAGGAGCCTGGATTTGTTTTTAACACTTACAGAACACCAGTTGTGGGGGCAGGAAGATTTCCCAGCATCGGGATAAGGAGTGCGGAGAATGGAAAGTTAAGGAAAGACAGGAATGTGAAGAGGCTGTTTATCGTTCTGAGACCTTTTTCTCGGAAACAATTCTAGATCAATAATTCGTCCCCGTAAAAGGCTGTGTGGTTTCTGGATACCTCCAGTCTCTGCTCCTAGAGGGAAATGACCTTGCAGGGATAGCACGTAAATTGGACGGCCTAAGGTAATCGCAGTTGGAACATGGAGACTGCAGGCCAACGCCCAGGCTGAGAGTGGGAGTATCATGTGACTCCATGCCAGGAAAGGGAACTGCCCAAGAGTGGAGGGGTGCCCAAGAGTGGAGGGGCGCCCAAGAGTGGAGGGGCACTCAAGGAAAGCAGAAAGAGGCAGAGCTGGCACCTTTCGCATAAGGATCTCCAAACAGGCCTCCATTAAACATTATTACCACTCCACTGTGCAGCTGGTCAGGCTTCTTCTCCCTGCTGTACAGACGAGGAAATGGATGCACTAAAGTGGCTCATCCAGGTTTATTCTGGCAGGGGCAGGAGTAGAACACAGGAGTCCTGACTCCTGCCCGCATTGTACTCACCCACCCCAGATTCTGCCCTTGTGCAAACCTGCTGGCTTCCAGGAGGTTACCCAAGTGCAAATGAGATCCAAGATGAAGCAAGAACAATTCCCAGCTCTGCTCTGCTTTTCCTGATTCACCTTGAACAAGTCACTTAGCCTCTCTGTGACTCAGTTCCCCATTTCTAAAATGGTGATAATAGCCCTGTGTTCCAGGGGTGTGAAAGTGTGAGGTGCTCAGACTTTAGGATTATTGTGGGGAGGTGCTATATAAGTTCCTAAGGGTATGGTTACACTTACAAGATTATAGCGCTATAGGTTACAGCGGTCCCCTTATACAGTAATATGTATAGCGCTATTGTATGTCCACACTCAGATGCTCCTGCGGTATAGCATGGCCACATTTGGGGCACTTAATGCGGCATTAAGAGCAGCGCATTAGGGCAGGTATCCCAGCATTCAGCTGGGTGCAATGTGCTTTTTAAACGAGGGGGGTGAGGGGGGACGCGTTGTGTGTATGCGGAGGGAGAGAGACAGTGGTTTTTCCGTTTTTCTGAAAGCCTGTCAGTGAGCCTCCGTTCACAGAAGGCTTTGTTTTCACATAGGCTCCCTCCTTAAACATTTGCATTGCTTATCTGCCGAGTTAAGAAAGAAACTCTAAAGAGGTACTTCCGCATTCCTCCAGCCGAGTTCAAAACAAAGGGAAGAGACGTCAATTGCCTTAAATGGCTCTAGGCATCTCCAGAGATCACTTGTAGCGCAGTGGGTGTCCACATTCTTGCTGTAGCGCTACAGCAGCTGCGCTACAGCCCTTATTCCCCATGAGGAGGTGGATTTATAATAGCGCTATAACTCCACGGTTATAGCGCTATTAGTGCCTTGCCAGTGTGGACGGGGAGTAGGTTATAGCGCTCGTGGGGGCTTTATAACACTATAAAGTGCCAGTGTAACCATGGCCTAAGAAAAAAGAACTCAGCCCCATGGCTAGCAGGTTACATGTCATTTCATTCAGTGGTGCTAAAGCCATAATTATGTCTGTACACATCTATGGGCAATATATGTACGCACCAGATTTCTAACCTCTGCAACTGGCATTTTGTGCCATTACTCCATGTATCTGTGCATGCATATGTAAAAAGATTTGGCACCTCAGAGTATTGGCTGTTGGAATGTCGTCCATCAGCAGAAAAAGGCCCTCTTGTCTCAGAGGGATCCATCCCAACTGCCTTTCCCCAGACTGCACAATATCTGCAAAAGCATGCGTGCCTTAATCAACCCCATCTCATCAAATTAAATTCCAGAGCTGCTGGACTGAAGCTTAAAGAGTTATGTTAAGGGGGAGAAAAAAGGACAACTCCATCCTTTATGAAAGATTTATTCCCTCTGCCTGGAAAGCCCAGCGCTTCCCTGCTGACCAGGTTCCGTGTAATTTTCCATGTCAACCTGGTTTTGGGTATTTTTCTTTTGCCTTCTAATCTCTGTGCTTGTTACACCTTCTGCACGGGAAACAAAACCAAAAATAAATAAAAGCCTGATCCTCAACGAATGCAGAGCGCTTACTCAGTCAGATCTGTGTGTTTTAATCATAATCGCTCAAAACACAAAAAGCAGGAATGACAAAGCCAGCAACCCAATCCTGCCGACTAAGTTATTTTTTCCCCTCTCTTCCTCTGGTCTGAACACTTCTGTAAATTGCTGGTTTGATTCCTTGGCCTCTAGAGACAGTCAGCTGAAAAAGGGAGCTCTTTATGTTTTACTCTATTTTTTTAAACCTCCACTCAGCTTTGTCTCTTTGCTTCACTGAAATCTATTGTGGGACCATCTCAGCAGATTCTGCTGGCCTGGCTGATGCTTTCAGTTCTCATAAGAATGGAACCAGAGATGAGGGGTGGGTAATAAATTTGGGGGGCCACTCTGATACGTGGAAGCCCTGAAGCCATAAGGTCTGATTACAGCAGCTAGTCAGCATCAGCAGGGAGAGTGCCAGACCTAAGAACACCCTTTTATTCTCTCATTGAAGAACAAGTTATGGTCTAGAAGAGGCTACTAGAGTTGGCTATGGGGTGTTCACCCAATGAGTCACATTTCATAGTACAACTGGACCCAAATACTCAGGTCCAGACTTTGGTAGGAAGTTTAACTCCAGATCAAGATCTCAGTGTTTCAGCTCTGGCTCATTTACAATAACCACCCTCACTGGAATTCTCCTAAAGGATGGGGCATGGGGACGTTCCTCCCTGTGCCCTGGGCATGAACTGAAGTGGACTTTTTTAGTCTGCCAGTCCAAATGGCACTTGTCTCCCATGAATGCTGTGACGGCGTCAACGTTACCAATCATCCAGTGCAGTGACTAAATCAGATTAATCTGCAGGCTACAGACATTTGTAGTAATTTGTAATTCACCTTTTGCCCGGTTTGATATCTGGGTGTAGAGCAAAAGATAACTGAGTTTGCTGATCTCTCATTCTTGTCCTGTCTCAGTGTTGTCCACTCCATCAAAACAACACTCTTTTTGGCATGACTGGAAGTATCCAGGAAGTAGGAGCCATGAACATACCAACAGTGATGCTGCGGGTTAGGACTCAGGTGCATCAGACGAGCAATGTGAGAGGCTTCCCAGGTGAAGTATATTGCAGGAATGGGTGAGTAAAATTCTGTGGCCTGGATTGTGCAGGAGGTCAGACTAGATGATCATAATTGTCCCTTCTGACCTTAAAGTCTATGAGACTGGAATTGCAGAGGGTTCCGCAAGCCGAAACTTAAGTGCATTGGCAAATCTATGGTAGAACAAGAGTAGAAGGGGATGCGGCATGTTAGCACTGAAGTGAATTATCAGAGCTGTGAATGGTGGGGTCGGGTCAGGTGTAGGGGAAAGAGGAGAATAGGAATGTGAGCTGCATGTCAAGATTGAGCAACACTAGGTGAGCTGTGCGGAGAAGCAGGACTAGTGAAGCAGGGGTGCTGCTGGTCAGGAATAAGTTGTCCTGAGGGAGCTTTGGATACTATTGCAAGAGAATAAGAAGAGAGAAGGGTGTGAATGAAACTGTCCTGCAATATGGGAGAGCACAGGATCATATCAATGAGAGAGAGAGTACGTGGGAGTCTCGCTCTCAGAGAAGTTTTGGAGGGCAGAGTACCTGAGATCTCAACCCCTTGTGATGTAGGAAGCACGTTCTCTGGCATAATCTTGAAATCGTAATCAAGACTAAACCAGTGCATATGGGAGCTTTCATGACCTCGTCGGTTACTCATTGCTCCCCTTTCCTTCACACTTTCATTAAAAAAGAAGCTAGGAGTTGGTCTGAAAGGTCAGGCTGTACTTTTGAAGACAGCAACAGTAGAGCCCTCCAAATGTGACATGCCACTCAGGAGTTTGCTTTAATTATTATTCTTTCATAAATTAATTCTCTTTATGTATTGGCAACTGTTCTTCCCTTAAAAGCAATTCCTGGAAATTGAAATGTAGTGCTTGACTACAGTCATCAAAAGGTGCCAAATACAGGGGTTTGGCTGTGACTCCTTTGCCAGAATGACTCTGTACCAACTGCCTAAAACTGTTCTCTATTCAAGAGACCATGGTGAGAGAGTCTGTGAACGTACAGAGAGACAGTGATAGAACACGGGATATGAAACCATCCAGAAAACACCCTCAACAAACTCAAATGGTGGCTCACAATGGATGTGGATGAAATCTGCTCATGAACTCAGCCCAGCCCTATCCAATTGTGGTGCTGGAAAAAAGATATGATGACAATGATGAATTATGAGATACAGGCCAGGCTCATGTGACTTACTGTATTTATTGTTCCATAAAGGATAGCTCTGCTCTTTCTCTGTTTAATGTACTACATTTTTCACATCAGGACAATGAAGCTTGGAACTAAGCATTGTTAAGCTGAAGGCTGGAATGTCGTTGCCTTAGTAACACTATTTAGGCTACTCAGCGCTTCTGTCTTTGGAGCTCCAATGTTATTAGTACTAATGGCAAATAGAGCAGTGTACTAATTTAGCAGACCTACAAAGGGTTAAGGCGAGGTACCCCGACATTTATTGACTGAGACAAACAACTGGGATAAACAACTTACATATCACCTTACGTGTTTCATAGCATTTGTTACCTCCCACTGTTCCTAATATCTTAGACCAAACATCCTTATTCATTATTTTGTTAAACCATCTTATCTTGTAAAGTAGAACTTCAAAGTTATGAACACCTTGGAAATGCAGGTTGTTTGTAACTCTGAACAAAACATGGCTATTCTTTCTAAAGTTTACAACTGAACATTGACTTAATACAGCTTTGAAACTTTACTATGCAGAAAAAAAATGCTGTCTTCCCCTTTTGTAGTAGTTTAACACAGTACACACTGTATTTGCTTTGTTTTGTCTCTGCTTCTGCCTGATGGCACACTTCTGATTCCAGATGAGGTATGTTGTTGACTGATCAGGTTGTAATTCTGGATTTTGTAATGGAGGTTCTACTGTACTAAATTGGGGTGTGTCTGTGCTAGCTGGAGTACATTTATGTCACTATCCAGTGCTCAGAATACTAGCAGCAACTTTGCCGAGTTTATGTACTAAACAGTGAACTTGTAAGCATCTGCTTTAATACATGTCCTAACTTTGGTTTACAGCCTCTGTTAAGGCCTCAAATCTTGGACCAGGCCCAGTGCTTCACGTTCTGTCTCTATATTACGCTAAGGCCCTGTAGATTTTAACTTCCTCCTCCGAGATTGAATATCTTTGTTAGTGTCATCGGAGTCAAACAGATCCAACACTGATTTCATATTTTTATACTTGCAAACACACACACATGGACTCCCACAGCAGCTTCCAAATAAACAACCAAGTCAGCACTTGCTCCTCTGATATCTATATGCTTGTTCTAGGCCTCCCACGCAAATACCTTGCAAACTACCCTTGCCAGTTATCTTTACCCCATGAATGGTTTGGAGAGGGCAGACTTTATACTCACAACTGTTATCCCCTTTCTTCTTTAATTACTGCATGCACACACTGAACCTTTGTCTACTGTATACCCGGTAGCTGAGGTACCATCAACAGGCTTCCCCATTCACCCTGCTGAAAAGGTCATAGGAGGGTGAGGTGGCAGGTCAATAGAGAAAAGAAGAAAGACACCCATTCATTCATACTAAGCGAATTGTTTGGCACTCCTATTGCCACTACAAAATGAGATGACAGTATGGTCTATTGACCAGGGGTCTTCAAACTTTTCCCCCCGCAGCCTCTTTCTGCAGAAGGAGAAGTCTGGCGGCCCCCGGGAGTGGGTACGTCCGCCAAAATGCTGCCGCAGAAAGCAGAAGCTTCCGCTTTCCGCAGTGGCATTTTGGCGGGACTAAAATAGCCTGCACGGGAGTTTGGCGGTCTCCTGGGAGGGCCCGGCGGCGGCGCCGGGGTCTCGCACACCCCCTGGGGTGGGCTCATGCACCTCCAAGGGTGCACACACCCCAGTTTGAACACCACTAGTCTAGTGCACTGGGGACTGAACTAAGAATCAAGAGATTTGGAGTGAAATCATGGCCCAACTGAAGTCAGTGGCAAAACTTCCTTTGACTTCAGTAGAATCAGGATTTAACTCCTGGCTTTTGTTACTAACTGTGCCTCTGTGTGACCTTGGTCAAATCATTTATCCTTGGGATGTCTTCGTTTCTCCCCCACCACCACCACACACACACCCTTCAGCTCTCTTGTCTATATAGCGTGAATGCTCTTCAGAGTAGGGAATATCTCTGACTCTCTGTTCACACAAGACCTAGCACAATGGAGCCCTGACCTCAGCTGGGGCCTCCAGCTGCTACCACAGTATACAAAATAAACAATAACAATAACACTAACATAGCCACAAACCCCTTCCCATCTGGGCAGCCTCACCTCCCAACCACCTCTTGACTAAAGGGATAAAGGAGAAAACCCTAATCTAGGAGCTCCTCTTCCAGGGACCCTAAAACAAGAAAGCAAGTGGTCCCCAGGCCTGTCACAAGCAGGGTAGCTTTCAGACCACAGATCCCTGTCTAAACTCCCAGTCAGACATTGTGAAGGCCAATCTATCTTTGATAGTGTCACGCATCTTTGATAAGCAGAGAACATGAACTCCTTGCTCAGCCAGGAGGGGACGGTCTCAGCAAGATGAATATAGTACCAGTGAAAGATGCCAGATTAACAGTCTGGATTCCTCTGCCCACAGTACAAACAGAGCTGGGGCCATCATCATGGAAGCTTTCATCATGCACTGCCCCACCAGTGTGTCTCAGCCCTGACTTGAAGGGTTCAAATCCCAAAGACACCTCTTCAAACCTTTGTTGCTCAGGCCAGCAAAAAGGCTGCTACTTAGTGCCAGCTGAGAGGGGCAATTTTTCAGAGCGCAGCAGTTGTTGGCAAAGAACCAGACTCAGTGCCACCTACTCCTTTCCCAGAGATGGGTTTGGCAGGATTCCATTTTTATCGGTAAATGGTAACCATCAATTTCTCTGCGCACACACAGAGCACACAAAAAATATTTCCATCGATAATCATTGAAATTCACAGCTAGGAAAAGTAAGACAAGTGCACATGGGGACTTCTTAGATTTTAATTGAAGGATATTTACTTTCCATATTTTGACATGTGATGTTGACAATCTGTATGCAAACGGTTATAAAGCTATAATGTTTTGAATCTCAACATCTATTATCATTAAATAATTACTGTCTGACAGCCCCCACTGTCTGACTCCACCCTCATAATTTCCTGCAATCGTAAAAATTGTAATTGATAAAAATTTTAAAAATGCTTAAAAATAAGCAGTGTTATTTTCTGTCAAAGTTATACAAAAATTAAATTCTGCTAAGCCTACTCATAGACCAACCGCTGGGATTCCGGTCCATCTGTAGTTGGGACTAACATAGGCATTAATGAAGTCTGCAATTCCCTGACTGCCATCCTTAGGTGATCCAGGAGACTCCAGCCCCTATTTGTTTCAATCAGTTACGGTCACTGTCTGCCTTTCTTCCTGCCACGCACTTAAGAAAATTAATCATTTAATTAAAAATCTTCAAGAAAAAACACAAGTTGGCCTACATAATGAATTTCTACACCAGCTTTGTCTCTAGTTACAAAAAATTGAATCAATTATGGTCGTTCGCCATCCATTCATCTACATTAGTGAGTTTATGTGTTTCCTGCTCCAGGGTGGGGTGTTTTTTTTCTACTGTGGTTGCTAAAAGTGATGCCAGGGGATTTTTAACAGTTCAGTCTCTGTGTCACAATGAGGTCCCTTGGCTCCAATACTTCCTTGAGCAATAAAGAAGGATGGACCCAGACTGTAACTAGTTGGTGAGGGTTCTGTGCAAACTCCAGTGGGTAGAGCTAGTACATACCAAACCTCTGCCCAACACCTTAAAGGGGCACTGTCCTTTAAGAGACCATGGGCCCAATTTTCAGATCCACTCTGGTGTCCCAAAGCAGCTGGAAAGAGGACTTAAAAATCTCCCGAGGAGTCATTTGCATGCACGGGTAAATCCCTGGGTGATACGGAGCTGCTGTATTGGCTCATACACTCTCATACCCAGCCATTGGCATTGGAGTTGCACTTGGGAGAAAGCAGGCATAAAACCCTAGAATATTCCTGGCTGCTCTAAATCATGCCAGGGGCAGGACTACCCCTGAGATGGCCACGGAACTGGGGGAGTAATGGAAAGAGTCACCTTTCTTCCCGTCCCTCTCGGTCTTTAGCATCCTTAAGCTGAGGACTAGAGGGAATTGAGAAGGCGCATTAGAAGGGTGGATCACGGAATGGGGCAGGGAAAGGGCAGAGTATTAGAACAGCCTCGAGAGATCTGGAAAATGAAGTGACTGGAGACTCTGGGCAGGCCCACAGGAGGGCAAAGCACATGCTCTCGGTCTGGAGGTCTTTGTTTCAGAGGAAGGAGAACAAAGCCAGGTCTCCATGGGGAGCCCAGTGAGCGTGTAACTCCTCTGTAAGAGGCTGCAGAGGCACACGATGGGGATACTGCTCAGGGGCTGAATGCACCCCAGTGAAGTCAATATGAACTTTGCCATTGACTTCAATGGGCACAGGTCTGGACACAGGTGCCTTCGATATTTAAAGGTGTAGTGCCTAGGAAACAAAGACCACAGAGGCATCCACAAGGCCAATGAGTAACTTGCTGGCTGTATGCAACTCTTCTGCTACCCCCTATTTCACCCTTCTATAGTTCCCCCTCTCCCTTTTCCTCACTCCCTCAATCCTAACAGCATTTCACTTTCTCTCATCTCGCTCTGCTTCTTCCCCCGCCCCCAGTGCTGCCTCTTTAGTACAATGCGCCTTGCTTTCTCCACTTGCCTTTTCACTGCGGTATGCAACCTCTCTCTCTCTCTCTCTCTCTCTCTCTCTCTCTCTCCCCAACCAGGTGGTATTCTTTCCCCTTGAGAGCCTGGCTTGGCCACCCAGACCCACTGCTTGCGCAGGCTGTGTTCTCCGCCCTTCACGGGCACCTGTGTGGAATGAGCGGGGTTAACCGCCCTGGAACTGTAGGGGATTCTCAGGTTAATTTGCAAAATTAACTTCAGACTCAGCAGATGCTGCTGCTACTTCAAGGGGGAAAGAAAATGCTGAGGGTAACAGCTGCCTGCGTGATTTATGAGCACTCCGGGAGCAGCCGGCAAGCTGTGGAGAGCCGCACATGGAGAAGGGGATTTTCCTGAGGACAACCTTCTTGGGGAAGGGTCACTACATGTGTGTTGGCAGGGAAGACGGGTGGCTTTTATATCAGCCGATGTTGGGGGAGGTTCCCTGAGCAGTGACAAGCTCCAGCTGCCTTCCTGTCTGTCTGCTCATCCTCCTCTTTTGAAGCCCCTCCCCCCTTGATGGAGATCCAGCCGGGAGCACAAATGCACGGGGAGAATATGACATCCTTAGAGACCATGGAACAATCCTGGTGGAGGAAACGGTCTCCTCCATGTCTCAATGCTGCAAAGATGGAGGGTTAAATGGGGGCCTTTTAGAGCCCTCCCACCCCAAAGTGAAGGCAACCAGTGCAGCCAGCGTGCATATAAGAGGCCCTCTCATTCCTTCCATCACCTTGATGGTCCAATCTGCTTTATGGCTAACCCATTAAACACATCAATTTCTATTCATATCACAGTCAAATTACACCACCAGCTGGTCACTCTGCTCCAGGAGAGCTCTGGCAGGGCTCGTTCATGCCCAGGAGCAGTGGGCGTGCTGCCCCATCCCTGAGGAGACTGCAGTGGGTTCCCCCCTGATCTGGCTGGGCAGCTCCACTAACAGGTGCAGTGGGCTGGCAGGACTATAGCCCTTCCCCCTCCTCCTCCTTCTCTACCATCTTTGGGACGGGAGCAGCCCCAGAAGTTCTGTGCCTGGAACTTGCATTGCATGGAGACTGTTTGTGTGATGCACCATCCCTATTCATGCACCTAGACAAGGCCATGCTTACTTACTGCACTCTAATATCCTCCAGCAACCAGGACACTGCCCCAGGAGTCGAAGATGTGGGTTTGAGGCCTACCTCTGAGCAAGTCACTTCACCTCTGCTTCCCTTCTGGTCTGTTCAGGCTGCAAGCACTCTGACTCTGCGTATGTACAGCACTGAGCACATTGGGGCTTTTACTGTCATATAAATAGTATTGTAGCTTGAAACTAAGTGGAAATTTCAATCCATGCATTTACAAAACAGAGACTCCTAACTCTGTGATTTTTAGTTTAGCTAATAATTACGTCTTCATTTGTTTATCAGTCTGGAGACTTGTTTTCTGTGTAATGTTCAGCTATGTTACATGCATGTGTGTGTGGGGGAAGCTCATGTTCGTAGCCTGGATACAGTAGTAATGCCATCTACAACCAGTGAAAAATTATTAGTCATGCCCATTGTTGGCATAGTGCCACCTCAAGAACACCTCCCCTCCCCATGGCCTGGGGTGGCTCTGAAGCAGTCCTGACTCCGTGTCCTTTGCTCAGCCTGATTTGGCAGCTGCTGTGGCTTGCTGCACTGACTTGGCCCTCAGCTAAGTCATTAAATAAACACCCACCTGTTCCAGAGTATCCAAATCCAAAAATAAACTGAGAATAAAGGCTCTTCCACCCACCCCTACCTGGGCCCAGTTCCTCATACTTGAGGGTCTGTCCTCTCTGGTTCACTGCAGTCTTCTCCACCTGGCAGAGGATCCTAACTATCCATGGTAGTTCAGACTCTTCACTGACTGCTGTCCCACTCTGTTTTCTCAGGCTTCTCTTATCTACAGCCAGGTCCTCATTCAGCCTCATGATCCATGTGTCACAGGACACCACTCATCATGACTCATTCTCCTCATGTGAGGAGATGAGTTAAGTTTGCAAAAGGTAGGTTGTGCCTAGCTCCCCTTCAAGGAGCCAGCCAGCCCTGACATCCTCCAGAAATTATGAGCTTTGTCTTAAAAATCATGAGATCATTGCAAATGAATAAACGTTAGGTTCTTTTCATTTGTCGTCTGGTGTTGGAGCCTTTAGGCATCACATTTCCAAGCTTTTCTCTGCAGCCATGAGGGCTAGAAATTTACTTTTTTTGTTTTTAAATGGAATCTGAGATCCTAATGTCTTCAAATAAATCCAGCAGCTGGGGCTTTAAGAAGCATTTAAAACACTGTGTGACTAGTGCTGAAGTCACAAGAGCTGGCACCTGGATTTAAAGATGGCTCTGTTCATGCTTGCATAACTTCAAAATGGCTGAATGGATTTTGCTCAAACTTTACAGAAAAACCCAACCTATCAACAAGATGAGACAATGTTGGCCCTTAAGGGGAATTCTTAGCGGACATCTCAATAAAATCATAACCAGGGCCGGCCTTAGGGGTGGGCCTCCGGGGCAACAGCCCAAGGGCAACATAGTCAAGAGGGTACCATGTAGCAGCACAGAGGTGTGTGCTGCCGGTGTAAAGTTAGAAACTGCTCCTCGCTGGCAGGGGAATGCTCGGTGAGGGGATGGTGGGCATCCAGATTTCTTCCTGCTTCCTCCCAGCAGAGGAACATGGGGTGGGTGGGCGAGTGGTGATGCAGATAGTGCTCCCCCCGCAGTGTTCCTCCATGCCCCCCTACAGGGCTGTGAGGTGGGGAGCAAGGAGCAATACCAAGTGCTCTGTGCATCCAGGTCACGTTCTCCACTGTGAGGGAAGCATCAAGAGCTGCTGCTCTCTGTCCACCCCGTCAGGATTGCCTCCTCACTCTGAACTCTAGGGTACAGATGTGGGGACCCACATGAAAAAAAGAAATAACTCCCCCCAAGCCTATTTTACCAGCTTGGGTTAAAATGTTTTCGCCCAGAACACAAATTTTTCTGTATATGGACTTGGTACGCTGCCACCACCAAACTAGGTCTAGGGTAGTTTGGGACCCTTCTTTCCCTTTCCACTAACCCCCCCAAACTTCTTCCTTCCCTGGAAAGCTTGAGAGAATAAAAAAACCCAAACCTCGCCTGATCTGGCGAGACGTGCCCGATCCAAAACCAGGATCTTACACAATGGAAAACAAGCAGTCAGCTTCTTAAAAGAAAGATTTTAATAAAAGAAAAAAGGAAAGGAATAAATCCCTTATAAACATCAATAGAACAGCATCTACCATAATCAACAAAAAGATTCAGAAACCAAACCTCTCCCCCGAGGCAATTTTCTCCCACAGTTGATACCTCTGCTGAAGCTTACAATATCAAGAAGCACCCAGCCAACACTCACCACTGAGAACCCTCCAAGTGATAAAAAGAAGGTAAACTTACTGACTACAGTACTTGATAGAATCTTATAGTTATAGTGAAAGACATAGCTGTGTTCATCCCATAGCTGAGGTGAACAGAGAGAGACCCAGAGAGAAACTGAAACTTAAAATCCTTTGTCTCCTGAGGAATTTCTCATTGGTCAGTTGTCCACCTCTCAGGTTACCTTTAGCTTAACCCCTTACAGGTAAACACTAATTCTAGGCTACTTCACACTTATGACAACCCCTTACACAGCCAATGTGGGGAAAGTGACCAGGATGCAGGGAGCCCTGATGTCACTCTTCACTCCACCCTCCCTCACAGCCCTTAGGGGGTTGCGGAGGAGCAGCACTGGGGAGGGGGAACAAGAAGCAATGCCAGCTGCTCTGTGCATCCAGGTTAGTTTCCCCAAGTGGTCAAAGGGGGCACAGTGCAGGGGCTGGAACACAGGAGGCACTATGGCAGGAGATAGGAGTGCAGTGGGCACAGAGTAGGGGTTAAGGATGCAGGAATGGAAAGGGATTAGGGGCAAAGGGAAACAATGTGTGGATTAGGGGCACAGGTGCGCAGGTGGGGAGTGCAAGAATTGAGGTTGAAGGGAGCAGAGTGCAGTGGTTAGGGGGCAGGAGGGGGCAGGGTTTGGGGCAAAGGGGGGACTGTGAGGGCTAGGGATTCAGGAGGGGTGACCAGAGTTGGGGGCATAGGGGTGGGAACGCTCAGGCATCTGTGAGGGTCAGGGGCAATGGTGGTGGCACCATACCCCTAGGGGTAAGGGGTGCCAAAATACAAGTTCACCCAGAACACCATTTTCCCTAAGGCTGGCCCTGATCGTAACAACAGTGTTTTGCTCCCAAGTGAACAGCATCATAATAGCGTCCAAGTAGCCCAATGTGCTGTTCACATCTGTGTCCTAACGTCCTTCTCTGTCACTCAGTTTTAAGCAGATGGACCCAACCGACAGTGGCTCCATTGGCAGGTGCAGGCAGGAGAAGGGACGTCTTTTGAAAGTGGTGTGTGGCCGAGGCCCAAGTGCAGCACTGAGGTACTATATCCCAGACGTGGTAGTGGCAATATCAGCTGATTGCTGACCTTCCACCCTCTCCCCAGGGAAAGGACTCCAGCTTCCGTATAGCAACTGCCTTAGAACGGACAATGTTACCAAACAGGGAAGCAGTGATCCCAGCTCCTCTGATGAGAATTATCAGCTGTGGCCTATAAACCAAGCATTTGAATTGTAGTCAGTATTTACCGAGATACAGACAGTGAGAATTCATGATGAGATGTGTGGGGATGTGTGTGTGTGTTTGGGGGTGAGGATCATAGCGCTACACCATTGGATCTACCCCAATTTATATCTGCTCTGGCTCTGCCCCATTGTTGACATGGTTTGCGGTGGTTGCAAAATACACAAATATACTAGTTTGTTATACAGGTCATCCTAAAACAGGACCAGTGAATGCTTTGCTCCATACCATCCTGTGTTCTGTTCACAACAGGCTGCTAAACTCTTATAAGCCAGGGCCATTTTTCCTAAGTAGTTGTACAGCACCGAGCACAGTGACTCCCCACATTGCCTGGGACCTTTGAACAGTCACACTGTCAATTATAATAATTTTATACTTAACAGTTATTGTTGGAGTGTTTGAATGTTTTGTTATTGGTAGTTAGTTTCACAGAGCTCCAGCTGGATTTCCAAATGAGAGGACAAAACAAGGCAAGAAAAGTTTTGGATCAAGCCATAAACCAGAATGGACTGATTGGCTTCATTGAGTCGATTGTGCCCTTAACTTCCCAGAAGGTGTAGGTATCAGGGAATAAGGAACTTAGTCTTCAGTCCATGCTAATTCATACAATCGGTGATTAATAAAGTGTTAGCCCTCCAATCTGATCAGATGAACCAATCTGGCCTCTTGTTGCCTTCAGCCAGGCATTCAGTGCAGTATAAATCAAAGGGGTACTAGCAGGTGCATGTCAGAGTATGCATAATAATGCTATGTACATCCATCCTCAAATGTAGGAGGTTGCCCCCTACTCCAAAACTAGACTGAATTCAGGATGTCCATTGTGTATCAGAGTCTAAGGATGGAGTTAGGATGAGATTAGTGTTAGCATGGCGATTGCACCACTGCACTGCGGAATCCCTGCATGATATAGGTGGGGCACTGAATGAACCAAGGCAGACAGTGTGTGGTGACTTTAATATCTACACCAGTGATAATTCTTCTGAGACAGTGCTGGGTATCAAGGCCATAATGATTGCTGGGTATCAAGGCAAGGTGGTTGCTGCTGAACTTTGTACAGATTTGTTGCGTGGATTGGGATTGGAGTTGGGGCTACTGGAAATTTTCCCCATGTCCTAGACCAACCATTATGATGGTCTTATCCAGTGTTTGATAGAGACAGGGCCTGGCTAACAGCTAGCTGGCTGAAACTCAGTCTGGAGAACAATGAGATGATGTAGTGAACATGACTGGAAGACAAGGCAGACATTTAACTGAGGGTGTTTTTCCACCATTTGAGTTTGCAGCCAGGGAGTAGTGTTGGATCTTCAGCTGCAGTTAGAGGATCATAAAGCAGCAGTGGGAAGGAAGGCTTTTTGTATCTGTCTGGCTCAGAGACTGTGACAGTTTCTTTTGGATAAGGGCCTTGTTACCGTGATTCATGCCTTTGTCACTGTAACATGCTTAACGTGGGGCTACACCTTAAATCAAACCAGAAACCAAAACTGGCGCAGAAAGTGGTAGCCTGCTCAGTGAAAGGTAAGTGTTTCTGAGAGTACGTGACCCCGTTGTTCTGGGATCTGCACTGGGGCATAGATCCTCAAAGGCATTCAGGTGCTTTACTCCCATTGATTTCAAGAGTAGCTGCATAATACTTTTGAAGATCTCATCCTGGTTGCCTGTTAGTGGAGGTGTGAAGCTATAAAAGGTCTGGGACCTGGCTGTTTAGGAGATGCCTTTGTCCTGTGTCTACTTTTGCAGAAGTGGTCAGTGGAGATACCTGAGTTTAAGCCTTGTGGTATAAAAAACAGGGAATCATCAGTAAGCATTTTTGTTGATGGGCCCTTGACTGGAATTCAGCCTTCTCTTGGCCTGAAATAGCCCAATGTGGAGACAAGAACAAATGGATATAAACTGACCAACAGGAAGTTTAGACTTGAAATTAGATGAAGATGTCTAACCATCAGAGGAGTAAGTTCTGAAATAGCCTTCTAAGGGGAGCAGTGGGAGTGAAAGACCTATCTGGCTTCAAGACTAAGCTTAATGAGTTTATGGAGGAGATGGTATGATAGGATCGCCTAATTTTGGCAATTAATTGATCTTTGACTTTTAGCAGTAAATATACCCAATGGCCTGAGATGGGATGTTAGATGGGGTGGGATCTGCGTTACTACAGAGAATTCGTTCCTGAGTGTCTGGCTGGTGAGTCTTGCCCACATGCTCAGGATTTAGCTGATCACCATATTTGGGGTCAGGAAGGAATTTTCCTCCAGGGCAGATTGGCAGAGACACTGGGGGTTTTTCGCCTTCCTCTGCAGCGTGGGGCACGGGTCACTTGCTGGGGGATTCTCTGCACCTTGAAGTCTTTAAACCATGATTTGAGGACTTCAATAGCTCAGTCATAGGTTAGAGGTTTATTGCAGGAGCGGGTGGATAAGATTCTGTGGCCTGAATTATGCGGGAGGTCAGACTAGATGATCATAATGGTCCCTTCTAACCTTAAAGTCCAAGAGTCTATGAGTCTATGAATCAGACATGCTGGCTTTCGGGGCATGCTGCCCAGCATGATATCAGGGAAGGAGGGGCGAGATAAGGACTGGCATTGTGTGGGTGTGCTGGGGGGCTGTCTTTGGGCTATTGTTGATTGAATGGCTCTGCTTGGGAGTAGAAGACCAGGCATGAGATTGGAAGCTGGTTCCCCTGCTGATAGTGCTAATCCCACAGGATGGTCACAGCACACGAATGTTTCATATTTAAACTGTTTGTTGTTGACACAGTGACCGATTTAGACAGCTACCTCACATTCACCCTCATTCAGACACCTGCAGAGTCTGAGGTGGCTGAGCGATCCTAAATATCCAGCATAAAATACCTAGGTTCCCTCAAACCACAGGCCTGGAGCTCCCTGTAATCTTCCCAGAGAGAGAAACTGAGATCCAACAACTTTCTGCATGAGAGTCTATTGGATGAGACTTTCAAATTAAGCTCCTGTCTGGTCTGTGTGAATCCCATTACTCTTTACTTTCAGTTTGGGACAGCTCACGTGGCCACAGTCAAAATTTTACCCTCTGGTGCAGCGTTCTGAATGGCTGTTACCCTTCACCTTGGAGGTGGCTGAATTTCAGTGGTGCTTCACACATACAGAGTGGTTTGGACTAGAAGGTGCTATAGTATATAATACACTATTAGTACTAGTCATCCTGGGGGCATGTGTCTGTACCATAGCAATGGCATCTCATATACAAATAGTTCTATACACGGTGATAGCATTTTACACATATGGGGCAAAATTTGCAAAAAGTGTCTATGTGATTAGGAACCTCTATAGTAAGTGAATGGAGTTTAGACACTTGAATCATGTAGGGCTTTTGAAAATCTTGCCCAACAGCTAATCCTTGTTGGGGACTTCAGGTTCTACCATAATATAAATACTTCCTAATACCCACCACTACCACTAAACTACTGCTAATCATCATGATAATCCTCATAGTACGTTGTAAGGTAGGTGGGCAGGTTAATCTGTCCTGGAAGGGCATTGTGGTTGCTGCTAATGGTAATGTAGACCAATCTAGCCAGCTTTCAAGAGGGTTTTGGTATTATAGTAGTGCCAATTACAAAGTAAGCATACTACATACAGCTGGTAAATATGGTACAGAGGGTGAAATTCTAAACTGGGCAAAACTCTTAATAACTGATAACAGAGAGCAGTGAGAAGTGGGAACAGATCAAGCAGGCAGGACATGATGATTGGGAATGATACAGGTATTGATGTTGGACCCTGCTTTGCTCTCATGATCCACTAGTGGCTTGGAAGATGGAATATACATGCAGTTGTGCCGATAAGTAGATGGCATGACATGATGTGTATCTAATATGTCTATTTTCACATCATTGTAGTATATATGTGTCACATATAAAATTAAGGGTCATGTTCATCTGTCCAGTAACTGATCTAAATCTCTTTCCCATTTCAAGATGCTTTCTAAAGTGGGCACATTCATGGTGGTTGTTCTTCCAGGAGAAAATATGGATGGTCTGCCGCGCTAGTCCATTATTCAGGGAAGTTCTGCTCAAACAGAGGAATTTTGCAATGAGTAAAAAATAGTTTGGCTTTTAAATGGACACACTGCAAAAGTCAGCAGTGGATAGGGAAGCAAATGAGACGATGACATGAAGTCTTTGCCACCATGCAGGAGAGTTTGGTAAGCATCCATACAAAGTCTAACCAGACCATGTTTAGAATACTGTGTACAATTTGAGAAACCAAGGATGTGAAGGAACTGGAAGCAGGACAGGAGAAGGAGACTAACTGGAGAAAGAGTCTCACTTATAGTTATCAGAAAAGACTAGATTTATGTTCACCAGTAGACAGGTGAACAAGATGGGACATGGCTGTGGTGTGTACAGTTCTCAGGGACCTTAAAAGACCAACATTACAAAATAGTTTGAGAAGGTAACAGGCTTGGAAACACACGAGCATGGTGTGAAGCTTAGGAAGTCGCTTGGGGGGCTTTTCTATGGAGAGGGTGGTTGGTCTGCAGAATAGTCTTTCAAGGGCAGTAATAAGCTTGGGCATCATCATCATTATCACCATCATGGCGAATCCCAAAGGGACCTCCTTGCAGATCAAGAGCCACCCAGACAAAAAGTCCATGCCACAGCTCTACTATTAATGGATTTTATAAAGTATTAGACACTTAATAAAAAGAAACATATCCAGCAATTAACATCAGCCATGTTCCTTCCCATCCAGAATGTAGGTTCTTCTTCAGCTTAGCCAATAAAGTAAGATTTATCCCAGACACTTTCCAAGAGGTGTGGGTCATAAACTTCTTTACTTGTGTGTCAACTTCTCTGTCAATGCTGCTCTTCCAACCACCATTCTAGGAATGAGAATGGTGACAGTTTGCAGGCCTTTGCCTGTTACAGATGCAAAGAAGGAAGGGAAAGAAGTAGGGCCAAGCTTTCAAAAGCAGTAGCCTGAATTGCCCATGCAAATCTGTCATGTGCATGCAAATTGACTCGTATGTGCACAAAGCAGGTAATAGCTTGTCTCTGTGTGTAAATGCAGGGTGCACATGCATAATTTAGACAGCAACTTATAAAAACTGAAGTTGTCTGCGTAATTATTTTGTTCCTTCTCGAAGAACAAAGGGATGCTGTGAGAATGAGGTGTTGATTGATAGTGAAACCTTTATGTGGGTCTGGCATAATTTATCATGCTTTGCCTTATAAGCTCCCACTGATTCACTACGCACTCGGTGAGAGCTAGCGGCTAGCCTTTGCTCTTGGTGAAGAACTAAGTCAAATAAATAATAAGAACATAGGTAGTGAAAGGTCCCAAAGCACTTTACAAATGAAAAATAGATTTAGATATAGAGGAACATGTGAAAGAGCGCAAAGGATAGTAATGTGCCTGACTCCTAATGAAAATCAGTGGACATCAGGTGCCGAAGTCTGATTTCTACCTTTGAAAATCTCCCCCCGTAAAGAATACATAGAAGAGTCATTTCGTCTTCCATTGAAATGCACTAACATCTGAGAGGGGAATGCAGTAACTGTTAAAGTTTAAGATAGAAAATGAAGACAAATCCTATATCCAAGAGGAAGTGGAAGGTGATGAGAGTTAGCACTAGAGCTGGTCAAAGATGTTTAGGTAGAATAGTTTTCCACTGGGAAATGCAGTTATATCAAAATCAAAATGTTTCACAGGAAGGGGTCAATTTCATTAACATTTTCAATGGGGAAATGTTGAAACAAATCATTTTGATTTTCTCATTTCAGTTCAGTAATGTGAAAATGCTTTGATGAGCTAAAACCATTTTGTTTCAACTTCATCATTTCCATTAATTTCATTTCAACTTTTTATTATATTAAAATATTAATTATATTTGATATTACATATCTTATTTTTAACATTTTGTATGATGTTTTAACCTTATCAGAACAAAATATTTTAGCTCATCAAAATAAAATCATTTGACATTATCAATAGGAAATATTTTGATGTTTCTGACCTTTAGTCATTTATTTATTTAAATTCTGTGGTACATTTTGAAATTTTGTCTTTTTCATTCTGATTCAGAATGAGAACAAATTTTGAAACATCAGAATTTCCCATAGGACGAAATTCCGTTTTACAACCACCTCTAGACTAGTTAGCAGGTTTAGCTGCAACAGGACCAGAACACTGGAGCTAATCCCCCTAGTCTTCCGAAAAGTGTAATTAATTATCATAGTTTATTGGAACATTGGTTTTATATTCCATCCAAAACCTTAACCGTCCTCTTCTCTTTGATAGTGAAATGAAGATACACTTCTTTACTCTCTTTCCCACTTCATTTTTCTCATCTTTCTAGTCCATTGGTTCCAAACTTTTCCACATCATGACCCCATGTTATACCAGAGAAATCCTATGGGAGCCTTCTCTCCTTTGTCATAAGTAAGGGATGATGATGGCAACCCCTTGAAACCTATATGAAGCCACCTAAGTGTCAACCTCTCAACTTGAGAAGTCATGGATCAAAATCTATTTAATCTATATATCTATCTAATGTTCAGTAGCATTATATGAAAGGCTCTAATCCTTCAATGAGCTCTGCACCTTTGTGGAGTTCCAATGAAATCTCCCAAGTGGCGATCATTACAAGATCAGGGCCTACATGGTCCATGAAATGTAAACATCAGGCTTGGGTGTTGTGAAGTTTCCACCATTTGGAATCCAGAATTGAGCCAGGGACAGTAAATAATGAATTTTGAGGTGTCAGAGGTTGCCAAAGAGCTACAGAGACCATGGTGTTTCCGTTGAAAAACTGTCAGTCGGAGCTAGGTCACCAGTGAGCTTCCTGTCTAGATGCTCCACACCTCCCTGTCTCCTCCTGCTACTGATCATCCTGAGTCTGAGGGCAACCCAGTGATATGTGATCATTACATCACACAGCAAGTGAGAAAGAATGAATTCAAATACTGAGCAGTGAAGGGAGCTGATGGAAGAGGGGGGGTTTCTCAGCAGTTAAACTCACACCAGGTTATTCCTCTAAAATCATCTGAAGGCAGGAGGAGAAACTAGAACAGGGGTGGCCAACCTAAGCCTGAGAAGGAGCCAGAATTTACCAACGTACATTACTAAAGAGTCACAGTAACATGTCAGCAGCCCCCCATAAGCTCCCCCACCCTGCTCCCAGCGCCTACCACCCACTAACAGCCTCCTCAATCAGCACCTCCCCCCTTTCTCCCCGCACCTCTTGATCAGCTGTTTCATGACATGCAGGAGGCTCTGGGGGGAAGATGGAAGGGGCAGGGAGGGGTGGAATGGGGACAGGAGTTGAGCAGTGAGCACCCCTCGGCACAGTGGAAAGTTGGCACCTGTAGCTCCAGCCCCAGAGTCAGTGCTTATACAAGGAGCTGCATATTAACTTCTGAAGAGCCATATGTGGCTTCGGAGTCACAGACTGGCCATCCCTGAATTAGAGCATCACCAAAACATCCCAGGGGTTCTAACGAGTGACTAGTTAGCAGGAATCATAACTGAAAATCAAAGCAACAGGAGACTTGTTTTCCTCTTCCTGTTCTCCTCCACTGCAAGAAATGAAACCATCATTCACATCATGCTTCTGGCAGATACTATGCAGTTGCCATTTTTTAAGGCAACCAAATATTGCCTTATTTTTCTGATCCTCCGCCGGGCTGCAAATATCCCTTTAGCTTGAATCATCCTTCTTGGGCATGCACCAAATAGTCTTATGGGGATGAGATTTTCAGTGCTGCCTAAAACATTTGGAGGACAATTTCCCAGTAAATTTAATGGGAATCAGACATCTAGGTCCCCTAGATGGCTTTGAAAAATCTCAACCTTACGCAATAAGACTGTGGGAGTGTCAAGGTGTTTGCATGTGCAAGAGGCAGAGAAAAAGAGAGAGGGAGGCACAGAAAGAGACAGACAAACAGAAGGAAAGCACATATGTGGCCAATTTGTCACACACATCTCAGCATAGTAGCTGGCATGCCCTTTCAGCCCCAAATTACTCTCCCAGTAAAGAGCAGGATTTTGATGCCTTTAAATATGGGGATTTTCTAGCAGCTCATGAAGAAATGCAAAAGTTTAATCGTCACATTTGAAAAAAATAAGGTCATGATTATATTACAGAATTTGTACTCAGTGAAAAATCCAACCAAGCGGGGGGGAACAACCCCCAAAACCTTCCCCAAAAGAATTATACACACTGTTTGCTGAATGAAAAAGCATTTCCAAGTTTTAGTCAGTGCTTAATAGAAGAGCAAGAACTATATTTTACATTGTGTGTTTTGAATGTAGCTTCTACTGTGATTCTTTCCCGGTTTTTTATCTGTGCTGATAACTCAGCCTGGTCAGAGCCTGACTGAGGGCAGCATCCCCAGACACCTGGTGTCTCCCTGAATCAGAAGCATGTTGTGTATAGCAAACATTTCTGCTCTGCCAGTCCAGCCTGTAATCTGTGGCCCTGCAATCTCTTAAACTCTCAAGAAGCAAGGACTGTATCTCCAGCTAGAGGAGAACTTCAATCACCCAAGTGCACTGTCAGCCTCTTTCCAGACTTCTAGTCACTAGTGAGACCTGCTTTCCTCAGTGCTTTACAATTGTCACTCAAGGCTGATGGGATTAGTAGTGCTCCAAACTGCCAGTGGGGAAGAGGAAGAAATCAGGCTGTAAGAGGTCTGCACATCCAGATCCATGGCTGCCAGAAGTGAGGGATTTGAGGGCAATCCTGGTAGTCTGTGTCACTTAGAACCTCTACAGAAATTGGACCCTGAAAGCCTAAGATTTCCCCACTGATACCAAAGGCCCAGGTGTAGTCACTTGTCTTAGCTGTGTAGTTGGCCATGAGTCGCATCTTCCAGGCAACTTACAGAGAGAAGCAACCCCTTCTGTCTCCCCGTCACTGATCTGTAAGTTATGCTGCAAAAACATTTCCTCTCGCATCACAGCTGTTCTCTTTGCAGCTACCTCTCTTTGCTGTACTGGGGCCTGAGGGTAAAATTTTCAAAAAAGCTCCTAAGTGACTTAGGAACCATCAGTCCCATTGACTTTCAGTGGGAATTAGCTACCTGAATACCTTTGAAAATCTGGGCTTTAGTGTCAGTCACTTTTGAAAACAGGATTTAGGCGCTTTTGAAAATTGTACCATTAACAGCCTGCCCCAAAAGTTAATGCTAATTACTCATAACCTGTAGTAGAAGAACTGGGCCCCAGGTTTTACTTTAATCATGTCTCTCCTCCATGCTAGGGCAATTTAGAAATATTATGGTTTCCCTATCCCCAGTTTCCAATTCTGGACTCTGGCTCCATTTGAGCAAAGCAATTAATCATGTGTATAACTTTAAGAATGTGTTTAAGTCCCAGTAAATCAGAGGGACTTAAACAGCTGTTTAAAGTTGAGTTAATGGGACGTGTTTAAAGTGAAGCATGTGCTTAAGAGCTTTGCTGAATAGAGGTGGTTTGCTGAACTGAGGCTTCTATTGAAAATCTGGCCTAAAGACAGAGCCTGCAAACTGAAACCTGCATTCAAACCAAAAATGGAACATTTCTCCTTTCAAGGCTATATTTTAAAAGTGTTATTTCTGGTCTGGGTAAGAAAAAAAAAACAGGAAAGATTCCTAACCAATTAATAATTAACAACTTTCAAGTACAGTTATATCCACATACATTGTCATTTGTTAAAAAAAGAATTTTTTTTAGTGTTTTAACACTTTTTTTTTCCAAAAAAAGAGAAGAAATTAATGTACACATTACATAATTTTGGCACTGTTATGATCATTTTTAAAAACATTTTTGTTAATATTTATCATGGTTTGTACAAAGCTGTAAACTATTTTCAAGTTTTTTTTTTAATTTTTGTTTATCGTCAGCTTTCAAAAACTGTCACTTTAGAAGAAAAAAATGGAACAAAGCAAAAACCAAACTCAACCCATCAGCCCTGGGGAAAAAAAAAACGGAGACAGTTTTTGAAAGGACACACAGGAAGTGATTGGTGAGCATGCCCTTCCTGACAAAGTCGTTTCATTCTGCAGAATGTGGATTTTCAATGGTAGTCCAACACAGGAAATGCCTGTCTGAAGACAGGGAGCGCCCGCCCACCAATCGTGCTGTCACACCTGTAGAGTAGACAAAGATGGCTCTTTAGGTCATTTTATTTTATTTCTTTGTTCTTGTTTTTCCCCTTTTTTTCTCCTTTTCCCCCCTTTTTTTTACAAAAATTTCTACATCTAAATCACTTTGCTAGAAACATTATTTTCCTTTTTTCCTTTTGTTTCTTTTACATTTGTTAAAGCAGAATTCACTTTTGTGAAAAAAAGACAAGGATCAAGGTCTCATTTCATGCAGAAAATGCAAATTAAAGATAAAAATGGGTGTTGAGTTTCCTTTTTAGTTGTTTTGTTAGGTTGGATTTTTTTTGGTTTTTTAGTTTTTTAAATTTTTTTTAGGTTTTTTTTCAACACTGTACAGGATGCAATGCAGCCACGCAGAGTAGGTATCGATGGTCCATAGCAGTCCCTGCGGTAATATACACTGATATGTCATGACTACACCATTGGTCTCCCTGTCTTTTTGTTGGTGGTGGTGTTAGGTTGTTTGCCTGAATTTCTGACCACAAGATGTCCCCCAGTTACACATAATGTTGCCTCTTCTCTAGCTTTAAGAGGAAGATGGACGGGTGGAGTCTGAGAAGTTGACACATTGGCATGCGAGGCCCATAGATTCTTTTGAAGGATGTCCCGGCCTCAGACAGTCCGAAGAACAACTGATGCCATCACTGCGGCAAACCTTTCCATGTTCTGTTTGTACGTCCTGGAGGAAGGTATCTCCACATAGAGAGCACAGCCCCAAGTAGACGTTTGTCCTTGTTTAGAAGCTGAAGGCAGCATGGGCCAATGGGAGTGCTGACCCATTTTAACTTCTGCAAAGTGGTGTGTTTTTACACAATGATACAATATCATGACATGCCAGGCAATGGAAAGCTCTTCCCATGGAGTGTGCAATGACTTCCAATATCCACACCAGGAGAGTCATACACTTGCCAACCAGTCTGATTTTTCTGACATACTCCTGAACCTACCCTTTGTCCTGAATCACTCAGAGAGCAGGGCTTAATATATTTGATTACAGTTTTTTCTTCTGGAATATCTCCTGGTCTATCAGTGCATTTACACTGCACCCAACACTGTGACATCTGCCGAACCCTTGTAGGGGACGTTGTTGTGATGGATTTTGGGGTTGCTTATAATTGCCTCTCTTGGGGCTTGAACCTGCAATATGCTGAGTGTTCCGCCTCCAATCCAGCAAAACACTTTAGCCAGTGCTTAATTTTAAGCATGAGAGTAGCCCAGTTGAAAGCAGTGGCACTGCCCCTGTGCTTGAAGCTAAGCATGCGCTTATGTGGTTTGCCAGATTTAGGGACTGAGTGCTCTGCACCTTGCAGGGTGCAGTGCTTACTGCTTCTAGGCTCCCCCATCAGCTTCCCGTGCTGACTGCTTTCCTGTGGCAGCATGGGGGCAGGGATCAGCCTGATGGGGGAGCTGGGAGGAAGAGCAGACTACCACCATCACACCAACCACCTCATTGTCCCTCATCCCACCACCCCTCACCATCATCAGTGGTGGCAGTTTTCCCCAGAAGGTGTGTAAGGGGGAGAGAGAGAGTAAGGAGGCATCTAGGGAAATGGAGGGAAGGGAAGGAAGTGGAAATGCCAGAGTGGGGGTGGCACTGGGAGGACATGTCGTAGATCCTGTGGGGTAGAAGAAGCAGAGATGCCCCAGGGGTGGGGGAGGGAGAAGCTGTGGTGAAAGATGGTGGGGAGGGTGGAAGGAAAGTACCAGGCAGGGACTGAGGGGAGGAAAGGGGAAGAGGCAGAAGAAGTGACCCATGGAGTTATTGGGGTGGGGTCTAAGCCTGAAATCTGCCCTGTGAGGATGCCAGCAGGAGGGAGCAGTGTCCTGGACCCTCCCCAGCACACCCGACAGGGCTGGTTTGCCATTAGGGCTTGCCCCAGTGCAACAGGAACAGGCAGAGACAAGCCAGGCTAGCTTAGGCAAGGGCTGACTGTGCTGGAGACAGTCCAGGGACCTGCTGTGAGACTATCGGTTCAGAGCAGCACTCAGGATGAAATCCCAACCCCACTGAAGTCAATGTCAAAACTGGGTTTCATCCTTAGATTCATCCAAAATCTGAAGCCCAGAGCCTCTCTCTTTGCTTGTTGTCCACCTACTCCTGCTACGTTGGCAGAGGCGCTGCCTGTGGCTTGGTAGCTGTTGTGATGATATATCATTATGTGCTGATGTAACAGCTGACAGGGGCTGAAGTAGGTTGAAAGAGAAAAGGGGAGAGATCCCTCTTCTGCTGGCAGAAGAAGGGCAGCTAGAGTGTGTCCCCACCTCTTACTTCAACCCCTGAATTCAGGGCATCCCTGGCTGTAGGGATCCTTGCTGGTTTAGGAGACCCTGTCTGTCATCAGGCCCTGATGAGGAAGATATTCCTGTAAAAAATAACTAGGATTCATACAAGTGTCCTGTGGCGGGTGAGCCAAGGTTCTCCAAAACTCCAGCTCTTCTAGACTCTTGTGCCAGGAAAAATGTTCTAAAGGTTGGCAACTATGTCAGAGCCTCAGCTCTTGACCAGGGGCATCTCATAACAAGAGATGGCTCCTGCGTGACATGTCATGATACAGCGTGAAGCTCTCAGTGAGGCAGTCAGAAGTTAACATGTCACTAAGGCTGGTCATTGTTACAGCAAGGGGCTTTCGTTTGCACCCCACCCTCAGAGCATTAGCACTGGAGATTACCCTCCTTAGGAATAGCCATTCTCCCAGCAACACTCAGCTCTGCACATGCAAGGACTTCACAGCTCTGCTGACAGAAAGAGGAGGACAGGGATGGCAAGTAGACACTTGATAAAATCCACAGCACCCCAATGGGCCATTCACGCCTAGGGCATTGCAACATGGGGTGTACTGGCAGGGCCTTGCAAGGTGGGCACAGATGGTGGCAGCAGTGGCCAATAAAGAGGATCGTATCTGGATGTGAGAAGGACAGAGCCAGCCCTTCCCAATGTGGGGAAGAGAAGACCCTAGAGATCAAAGAGAGGAACATCTCTTCTAACGGAAGGAGGAGTTAGTGAATTCCTCTAGCAAAAATCCCTGAGAATGGGTGTCCCCCTCTTAAATGCCCAGGCAATATCTGCACGTTAGCAAGTGAAGCCATGCTTTCTTTTCACCTTAATTAATAGCTCTCCAGTGCCAAGCACAAGCTGTGTTTACTCTGCTTCGCACACCCTTTCAGTCTCCCAAGAGCCCAGTAAGAGAGCCAGCTCTTGGCTCGCTCTCTGCCTAATCACAGCCAATGCTAGCAAAATGCATCTGAGAGCAACAATCAGCCCGATGGAGCAGCCAGTTGACCTGGTCCAGCTAACCATGGATCTTGCCAGGGCACTTGGGACAGGGAAGCCATCACCAGTCCTACCACTTGGGCGGGCTGTCTCCTGGACAGGGCCACCAAATAGAGTTTGAAAACAGAATATGACCGAGTATAGTATTTAACCCTTGGGTTGCCAGACATCATCCAGTTGGCTGGCTGGAATGACCTAGCTAAGAGAGAGGAGCCTCAGCAGAGGATAGCTGCTGAAGCTGCAGCAAAATGAAGGCAATAAGGGTATTGTGAAGAGAAACCCATAACATATATTGATATTGGGGGGCAGAAACAATTGCCCTCCTGGTTGCACAGTGATAATCAGAAGGCAACATCACACCGTCAGGGACTTTTCCAATAACACTTTTCAGGACTGTGGCTTGCCCAGTATAAACTCCATCTCCTCCGCATGCAGGCTTTGAAATATGCATGTATTCAATGGGTGTGTCTACCATGTATCTCTCTCTGTCTCCCTGTACACACACTCAATATCACATGAGAAGCACCTTCTACACAAGGCATCTGCAGGTTATGCAACCAGTTTGCCCATATCTTACAAAGGGCAGGCAGCCAATCACTCTCCTGCTACAAGAGTGGGAGGGGGAAGTATGCAGATTTGGCGCACTTGGGTTGAGACTTTCAAAAGTACCTAGCTGGTTTAGATTGTAATATCTTTGGGGCACAGCCTGTCTTTTGGTCTGTGTTGGTTATAGCACCTAGCACAATGAAGGCCTGGTCCAGGACTGGGGCTTGTAGGTTCTATCACAATACAAATTGTTAATACTAACCACAATGCACAATGCAGGTGCAAAAGTCTTCTTGACTTTCAATAGAATGTGTGCTCCTAAATCCCCTAGGTGCTTTTGAAAATGCTACCAGCAGGTTGTGATGTGGGACAGGCAGCAGCCTCTGCAGATGGTTGCATGTAAACGCCTTTTAAGCTATGCTGCTAATGCACCTCCCTGCTATTCAGAACAATGCCTCCTAAGTTCAGTTTTGCAAATGACCTGTAACAGACCATCCTTTCTTCCCTGCTATTCAATTTTGGGCGTTTTATGAGTAGAGTCTGACACCTGTTCCATACAGCTTGAAGGATGTGTGACATGGGAAATATGGGTACATTCCAGGCTGAGTAGATGCCATTGTCACTGCAGTGGAGAGAGATTTTGCTGTTTAAGAATGACCATTCCTAAGAGTCTAGGATCAAGATCCCATCCCCCTTGGAAATTTTTCATGCACACATAATACAACATCCACTGACTAGCTGTTGAGCCCACCTTTCCACAGGTTCTCTGCCAGTTCTCCTTGCCCAGCTAGACTGCCCACTACTAACTCAAAACAATTTAAAGATGAGATAGACAAGCAATGCCTTAGCAATGCCAGGACTTTGTAGTTTTCACCCACCAAATCTTCCCCACACAAAGAAAGATGTAACTGCCACTTGATGGGTGGTTGCATTTATCCCTACATTGGCCATTCTCCCACTTGACGCAGAAAAATATCAAGATTCTTAAGCCATCTTCCACCACCCTAGTCCATGACCCACCATCTCCGCCCTCAAAATCGCTGAGCCAGGATAGAAGCCCACACAGAAATTAGGTCTCCATCAGTCTGAATGCTGACAATTCCCTGCACTTGAACCCATTTGCCCACACTACTGACCAAGACAGCCCCAGAAAACTAAGGATGCAGCTTTGCATCAGGTTTTACAAGCAGTTCAGCAATGCCAATAGTCACTAAATGAGGCAACTAACTCTAGTGTTAGGTACCTGCTCTTTCCCCCATCCCCATAAGAAACCAACCTACGGATGAGGTGAATTAAATTAGAGAGGGTCTTAAAATGTCTTTTCAGCTGGAAGGTTTTCTCAGTCTTTTCGCTGAGTGCCTGGACATCTCCTAGACCTCATCACCTCCTGCATCCTCAAAACACTATGAGGAAGAGCTCAGCAGCAGCTTCCTCTCAGAGAGGACTCAGACTGACACTGCCTTCATATCAGCTGATCATTGCTCAAGGTTTCTGCAGATGGCTCCTCCCTTATGATACTCCTTGCCCCTCAACCTACCTCCTAAGAGATGGTCAGGTAGAGTTTCCGCCATTGGAATCAATGGTGGTGGAATCCTGCTTTGAAAAGCCACCTATACACCATCATCTCAGTTCTCTTCCTCCCACCTCTAATTTACTCTGGCTCAGAGGAATCAGGTGGTGCCAGCCACTCAGCTCATCACTACAGGCAGCTGTGTCTCTGCACGCACACCTCGGTCCCACCCCCCACTCCCCTGCCTTGGAAAGCTTTTGGGAAAGGGTGTCAGAAGGCTGAGCCATAGAACACTTATCACATTTGTCGCCTTTCAGCTGTTTCACTTCTCTTCTGAATGCATGGAACCACTTTTATTTGGTTTACAACAAGACATTATAAATCAAACATTTTTTTTAGAAAAACCCACTATGTACAACCCATCTCCCCACCACTCCCCACCCACACGGTACCTGCAATAGGACCTGTTTTCAACACATCCGCTGGAATTCTCTCCCTCCGCCCACACCCCATCTTTCCAGACTCCTAAATGCTCCCCCCCCCTTGATAGCCCCCACCCTCATCTTCGCAGAAGCATTTGGCAACGTATGTGGTTGGTTTTGACATCTGGAACTAGGGTTGAGCTCAGCCTTTGATCTTGGCTTTGGGTGACCTCCCCTCCAGTCACTTATCCAAACCCAGCTCCTGCAAATTGTCAGGATGCAAATGATTGTCCCAGCCTAAAGGAACTACGCTAGCACAGGGGCCAGATCACCTATGAGGCTCCGTCTACATTTGAGCTAGAAAGCATGATTCCCAGCTCACACAGACATACCCCTATTAGCTGTGCTCCAGTGAACATGCTAAAGAAGCCGTGTGGCTGGGGTAGCAGCTTAGGATAGTTGCCCAAATCCTTCCCCAGGGGATCTGGATGGACATGTACTCAGGCAGCTAGTCATCCACACCACCCTGGCTACCCAGCTAGTGTGCATATATATACATGAGCTGAGAATCACACCTTCCAGCTCTAATGTATAGATAGCCTTAGACCATTCCCTCTCCTATCTCCTGACCCCATTGTCTTCCAGAGACTGGTCTCTGCAGGTTAGAGTTAAGAGTCAGTCACAAGGCCAGGTTCATTTATGGTTGCCTGCAGCTGTACCCAGTCTGTTTGGATCAACAGAGGTCTTCAGTGTCCAGCATCTCCAATCCCTTCAAACCCACTGGAATTGCACATCTTCCTCATGCCACAACCATCTCCAGCTCATAACACTTCCCATATAGTCTAGTGGTTAGGCTTCCTGGTTTTTGCCCGGGTTCAACTCCTGGTATGGGAAGTTTCACTAACTCTTCAGCAGCTGCCTCCCAATGACCTGCAGCTTCAGAGGTTTGTACTGTTTTGCCTGATAATGACTATAAGAGGCAAAATCTCTTTTTTCCCCATCCCCGAACCCCAAGGCCTCTGAAGGAAACCTAGTTGAATAGACCAGCTTGATCAGTGACCCAGATGGTTCTGTTTCTGGGAAGCGTATGGTGCTGTCCCTTGGTACAGGACATGCCAAGGTTTGGCAGGTGCCCCACTTATTTGCAAGACATAAGCTGCTGGTGCGGTGTCAGATGTGCATGCGTTAGCAAGAAAGCTGGATGCCACTTAAGACCTACAGTCCTGTTTGTTTCATGCACTGTGAACTTATCCTATATACACTATGGGCAGGGTTATGGTTGAAAACATGAATACAAAGGCATATATTTTCCTATTCTCTTAGTAACCAAGGCTTCAGTCTCCCATGGAATAGCAGGGGCTTGCTACATGGACTCTCATTTTTCTTCTCTGTCTCCCAACCCTCAATTCTTAGTCTCTAGGCTAAAGGAAAGGGATGAGTAGGGGACAGGTAGGATATAGTCCCATGGTCCCAGTTCCTAAAGGTCCCTGAGTGACAGCCCTACACTAGTGTCAGAAAACGAAACAATTGGGGTAAATTGGCCATGTTTATCCTGAGAGAATTTCCAATTCTATTTCTTTCTCTTTTCCTCCTCCTCTTCCCTCTTCTTGGACTTTCTGGGAAAAAAACAAGCACTGGTCTCTTCCTCCACACACACACCCTCCCCGTGATGACCACATGCAACAAGGGGCTTCTCTCCTAGATGTGAAGGAAATCACTACCAGGTAATTAATACAACAGACAGTAATCCTGTCCCAATCTGAGATGAAACCACCCCTTACAGGGGCCTGGATCGCCTTCAGCACTGAAGCAAAGAGGCAACATCAGAGGTAAAACCAGAAGGTTTGATAAAAAGGTGTAAGGTCCATTCCTTTCTTTTCCACTGCTCTGGCTTCACAAAAACAAAATGGATGGTTGGGGCTTTGACCAATATTTCTACCCCAAGTAGTACCATTTGGGTCCACTATTTTAAATGAAAGGTTTATGTATGGTTGTGTTCCATTCAACTGGGGAAAGCTACCACAGCTCCTCCAGGAACTAAAAAGAGTGGATGGTGATATTAAGGCAAATCAGCCAGGCTGAGCCCCTGATCCCAAGAGATACCACCTATGGGAGTGGCTCACATCTACTACTCCAGACAGGACTCTCCAGGGGCCAACAGACAAAGAAAGAACTTTTGAATAAATAGCCTGAGTTTAAACTGACTCAGGGCTTTTGTTGTGGATCTGAGACAGATGAACTTGTAACCAGAAAGAAAACCCAGTAGTGGGTTCTGAAGGACAAAGATTCAGCAGAGCCCTAGGTCAGAGTTGGGTGACCTCTGGGAAGATTTTTAGCATGTGTGCAAGTTCTTTTATTGTTTCTATTGTGTTTTCTCTGTAATACTTTCACCATAAGAATAAATGTGCTTGCTTAAAAGGAGCTGGGTGGTAATTCATGCCTGTGAGCCATGTCCTGCACATAGCCCTCAGAGAGAAGGCAAAATGCAGGTGCTGGCAGACAGTCTGGTTTACCAAGAATATCACTGTGTAAATTAAGGAGCTGTGCAGCCTTAAAACCCCCAGTGAGGGAGTGAGACTCTGTCCAGAAGAGATGAGGACTGCGAACCTGAAGCCTAAAGTGAGCGTGCTTGTTGTACCAAGATGGGGAATACGGGTGCAGTCACCCTGAATCTGTGACATGGGTGGAGGCAGTGTGTGTGTGATTTACACCAGCGTGAATTGCCATAAGGGCCAACAGCACTGAAACCAATCATATAGGGAGGAAATGTTCACCATTTTTTCGGGAAAAGAATAGCAAAAAGAGAGACGGGGGAAATGAGTTATGAGCCGCTGAAGAAACAGTAGCTGTTGAACATGAATGAGCAGTGAGATTTATCTGCTCATCTGAAGACAGCAAAGGCAGGATTGGGACAGCAGCTATGAAAAGTGAGTGTTGCTTTTCCCCATACCTCCAATGGAACTTGCCTTGCATTTACTTTTCCATAGGTACATGCTGCCCTTTTCCTGCACTCTTATGGGAGCACCAGACCTGTGCGTCGTAAGAGCACTGTTCGCAGATTTCAGGTTCTTTTCCCTATCTGCAGCCTCCTTCGAAAGATCTTTCTGGAACCACTAGTCCCCCACAGTAACGCCATAATTCATCTCCTCTGCTAGACAGCTGTGGAATGGAAAGAGTACAGCTTTTGCCCTGAAGGAGGTGTTTTGAGGGTCCTCCTGCATTTAATCCCTCTCCCCCACACAATAAAACAAGAGAGAGCTCTACTAATCAGCTGATTTACAGGGCTCTTTTGTTCTCCGGCAGTCTATTCTGTCACCAGAAATTAGGAGGCTGTCCCTGGTTGGTGTGAAAAGTCCTGACCACACACACTTTGGCAAGATTATAATGTAGAACCACGTATTCAGGATGTCTGGAAATACTAAGACTGATTCTATCAAGCAAACCTGACCTAGTAATGACAGGTCAGAAACATTCAAAGAAAGGAAGTAGGACAACTCCTGGTAAGAAAGAGAACCCAGCTGACAAAGAATGCAGACAATAACAAAGGAGGCAGAATCAAACTCTCAGATGGCTGCATCACCAGTGGACCATGGCTTAATCTTTGACTACTGGAGTCTCTGAATGGAACTATGGCTCTCTGGTCTCAATCCCTGATTGAAGCCTTACATAGAAAGTACAGGACTTTGCGTTCACTCTCCAGCTGCAAAAGGCCCTGGAGAGTAATTATGGGGCCTGGGTTATGTGAGTGGCTGGTAGAGGCCCCAGTGCTCAGATGGCAAATAATCTTGACAGTAGTTCCATCCTCCATGTGTAGCCAAGTGTCTCTATCACTACCAGGCATCAGTATTGGCTGAAATTCAAAACATTTAGTCCCTGAGGCCTGGACTCTCCCAACCAATAAGGATTAGCCAGGGGCTTTTCCCATCCCTGCAGAGCTAATGACTGTAGCTCCTGAACAATATTCCACAACATCATCTCCTCTACAACTTGGTCCTTTGCCTTTGTTCCTTATCTACCATTTGAAGGAGTCATGTGCTATAGCTGCCTTTTATTTATTTTGGCCTCACTTCATAGTAAGGATCCATTTACATGGAATTTATTAATAATTGGCTGATTTAATAAATGGCCAATTAATTGTTATCGACACTTAGGAAAATCCAGCATGTCAATAGGTAGCATATAACCAGGGCTTATAACCACCAATAACACCTTTGATGTGCTTATAACTTTCTATAACACATGCCACTCGTGTCTGGAACATGCTATACTTCTACTAAATGTCTGTAACACTTTTTAAATCATTGACACTTAGTATAAAGTACAATTTACTTTCTTGCCTGCCAGATTAGTGTGACCCTGCACTGTATCATATGGACACGGTTTACCAGTGCAGTTCTGATGCTATGCTCACGCTGCATTCAGACCTCAGGCCCTTCTCTCTTGCTCTGCCACTAAAATCCCCTCTGCACCACAAGTGCAACAGCATTGGGGAAACCCGCTTACTACAGCATTGTCCTCTGATATGAATAAAACATGAATCTTGTTTTGCAGCATAGTCGGAAACATGAGCATAATTTAAGAATTGCAGAGACAGGGTATGTGTGCATGTGCAAGAGTAATAGTGCAAGAGAGACACATAGGTGACGGCTGAGATGGATGGATCCTCTATGTGTGTGTCTAGGATTCTAATAGTAGAAAATATATAAGACACATTGCTCATATGAAAATAACAATACTTATTACTCATATAGGACCAGATCCTGCATCCACCCATGTCAATGGTCAAATTCTCCTTGTCTTCAGTGGTGCCAGATCAAGCCTATCGTGCTTTACATTTTCAAAGCACTGTGCAGACACAAATTAGTGAATAAATCAATATACAATAGGTGCATGGGTCCATGGGGATATGGAGCATCCACTGGTGTCAGAAGCTCTGAGCTTTCTTAGCCAATGGGAACCAAGAAGAGGGAGAAAGGAAGAGAATGCTAGAGAGCAATAAAAGGGACATTTACACTAACAGCAATGTGTGCCTATTGCACATATAACCTTGAATATACAAGCAAGGTTCTCCATGACTGCTCCATGTATGGAAGGCATAATGGAGAATGATCATAGGGTTAAAGTTTTGCACTTGTGAATTTATTTTTTTCATGGCTTTTATTAGCATGCAGTTGTATGAGAAATATTCTAGGCCAACTTTTTCCAAAATGGCCTGTGATTTTCGGGGCCAACAATGGAGGAACTTGAAATCACTGGCTGCTTTGGAAAATATTGGCTTTAATGACCCAGGACAAGTTGCTTTTGTGTACCATTAACAAGTGCTAATGGTTGGAGGCCACCAAGAACCTAGGGCTTCCACAAGCACCAAAGGCATCAGTGTTTCCATTTCAACTTCCTGCCTACCCAGCCTTTGGAGGCCGTAGTCTTCCAGAATGATGTTTCCCTAGCTCAGAGGAACTCTGACACATAATTAATATACCTTCTGCAAGAGGGGAAGTGGTGTGTTCCCTTCTACACTGTAGCTTCATTAATGGATCTGCAACAAGGCCTGGCTTAAGAAGTATGTGTCAGGGGGCCCCAGCTCGCCCCTTGCCTCTAATGCTTTTACAAAAGGGCCCAATTGTCACTCACAGGTTTCTCTACCCAGAAGTCTAGAAAGACAAAAACCACACTGGAGCAGTCTGAAGACATCTAATGGCTTGGAGTCCAGAAAGCTGTACACAGAGAGGAGGTGGAGGAGGAAAAGGGTTAGGTTTTAGACTCTTATGAGTGGTTCTCTCCCAAAACTCAGCACACCAGGATGGAGGGCGGGAAATGTTAGGAATACTGATCTCTGTCCCTCTCATTACTGGGCTGACTCAAGCTTAGTCAACAAGAGATAAAATGCTGACTCCAAACAGTGGCACAAGCTTCCTGTCCAATTTTAGACCTCCCCTACTTAATATTTGTGTACCTCCCTGTGTGACCATTCCAGTCTGGGACCTCATCCCGAACGTTTCCTGCAGTTGTAATATGCACACAAAACCCTGCTATTCCCCTGGAAACACCACCGGTTAAACGTGACCTGTGTCCTCCTTCTACAAAAAAAATTACAAAACCCCCCCTCCCCACCCCAGAAAACATGCACGCGCGCACACACGCACACACGCGCACACTGGAAAAACATCTTGCAAACTCCTGAAGGTGGAAAAAGGCAACTTGCAAATGTGCCTTTGTTTTTGATATGCACCCTCCCACCCCAACCCGCCTCCCTATGTCTCCCCTACCCAAGTAATTCCCAATTCCCTCCCCCAACTGTTCCAAAATAAATATTCTTTTTGTTTGTTTAAAAGATTCTTTTACACCTGTAAGCAAGAGTCAGAGAGAGAAAGAAAAGAAAGACCATGCAGTGTGAGAATGGAACTCCCCAATCTCAGTGACTCCAGGTGGGAATAAATGAGAAGGGGCTAAGAGTGAAAATGGGTGAAAGATTAAAATAATAATAATAATATCAAGAAGAACAAAGAGATGAGAGTTCAGTGGCAAAATGGAGGTGTGGGCAGCGCATCAGTGAGCACATTCAAAGATAGCTTATTCCTCCATCCCTGTTTTTGACTCCGTTTCATTACAACTTTTCTTCTTTTTAAAAAACTTTTCAGTGTTTTTCATTTTGGGGTTTGTTTTTTACAATGGTGAAGGTCTTCGGCACAAAACCGAAATCAAGATGAGGCCAACCCTCCTGAAACCTGAGACCGCTCCCCAAACCCCCTGCCCCACCTCCCCATGCTTTGTGTTTCTAATGTGCTGAAAAGAGAAAGTAAGCTTAGAATAAACCTACCAACCAAAGGAGGAAATGATAATAAGAGAAAAGAGTAAACCAAACCCAAAAGACCACAGCGCTCCTGTGTTGTCATTGTCTGAGTGTCTGTCCCTATCGCTCCTGGAGGCTGCAGGCATCAATTTACATAGTACAACCAGTAAATGAGGTTGAAGAATCCAAAGGTGATTGGAAAAATGATCCGTGACCACTTGTCAATGGTGCTGACGTCTGCCAGGTCCGGGATTTTGAGCTTCAGCTTAGAGGACCGCCGGCGGAGGCGGCAGTTGGCACGGTTGCGGACAGCAGCATGATGGGTCAGTGGGACATGGCGGTCTAAGGTGGGGTGGTGGCCAAAGCCATCCCGAGAGGCCAGCTGCTTGCGGAACTGGATTCCTGAGCCTTCGAAGGACAAGACAGAGTTTCGAGAGTCGCCAACGCTGCTCATCATGTCCGTGGCCAGCAGCTCGTTGTTCATCTCCAGAGTGCTGAGGAGGATGTTGCCATAAGGGTCAACCTGGAACAGGGAAAAGAGAGAAAGACTGCAGTGATAGTCTGAGCAGAGCGCACTCGGGACCAGATTTATCACTTGCATCATTCCACTGGCCTCAGGGATGGTTTTGGACTATTGTCTGTGTAACAACAATGCCCTGGGCTGGGTCATCTTCAGACTGAAGATGTGATCTAAAAGCAAGGGGTGCTACTGCTGTAGCTGAATAACATGCTCCATCATTTTAAAGGCAGGGGCTGACTCTTAAAAGTTCTGTACTTGATTCCACCACAAGTAGGGGACAAAGTCCCACTCTGTTAGAGCTGAATACACCTGTATCACATCCTCGTCCTCTCAGAAGAGAATGGACCTGATGGGGCAGGGTGAAAGGTGAGGACTGAATGAGCACTCTAACCTCAGGAGTGTTTGGTCCTCGTGCACATCCGTTTGCGGAGGATGTATGCTTTAGCCTAGTGTATAGTGAACATGGGGACTGTCACAAAGGGGAGAACAGCCCCTCCAGGGTGCTTCTGGACTGAACGAAGTTGGAGAATCTGAATTCTCCTGCTAGAAGGTAGGAAGGGGACAAACCTGCTCCCTCATCCTCTTCTCCTCGTATCGTTGGCGCTCATTGTTTGCCTTGCTGAGCCGCTCACTCTGCTTCTTCTGCTGGCGAGGGCCCCGCCCAAAGAAAATGTAATTGACAAAGGCATATTCCAGGAGCGCCAGGAACACGAAGACGAAGCAGCCCATGAGATAGACGTCGATGGCCTTGACGTATGGGATCTTTGGGAGGGTCTCCCGCAGGTGAGTGTTGATGGTGGTCATCGTGAGCACCGTGGTGACTCCTGCAACGAGAGTGCGCCTGCTCCATTACCGAGACGGGGCGGTGCCACAGCACGGCATTCGCTCACTCTCCCTTCCATCTGAGCAATGCAGGGAAGGGGACAGATCAGTGTACGGAGTGAAAGGAGGCGAGGGCTCTCAGTCTCTCCCAGCCCCATTCTCTCCCAGCAGGTCTGGCTGCAGAGGGGGATAAGCAGGATGGCTGAGAGATAGACTATAGCTGTTCTAATCCCCACCTCCCAAGAGGAGTCACTGTAGGAAAGAGCCAGGAGGCATAGTGAGAGAGGAGGGTATAACTGTGCTTTAGCAAGACAATCTGTAATAACCCCCTCTGGCTTTGCTCCACCTCTTCGTCCCCTTCCTCCTCTACTCATGATGGCAGAGAACACCCAGCTCTGCTTTCTTCTTCTCCCCCTCCTTCTCTTCTCTGACTCTAAGGTCTCCTTTCTCATCTCTGACCTTCTTCCACCTGACTCCATTCCCTCCTCTCACTAATTCCCTCCCTTTCCTTTCCTTTCCCACTCACTCTCTCCCCAGCTCATTTCCTTCCCCGTCCAGCCCACTCGTGTTCCATTCATCTGGAAGTAAACATCCCTCAGACCTTGTCTTCCTCACCCACTCTGTCCCCGCAATCCTGAAGTGTCCTATTCATTCTCACAGTGTTGACTACTTCTCCTCCAGCTCTTTCCACCACCTCTGCCAATCTGTCTTCCCCACGCTCCAGTATCTCTTCACAGGATCGCTGACAGCCTTCTCACAGCTGAAAGGCTCTCCTTGACCACTCTGCTGCCTTTGAGGCACGGAAGCACTCTGCCCCTCTTAGCTTTCACAGCTCAGCTCTGCATGTACCTTGTTATCACCCTGTCAGTGTCTCTTCTAATGATCCTCAATCTCCTCTCCTGGCTGTTGGCAATCCCCAGCTCTCACTCTCCTTTTCTCTGTGACCTTAGCTGTACCTGTGGTTTCAACTACAATCTCCACAACAGTGGCCCTCAGTCCCAAGCCCTCCTCTCTATCTGTGATGCTCTGTACCTTGGGGAAACACTCTACACCGTCATGTTCATCTTTATAAAATGATTGTATGGTATCCAATGCAAAGTTTGTCATGTTGGATATCTTCGGATGGCTCATGATGCACTGAGCATGGTTGTTATAGTGATATTATAGTAATTGTTACAGTACAGTTATAGATTATAATTTCATGTATATAGTTATGAGGCTGAAAATGTATCCTCATGGCCTAAAGCAAGCCCAGACAAAAATTTTCCAAGAACAGAGAGGCAGTTCACACCTCATCAGGGCAGGTATGGGGCAAACCCAGCCCAGCCTCACAGAAACAAAGAGCACTAGCCTAGGCAGCAACAAAAGAATCTGTTCCCCTCTTCCTTTGGTCAGTTTGGAACTGCAATGAGGTTATGCTCACCTGACTCTGAAGGGGAGGTGGCAAAGCCAAGAGGGAAGAAAGAACATGATAAAAGGGAGAGACATTTTGCCCTGCCTTTTCTCTCTCTTCCTCCTACATCTACAGATACCACACCAAGTGACTGACGTGGTGTTCAAAGGGGAGAGCTTGGCTGAAGGGCAACCAGCCAGCCTGTGGTGAGAAGCATCTAAGTTTGTAAGGGCACTGAAAGTGTTAAGATCAGTTTAGAATGTGTTTTGCTTTTATTTCATTTGACCAAATCTGACTTGTTATGTTTTGACTTGTAATCACACAAAATCTATCTTTATAGTTAATTAATTTTTTTGTTTATTCTACCTGAAGCAGTGCATTTGGTTTGAAGTGTGTCAGAGGCTTCCCTTGGGATAACAAGCCTGGTGCATACCAATTTCTTCGTTAAACTGACGAACTCATAGAAGCTTGCAGTGACCAGTGGGCATAACTGGACACTACAAGACGGAGGTTACTAGGGTTGTGTCTGGGACCAGAGATACTGGCTAGTGTCATTCAGTTGCACAATCCAAAGAGCAGCTTACATGCCAGAGGCTGTGCGTGAACAGCCCAGGAGTGGGGTTCTCACAGCAGAGCAGGGTAAGGCTGGCTACAGTGTCAAGGATTGGAGTGACCTGGCAGATCACTGGTCCAGACAACACCAGAAGGAAATGTCACACTATCCCTGACCTCTGCCCTTCTCTCTGATCTCAGATATTTCCCCCCTCTCTGATGTTTCCTTCTGGGTGTCTAGCTGCCATCCCAACCTCAATATTTCTATAAGTGAATCCTTTCTCTAACACCACTCCATTGTCCTTCCTCTCACCAAGCCGGTCATCCTGGACACTTTTCTCTCCTTCTCCCCTAATATCCAGTCTCTCCCTTTACCCTGTATAACACCCATATCCACCCATTCCTTGCTGCTAAAGCTCCTGTCTGTGCACTGGTTACGTCTTGCCTTTATTATGGCAACCTTCTTCCTTCTGGCCTCCCAACTCCACCCCCAAAGTCTGCCTGAATCACCAATGCTGAAGTCATCTTCCTCTCCTATTGCTCTGTCTGCACCATCCCTCTTTTGAATCTCCCTGTTGGCTCCTTGTCTTCTACTGTAGCAAATTCAAGCACCATTTCTCATCCAGCCTACATCTCAGCTCTGTTAAATCTCTAGCCCTCCTCTTACTCCCCACACTGATCTCAGTTCTCTCACCTTACTATCTCTTATGTACCCTTCCCTCCACTGAACATTCTATCAGGCTGCAAATGCTTGTTCTGATGTTCCAATCACCCTCCCCTCTTTCAACTCCTTCTTCCAAACCTATCTCTTCAATCAAACCCACCTCCTGTCTACTGATTAAGGTTCCCTCACCCAGGGCTCTCATTCAGGAACACATCCTGATTCGGGACAGCCCTTCAGCCTGTGTTTAAGTGCTTTCCTAAACTGAGGGCCTAACTCTATTCTCCTGGATTTGTCTTATATTTAAGAGTGTGAGCTCTTCAGACCAGGAAACGTGTCTCTACTAGAGTTTGTAAAGTAACATGGAAATTTGTAACACTGCATACATTCTCCTGTGCCCACAGTCATTCATTCATCATCTGTCCATTCATCCATCCATCCATCCACTATCTATCCACCTAACCTACCTGTTTTATCTCCCTCACAGTTAGTCGACAGACAGACAGACACACAGCAGCGCACACACACACACAGAGTGAAAGAAATGCCATCTAAGTGGTAACATGGTTATGTAAGAGGAGGCATGTTAATTTAACCCCTTGTTTTAGAGTCTCATTTTGATGCCGCTTGAAGTTCATGGCAAAGCTCATGATGTGGGCTCAGACTCTTAAGACAAAGACCTATCTGAAGCGATAAATGCCTCTGAGCTGAAAATTTTCAAGCTTGTTCTCTTGCAAAGTCTGACAGAGTTTGTTTGGCTTGTTTTGTGTGTTACCTGAGCAGAGAACAGTGGTTTTCACACATTCAAAGATATTCAGGTTCTTTTATATGCTGGGGTAACTCCTCAATAGCTGAATCCTGAAGCTAAGTCACCATGAACATTGTCCTCTGGCAACAAGTCTCTTTGACAGATCTGAAGAAATGACTTCAATGGATGAGCAGGTTACAGGTGTTTTGAAAATGGTATAATGAATGTGTGCACTGCACGTGCTTCCACTAAAGGCTCCCTAGGAGTCCTCCTTCCTTCCCTGCACTGCTCAACCATACAAAGGAGGGGAGCAGCTGCAACTGGGCAGACAGGCAAGGACTAGGCATGCCAGGGTGGGGAGTGGATGAAGATTTGGCTCCATCCTCCATAATGTTCTGATCAGCACAGCTGAGCCTGCCTGACAGGGTAAGTAAGGTGCACCAGGAAAAGGGCTGGCAGAGTTTACTTCTGCCCCACAGTGAGAGAGTAGCAGGCCCTGATCTGTGAATCAGAGACTCACTATTTTCAAAACGCCTACAACCTCTGCTTTTGGGACAGCATAGCCAAGCACTGCCCCTGACTAGGGATGGCTGAAGGTGCCATTTCACCTTTAGTAGGTTTCCAAGCAGAACATCTATGTGCCTGAACATGGAACCTCATGGTAATACCAGCTGTTGCATTGATTCCAGCGATTAGATGTGTCACCTGTGCATTTGTTTGCATGTCTGTTTGATTGCTACATCGCACACAGCTGATCACTACAATAACTGCACAGAGGTCTGTATACCTGGATCTCTGCATATTTGAACCGCATCTCACCAGATGTATTGTGGTATCTTCAAGTTTGACCCTCTTGGGAGATAACAAAAGGTGCAATGTGTATTTATTTTGCTGTGCAATCTCTATCACTCTTTTAACCACTGTGTTCATCTTTTCTTTTTCAAACAATCCCAGCCCACTCCCTGCCCAATAGGGAGCCCTTATGGAGTGTAAAGTGAAAAGGGACCTACCCAATGCCACCCGGGCAGCAGAGGCATCATAATTGATCCAGAAGGAGACCCAGGACAGGATGGTGATGAGGATGGAAGGCATGTAAGTCTGGAGGATGAAATAACCGATGTTCCTCTTGATCCGGAAACTCAGGGATAAGCGAAGATAAGAGCCTGTCAATCAGATACCAAAAGGAGCTGTCATTTGCAGAAAGGCCAGAGCCGCAGGTGTGATAAGGGGACAGGAACAGGAATGGGAATCACCTGGAAATCACTCATATCTCTCCCTCTTTAGAAGCAATGCTGGGGAGGCGCAGAAGGGTAATCCTGCTAGTTTGCCTCTCCATTGACGGCATAGATATATCACCTTCAGGAAGAGTCTCTTTGGAGCATGGTCAATTGGGCCCACTGTCTGGGATCTTTAACCACCGTGAGTGGTGAGGAGCCTGGGCTTCCTGAACATTAAATGGGAACAGATTCTCCCCAAAGCAGTTGCAGATGGAGAAGACAGAGGATCTCTTCTGCTAGATACCATGTGTTCACTCACAAAAATAGGAAGAAAATGTACTCCTAAATAGCTGAAGGCAGCGTGATAGGTAGCTGCTGGGAAAACTCGGGACTGTCCCATCCACAAGGTTCCTGTTCAATCTCACTGCTCAGATAAAACTTCCAGTTTCATGTGCAAGCTCTTTCATAAAATGCATGTGCCATTGTATCTTATTTTCGCCATGCAGGTACCATAAAGGTGTATGCAAACTGGGCAAATACAAATAGCTTAACTGTGCAAGTCTGTAGAAGATTCCAGTAAGAACTCACCCTTCTGTAACTCTCCCCTTTGCTATGAAGCTGAAAATTCAAGAGGTCATCCTGCCTCAACTGCTATCTTAACAGCTGAGGAAGGGGATCCTAGAATCATAGAATATCAGGGTTGGAAGGGACCTCAGGAGATCATCTAGTCCAACCCCCTGCTCAAAGCAGGACCAACCCCAACTAAATCATCCCAGCCAGAGCTTTGTCAAGCCTGACCTTAAAAACCTTTAAGGAGGGAGATTCCACCACCTCCCTAGGCAACCCATTCCAGTACTTCCCCACCCTTCTACTGAAAAAGATTTTCCTAATAACCAACCTAAACCTCCCCTACTGCAACTTGAGACCATTACTCCTTGTTCTGTCATCTGGTACCACTGAGAACAGTCTAGATCTATCCTCTTTGGAACCCCCTTTCAGGTAGCTGAAAGCAGCTATCAAATTCCCCCTCATTCTTCTCTTCCTCAGACTAAACAATCCCAGTTCCCTTAGCCTCTCCTCATAAGTCATATGCTTTAGCCCCCTAAACATTTTTGTTGCCCTCCACTGGACTCTCTCTAATTTTTCCACATCCTTCTTGTAGTGGGGGGATGATGTGTTATGACAAAGGAACCCTCAAGGTTGGCAACTGGGCAGGCAGTCTAGTTTAATGATTAGGGCACTAGACTAGGAAGAAAGAGACCTGAGATCTGTTCTCAGCACTCCTCTTTGTCTCCTTGAACAAGGCACTTCACCGCTCAGTACCTTTGTTCCCTGCCCACTTTCTGTCTGTCTGATATTGTAGGCTCTTGGAGGCAGAGTCTGTCTTTCACTATGTGATTGCCCAGTGCCCAAGCGAATGGAGCCTCCAGACAACACTGTAATAACAACTGATGATCTTGGCAGTCGTCTCATGTAATTTAGAAGGTCTTAAGAGCCAATGTTTGTGGTTTGTTTTTTAGCAGTGCACACATATTTGATAAAATGAAGTCTGTCACCAATCACAGCAAATATTCCATCTGGCAACAAATAAACCATCAAATGTGCAGTCTTACCAGTTCCTTTCCCCATGACATGCAGGCAGGTTTGCTTCTCATTCACAGGTGCACACTTATTTTATGGGAATATTTTTCTTCTTATTGTTATTGTTATTGGAGCTGCAAGAGCCACTTGGAAATCACATGGAAAGTGTGGTGAAGGTGGGAACCTACCAATGGAACCCTGTTTGACGGAAGTCAGCATTTTGGCAATCTTGAGAGTATATGCAAAAAATGGCACAATTCACCTCTTGCTGTCTGAGGGCAGGAATCTGAAAAAGCAGGGTTGGTAGGAGTGGAAGAGATACCAATTTTCCAAAGTGGCACTGCAAGATTAGAACCCAGGTCCTCAAACATCCTAGAGAAGTGCTGCGGCATCTGAGTTAGAGAAGCAGCTGCATTGACTTTTACAAAGAGAATCCTTTATATGTTCCCCAAACCCCTTTGCACAGAGCCTCACCTGTGGTGAAGACCACTTCTCTGGTGACCAGTCTCTGCTCAATGATGGTGAACTGGGGCAGCTCCAGCATCTCCATCCCCGTGACGGCTGAGTTGTTTCCTTGCCAGAAAAACACAATGTCATCGACTGTGTAGCCATCTGTGGGGTGAGGAAGCACAGTACACTCAGAGTTAACGAGTCATGGAAATCAGCATCTACAGTTCCACGAAGACTTTTCCCATGGGACCCAAATGGAGTCCATTTATCAGGGCATAGCAACCATTCCCCACCTCTTGATGCACCTTTGCTCCTTAGCCCAACTTGGTAGAACAGCTACCTGGAGAAAGAAACAAATGGCCAAGACTCCTTATGAAGACTCAGAAGTGGAACGTGAAGGTGGGAGCTGACCCCTAAGACTGCCACATAATCCTTGGTTTGCTTAGCAGGGAATTGTACATCAGAAACCGCTCTCATAAGCAATATGCACAGCTTCTCCTTGGTGAACTATTTCTGCATGCCAGCAGGGGGAGATCACACAATGCTTTTTTGGTGTGGCCCATGAAAATGGTGCCTATCTACTTACAAAATACAAAAGATTATGAACAGCAGCACTAACAGAAACCCCCATAACATTTGGGCCTTTCCCCTCCAGACTCTCAACATATGATCTGCACGACGCTTGAGATGTGGCTGATCTAGGTCCTAGGGCGACCATGCTCCTGCCCCCACATAGTCACTGGCAAAAGTGCCATCGGCTAAAGGACAAAGTCAGGTCATAAGCCCATACAGACTCATAGTGTTTAAGGCCAAAAAGGACCACTAGATCATCTGGTCCAAGCTCCTGTATATCACAAGCCATTAAATTCCATCCATTAACCCCGTATTGAGCCCAGTACCTTGTGTTTGTTTGGGTAAAGCATCTCTGTCAGAAAGGTATCCAGTCTTGATCTGAAGGCATCAAGAAATGGAGAATCCATTACTCTTGAGAGTTTCTTCCAGTGGTGACAAAGCATAAGCTTTCGGGGCTAATACCCACTTCATCGGATGCATGTGACGACATGGGTATTAGCTCACGAAAGCTTATGCTTCAATACTTTTGTTAGTCTTTAAGGTGCCACAGGACTCTCTGTCGCTTCTGCAGACTAACACGGCTACCTCTCTGATTCTTCCAGTGGTGAATCCTCTTCGTTGTTAAAATTTGGATTTAATTTCTAAATTGAATTTGTCTGGCTTCACCTTCCAGCCATTGGCTCTTGTCCTGCCTTTATCCATTAGGTTAAAGAGTCCAGTATTTTCTCTGCATCAAGATACTTATACACCATAATCAAGTCAGCTCTTAATCTTCTTTTTGATAAGCTAAACAGATCAAGCTCTTTAAGTCTCTCTCTGTAAAGCATTTTCTCCAGCTCTTGAATAATTTCTATGACTCTTTTCTGCATCCTCTCCACTTTAACCGTGGACGCCAGACCTGGATGAAGTATTATAGTATCAGTGTCACCAACACCGTGTACAGGCAAAAATCTCTTCTCTACTCACTTGCTATTCCCGTGTTCTGACATCCAAAGATCACATGAGCCCTTTTTGCCTCAGCATTGCACTGGGAGCTGGTGTTCAGTTGCTTTCCCACTATGACCCTTCAATCCTTTTCAGAGTCAATGCTCTCCAGGGTACAGTCCTCCATTTTGTAGGTCTGGCCTACATTCCTTGTTCCTAGATGCATACCTATGCATTTAGTGGGATTAATACACGTTATGTGTATGGGCCCAGTTTACCAACCAATCTGCACTGCTTTGTCCTTATCATTATTTACCATTCTGACACTTTGTGTGTCACCCATAAATTTTATCAGCAGCAATTTTATATTTCCTCCAAGAGTATTGATGAAAATGTTGAATAGTGTTGAGCCTAGTGCTGATCCCTGAGGAACTCTACTAGAAATCCCCTCATTCAGTGATGATTACTCATCAACAATGACTTTTTGAGATCTGTCAGTTGGACAGTTTTTATCTATTTAACATGTGCTCTGTGGATAGTGGATAGTGCTATTTCTTTTTAATCAGAATGTCAGGTGGTACTAAGTCAAATGCCTTACAAAAGTGTAAGTATATTACATCTACCCACCAAACTTGTAATCTGTCAAAGAATGAAATCAGGTTGGCTTGACTATTTTCCATGAAACCACGTTAACTGCATTAGTTATATTCCTATTCTTTATTGGTTGAATCCCAGATCAGCTTTTCCATTACTTTGCCTAGGATTGATGCCAGGCTAGCTGGCTGATAGTTACAAATGTCATCCCTCTTGCCCTTCTTGAATATTGACAGCAGTCAGGAGGGGCACGTGAAGAAGAAGGTAAGTTTCAGGATGCAAACTCTCAGATCACAGGACTATGAAAATGTAGCCTCATTTCTTTATGACAAACTCTACTGTGAGTCTTATATGACATCTCTCCCCTCATCCAGCTTGATCTTCCCACACCATTTGGGTACTAATCATCTAGGTATACCTCACTCAGGGCTTGCCTAGGTATACAGTGTGCAGCAAGCTGGGTGAAAATCTACTGCGCACTAACTATCCGTGTTGTCCCTTCCTGCCATGCTCTGGAAGTTCCATAGTGGATTTTGATCTACTCCCATTTCAAAGGGAGATAGATCAATGCGCAACAGGGAACATCTAGTGTACAGCATCAGGATCCACATGGACAGTTAGCACGTTATAGGCTACTGTGGGGTAGATTTCCATGACAGCCTGCCACAGACTTACTATTCATCTAGACAAGCCCTTACTCAATTCCTTGCCATTGCAGAGGCCTCAGGCACTGGTGCACCTCAGCTTCTTCTGTTCTCTGCCTGTGGCACACAACACTTTAGTTCCCTCAGGGCTGTAATGCTTTGGCCTAATTCTGGTTGTTATTTGGTGTGGAGATGGCTGGGTGGTGTTCAGTGGTCTGTGATATGCCAGAGGTCCGACTACATGATCAAGGGTTCTCTTCTGGCTTTAAAACTTATGACTCTGCAACCGGCCTACACTATCATAGCCCTTGTTGTTTGGAGCAGAAGAGAGGAGCTAAAGGGCTGCAGTTGCTGATGGGATTCAGGGCAGGACTTGATCTGGCCCCCATGCCCAACAGAATCCTTGGAACAATACACTGAAGAGATATCCCATCACACTGCTGCTTCATGCAATTAGTCCAAGCCTCCTTAATCCCTTGTATCCAAGAACTGGCTCACTGTAGGATTCTCACAAAAACTTCATCACACCATTTGTGTCCCAAATTTGACCTATCTTGCAATTGCCATAAGCTGTTGTGCTGGAGGAGAACCTCTTCTGGATTCTAACTGTCCACAGCTGTTTCATAAATCCATAAACCTGTTGTTGTGAAAGGGATGTTTTGATGGGTTTTGATTAAAAAACATTTAGGTAGGCCCACAGCAAAAAAGCCCCCCAAACCCCAATGGTTCTGTTCCAAAGCTGTGCTGCTGACACCATTGGCAATGCTGACACACAAATGAGAAAGGCGACAAAACGGAGCTGTGCTAGTTTCAGATGTGCCAAATATGTAAAAGACAAAAGCATTAAGGAAATAAGCCCTCTTCTGCATGGGTCTTTTACATACTGCAAAAAAACAGAGCTCTGATGCTAACAAATTAGCTTGAGCATCCCACTAAAAACACAACCACAAGATGGGGCGCTGTGGGCTATTCCCTTCCTTCTGTTTTCTTGGTTCTATTGTAAACTACGCTCACAATACTAAGAGACACCAGCTATGACATGTCATTACTGCCTCCACCAGGACCTAATTTACATTCCATTATGCACCATGCTAAGTGCTGCAATTTGCAGTTTGTCCTAACCAAATCAAAACTATTGCTGGAACTTGGGCTGCCTGGCACATGAAGCATTATGAAGGCAAAATGGACATTGCAGACTGTGGGGACATTCCTTATGAGAAAGGAAAAACTCCAGATATTTCATCTTCATCTTCACTATTGTGAGAGCTGTGGCTTTGCACTGTTCCTATAGGACACTGTGATGCATTTTCATCTCTCCCCTCCTGCAAATATTCAGTAGGCCAGAAAATGTTGCTGGTGCTAGTGACAGCTTCTAAAACGCTTTCAATCTCCCCCTAATGCTGGTGCCTTGATATTCTCTTTCCTGACTCTCCATTGCTGGAGGTTCACTTGAGTGGTTCCCACCCTTCAAAAGGGAGACTGGGAGGCCAGACCAGACTCCTCCATATGCCCCAACCCAGCCACAACAGAGATGAATGGATGTGGAAGTCACAGCACCCAGTCAGGGGGAGAGTGTATGCACTGCACCAGTGGGGAGAGAGAGAAGGCGGCAGATCCCCAGCAGCAATCAGGGGAAAACAATAGTCTGGAATGGGAAATAACATGCAGGGACCCCCCTACTTTCCCTCCTTTTATGACGTGTGCAGTGCTAGTCCTAGGGGAGGCACGAGGAATACGCACAGCTCTCAATTTCTAGCGTGCAGTTCTGCTGGTCCAGAGGGTATCTCCTCAAATCCATCATGCAAGCAGCTGTGGTGGTGATTCTGCAAAGGAAAAAAAAATATTAAAGGAAGACATGAAAGTCAGGCAGCATGACAGGCTGCTGTTCCTATGGTAACCAGGGAGAGCCATGTTGGGGAGGGAAGTATGTGAGGAGGGGGAACTGAATGAGGCTCACCCTCAACTGCATGGCTTAAGTCTTTTGTGAATCACGTCAGCCAGGCTGCATCTTTATTAAAGAAGGGGGAGGGGACTGTGTTCTCTCTGTATACACGTGAGAGAGAGACAAAGACACTGAGAGGGGCAGGACTTTCAAAATGAGGGAGGAAGAGAGACATTTCTGTCTGTGAAAGAGAGAGTGAGGACACCCATGCCTATAAAAGAGAAAACATGTGTTGATTAAATTACTCTGCACTGGGGCATAAGGAAGAATAATTTATCTGATTATCTATCTATTCAGCCAGTCAGCCTCTCCCAGTCACCATGACATTTGTCTATCGCCACCCAGACCCCTCCATCTCATCTATCATTTTATCACTGAATTTGATTATAAAAATCCCACTTCTTTGAACATCCCTTTCTAATGAATTGCATATCTCCTTGTCTAACAACTCCCAGTGATGTTAACCTACTGGGCATAGCACCGAGGGGTTGGGTTGTAACAGAGATGCGTGTGTGTGTTCACACACACATATCTCACCCTGTTCCGATGAGGAGGTGTGCAAGTGCGTGGATGGGGCTGTGCACATTTGTATGCGATGTGCTGTGTGTGGGGGGGGGGGGGGGGAAATGCGGAGATATGTGCCTTTATGTTTGTGGGGAGTGGGACTGCTTGTGTCATACGTGTGAAAAGGCGGGAGCAGCAAGTGAAAGAAAGATGGGGGTGTTCACTCTGCTGCACTCTCTTTGCATGTGGGTGTTGTGCGCTTCAGGAGGCAGGGAGGCAGCTGAGGGGGGATAGAGCAAATCAGTGTTTAGTTAACCAGCCTGGCATCACAGCACTGCCCTCAGAGTGCGCTGCCCCTCAGACATGCCGGCTTTGCTCCCCCTCACCTGACTGCCCAATCTCCTTTCAATGCAATCTCCTTTCTGTGCCATGTGTGTGTGTGTAGCTGGAGGTGAGGGGGGAAGAGTTGGTCCCCCCACACCCCCTTCAATTAACCATCTGGAAGGCATTAATCAAGCAACACATATTTTAGGATGCAGGCATAACCAGTGAACTGTTAACAGGGAAGCTTTGTTATCTTCTGAGCCCTGTGGCCTGGGAGGTGGGGAGAGGATGGGAGAGAAAGAAAGAGTGATGAAGAATGAAGAGATATAGAGCTAGAGAGAATGAGACTCAGCTCAAGCAAAAGAATCATGAAGAAGGAAGAGATAGAAAGCCAGTGTGTGTGTGCGGGGGGGGGGGGGGGTTTACACAGTGATGGGGGGGCAGAGAAAAGAAATGGAGAGAGAGCATTCAGCTGAGCTAGAGGTGCACTCAGATCGAGAGAGCGCATCACTGAGCAGCTGTCTCTTTAAGAAATCTTGCATGCTAAATTTATCTCTCTGCTGTCTGTGAAGACTGTTTGTAGGAGATGAAGCCTTGAGGAGAGCCTTTGCCATTGCCTGCCATGCTATAAATAGATCTGGAGAGATGGAGGGAATTTATATATATCCTCACGGGGTCTAGATATAACATCGCAACTGCCCTTTGTCAGAGGAAAGGGCCAAGCTGGGAAGGGAAAATTAACCTGTTAATCTGAACACTGGACACGGCAGAAGGGGAAAATGAGCTGCCTAGAACTGATGACAAATGACTGTGTATTTCATTTATTGCTTGAGCAGCAGTCAAACTTTGCACCTTCAACTGGAGAGCTGGAAAGGCAATGCCCAGCCCGTCCCTTCTCAGCACTCTCACTGGGGTCAGGAGACATCTCAGAGGGCCAGAGATGAGGTTTCCATGGGGCAGCCATCCCTACTCAACACAGACCTCAGAGTCAGCACAGCAGCTAATGCAGGCATGCGCCAGGATTGATGAGTTGCAAATGTGCATGACTCATCCCCTATGCCACACTCGGCATATACTGTACATATTATGCCACACCTGTGGGAAGTAGCATCTATAAATGCATTCTCCGATGTTCCCTAATGTGCGAGATGCAAAAATGTATTAAATGAGCATTTTTCACTCCATTTGTGGGAACCTGTGGGCTAAAACCTTCCCAGAGCCTCTGTCCTAACTTTCTGTCCTAACTTTGCCGAACCAAGGACAATTAGGGGCGGGCTGCCCTGATTTTCAAGTGACCCTCTGGCCTCCCATCAGGACTCTGTCGTCACCTGCAGTGCTGGCTTCAGATCCAGAGCACGACTCGGCATGCTATGGATGCAACACTCCAAAAACCAATTCCATCCTAGGCATAAATCCGGCTTTCAGTGGGTTTACTACAATTTACAGCAGCGTAACTAAGAGCAGGATATGGCTCCATGCATTTTGGAGCAAATACAACCACCAGTTAGTGGTGATCATTCTTGTGCAATAAACTGAGATTCTATTGGCCCCAGAGAGTCAGATAAATTGTCCCCTTCCTCTCCAAATTAAACTACAGGTCACTGGCTGGCCAGCAGTGTGTGCCATGAATGACTGGTTACATGCCCTCCTCCCTTCGAATAGTGTGATGTTACCCATGGAATCGAACAGGGGCATGTGGAGGGATGAACCTGCCCCGGAAGCTGGTGGTGATCCTGCTGCTTTTTGAACATTCGTGTGGTGGGGTCCCCTCTATCTGTATCACCTGGACTCCAAGAATTCTGCCTTACTCCTCTCCTGGATTAAAGTCAGTAATGGCACGGAGAAGGGCGAGCGTCTACACTAGCTGCCTTCATGCGTCAGATATGGCACAGATAACACTGGCCATGTGCCCTCTCTTGCCCAGAGACAATGGAGGCATGTGATTGAACTCCACCCCTGGAAGTTGGTTTATGCTGTTAGGGCCTGATCCAATGAAGTCCATGGTCTCTGTCCAGGTGGTTACATAAATAGCCCATTTGGCTCTACCCTCCATTTTGCCTGCTCTATTGTGTGGCACGTTCAAGGAACTGTAGGGCTGACATGGCTCATTTGGCAGTGATTGAAAGCCATGACCATCAACCAGTTTGTTGGTGGCCTAAGTGACAGGAGCTGGTAGGACTCAGTCTAGCTGGTGCCTACATCACAAAAACCAGAGCTGCCAAGATGGTCCAGAGCAACGCTGGGGCACATCAGTGAAGGGTTTGCTCTGCCATTGACCATGCCGTACCTGCTCTGTGCATAAAGCCTATTAGGGGGGCAGTCCAGCATCTACCACAGGCAACTGTGGTGACTATTAAAATGGCAAATCCATTGGGCACATGTAACAAATACACATGGGAGGATAGATAGATCTGTTCATTATATAATATGGACTGTTGGGCGGCTGACCCTTATTAGGAGAGCAATCAAGGAAGAGGGAATGTAAGAAGGAGAAAATGGGAAAAGGGGCAGGAAAGATGAGAGAACAAGGAATGACAGGGGAGGATGGAGGAGAGGTGGGAGAACAGAGCAGGTGGTAAAGCACAGGAGGCAAATGGCAGAGAGTAGACAGAAACGGATGGGGATCCAGAGATGCGGTGAGGAGGAGACAGGAGAAGGATGGCAGGAGAAGAAGGAGAGGTTAAAAGACAGAAAGCAGAGGAGGAGTGGAGTCTCCCCTTTTGAGAAGGGAGGTGAAGAGACAGAGAACAAACAATGCCACGATAAACAGTCACAGACAGAGTGCACTGCCTCCAGGGGCAAAGACAAAAGAGAAAGGGAGAGAAGGAGGAGACGGGGACAAAAAGGAAGGATGTCACATTCTCTTTGACACTGGAATTAGACGTCGGAATACCGACAGATTGTATCATTAATTTATATATTTATTAATTCAAAATTTGTGTGGTGTGAAATTTTGCCTGTTTTGATGGGAATTCATAGAGACTTTGCCCATCACCAGCCTCTTGCGCACACTATTCAGTGCAATGGCCTGATTTCGTGGCTTCCTACTGACCACAAATGCTGACTAGCCCCCTGCAGCTTAGATACAATCACCCCGACCACCCTCGCCCCACCCCCACTTTCCTTGAAATCACAGTCTCCTCCCCACAAATCTCTCCCAAAGAGGATTTTGCCCTTCCATGTGATTCATTTCTGCTCAGCTTCAACAAGCAGAAGAAGTCACACAGAGCTGCTATTTCTCTGCGTTGCTGGTGAACAAGATAGCTTTCATTTGGTGGGAGTTGGAAGCTAGGATGACTCCGGAAATCTTTTTAAAGGAGGAATCTAGCCCAGGAATAAACAAGGACTTTGGTTAAAAATCTGTGGTTGATGCATGTGTCCTCCCTGCCTTCTAGGGGATGGAAACAGAGCTCACTGTGTGTCATAGACACCATACTGCTAGAAGCTAATGGGGATTCTCTTTCAGCACAAGTAGTAGAGGCATGTGCCTTGGTAGTTGCCACCATGAAGCTCTGAGTAGTTGTGAAATGCCAAGATGAGACAGCAGTGAAGTTCCGAGTTGGCTCCCGATTTGTTACAACATGAATGGATCCCAAACTGCAACTGGAGCCTGAACCAAACCTTATGGGAATACCCACTTAACATAATCTTCTCATTGTCACTTCTGGGCAGCAGCAGGAGGAGGATGTTCTCTCCCTGTGAGCTGCTGGGCACCCCGATCTCCCACTGAATTCAGAGAAATTTGTCGATCTATTCCTGGCAATGGTAAAGCAGACACTGTTCTTATGAGATGTGCAGCCTGATCAGAGGTCTGGACACAGTTGTGAGAAGCATCTTAACTACTGGGAAGCATCAAATGGAACTGTTAGGGGTTTTCCCATTGCTGACGTAGATAGAGAATTATTAGGCTGTGTGTATGTGAAGGGGTATGAAGAGTCAATTCAACCTCCTAATACTTCTTCTTATCATCATGTGTTTAGAGGGACCAGGGGGCTTTATCCTCTTCACCTTGCTCGTAACTCTGGCAGGACTCCTGAATCTTTATGCGTCTCATGCTAGGGGTTCCCCTCTCCCAAGATAATCTGTCTTTCCCCCCTGCCTAAGTGTTCCATCTCAGACAGACACAATACCAGCCATTTTGTTTCTTTCTCTGATCCTCCTCATTGCTGTTTGTTTATTAATGGCTTCTTCTGTCTTATATAGAGTGATTACATAAGATCGCAGAGAGGGAAAGATCTCAGAGCTGCTATTAAAAACCTGCCATATTCAAGTCTCTGCTCACGCTGTGAAACCTGTAGATCAGTCCTAGCATTCTTGGGCCCCTGGTCCTGACAATGGCCTCAACTGGACCTGCTTTAGGATTTGGATTTCCCTTCAGCCTGTTTTTTTCCCAGTTGTCTGTCTCACTTGTTATCCCTGTGCTTTGTGCTCCTCTCTTGATGACAGCAGCTCCCTCTATCAAACTTCTCCATTCAGTTCATTCAAGCCCTTTTTGGCCTCTCACCATCCATTTTCCCTCAGTCCCTTCATCAAAGAGGCCAGGGGAAGAACACTCATCGGCTGGCACAGTAAAGTGGCAAAGAATTTCATCAAAACTTCCATTGTCTTCAAAAGAAATAGGAGCAGACTCTTAATGTGGTATGTGTTTGTTTGCACACGCATGAGCACAGGGGGAATTTCCCTCCTTTGAGGTCTTCCCAAGTAGAATGAGGTCCCTCTCCTAAGTTTTCCTCACCACTGCAAAGCCCAATATTGTGACATCATGAACTCTGCCCTTATCTTCAGAAAGTCTGTCCATGGTTGTGAATGAGAGAAGGGAACACTGTACACAGTTGCCAGTTCCTGCAACTGAGTGGAGATGGAGCCAGATCTTGGTTTGCTAATTTATTTCAGTATATGAAGTAGGTAAGTACTGGTACAAACCCTAAAACACACACAGCTGATACCAAGAAAAAGAAATCATGTTTTGTCTTGTTACCTTTCGACAGCAACTTCATGGATTTAAATTCTTCCAAGAAGCCAAAAAAGACAAAGTCCATCAAGGCAAAGACTCCTGAAGTGAAGAAAAGTGAGCAGGGGCCACCTCAGAACTGAAACGGCACAGGGTCAGTGAGCCATGAGGGGGCTAACCCCACAACTCTGACCAGCACAGCGTGAGTTCACCTCAGAGGGTTATGTCTACACTGCAGCCGGGCATAAACATCCCAGCCCGGGCAGAATGACTCACACTAGCAGGCCTCGACTAGCATGCTAAAAATAGCAGCGTGGACTTTGCATCTCTGGTTAGACTCAGGCTAGCCAGCCCAGTTCAGGCTCAGCGGGTCAGCACACTAGCCTGAGCCCTGCTAGTACGAGTCTGTCTGTCCAGGCTGGCAAACTCATTTCCTGTTGCAGTGTAGACGTGCCAGTTTGGACTCCTACTGACTTTAATGGGACATATATAGGCAAAATTATTAATTGCTCAATGAGAAAAATCTCAAATCTTTAACCATTCAAAGTCTCCCAGAAAAATATGCTGGCAAATGTCGCTTTCTGAAGATCCTCGGTGGTTTACAAATCCCTGGTGAATCCCTGTTCTTCCCTTACTGTGGTGGTGCAGCAAGTTAACACAAGTTGCTATTCATGGCTGGAATGCACAGCCTCAAACACCTTCAGCCACAATGCTGAAAGAGTTTGTTTTCTCCTCAGCCTCTTTGTTCCATTACAAAGTCACCACATGATCGCCAACCACTTTTCAGTAGTGAGAGATTTTGCAGGGGTCTGGAAATGGAATAGCAAGGGGGTGATGCAGATCAGGACTGAGGTGAGTTGACAAAATTGTGGGGGAGAAAGCAAGTTTTAAATCCTTGGGGTGCAAGAGATCTAGACTGAAGTCCACTGTCAGCTCTGTGTGGTGCCGGGGACTGGAATAGCCCAAGGTCAAATGTAGGGACTAAGGAGCATTTTCAGAGCTACTGTAAATTGCAGAAAGTAGCTTATATAGTACGGGCCTTCACAATGAAGATGCAGTTGCTTGTTCAGCACGTGTGGCTTGATTAACCTTCTGTTTTTCTTATACTATCTTTCTGGTATCTCTCACTCTTTCACTGGAGGAATCAAAGTTTACCCATTTGCTCTTGAACCCTGAGAGCAAAGGCCTTTTCACAGTAGCTGGATAAAGGGTCTGACATTTGCAGAAGATCTGCCCCAGATTCCAGCCAAGTTATTTAGGCTTTTTCCTTTTTCATGGGACCATGGGCATTAGATATGTCACCCCCCTGTCTCTTTCTGTACCACAACTTCGAAGACTCCTTGCCCCCAGAGCTTTGGGTTACTCTCCCTACATATTTGCACTTTTTCCTCTAAATTGAATCAGGTCTGATTATTTCCTTTCCTGGTGTATGACTCCTCATTATAGATTAGAGGTCCATTGGTTATGTTCCTCCAACTAGCTCTCAGTCCAAGCCAATACGAATTAGCTGTGGAGTAAGCTTTTATCAGACGTGTATCAAACACATCCCCAAGATGAAGCAATATTACATCTGCTGCATTCCCTTCATCCACTTATCTGCTAATTCTATCAAAAACAAGCATATGTGCTTCTTCCCAACAGAGGGATTGTTATAACAGAGCAAAGGGGAAGAAGAAAAAGGCCTCATTTGTCCATGAAAACAAACGACTCAGAGCTTGATCTTGTTCTCATTGACGTTAACAGCAAAGCTCCCATTGACTTAAGTGCTCTGCTGTACCTGCACCTTGCAGGATAGAACCCCCGGAGTCTGGTTAGGCCCCACTGAAGTGTGTGCTTAAAGCCCCTGGTTTGTAACTTTCGAATGCCCCTGCATTTCCGATATCACAGTCTGTTGCAAAGACAATGATTGAGATGCCACAGCAAAAGGTAACTTCACTGTAAGATCAACTTGAAGGAGAGGATGGGACTGGAAGGAAGGTGGCTCGTAAAGAAATAAACATAGCTATGGGACTTAGTAAAAAAAGGTCAGGAAAACTATGAAAAAACAAGACAGAAACAAAAATCACCTTGGCTAGTGCTGTGTCAATTTTCTGCACTCTGGAAGCTCTGATTGAAAGACTGCCCCCCTTTCAGCGAAACCCCCACATGCCTCAGACCCCAACAGATCTGGCACCAAAATACAGAAAGCACTTGAAGTTCAGAAGAACCCTGCAATTTTGTTCCCATGTTTTTGCAGATGCATATAACTGAGAGTACAGTTTTGTGGATCTAAATAACAGCAGTCATAACACTTCAGTATTTAGCTACCCAATTGCACCTGCTGGTCAAGTGTCTACATGCTACTGAATAGTGCTAGAAATTATTTGTGGCTGCAAAATTGCACCTTGCAGTTATTGGTGTTAGCAAAAGCATAGGTGCAAAATGAAAGACCCCTAAGAAAATGTTGCCTCAAACCTCTATGCACATGATGGATGGACTTTTTAAAGTGTCCCTCAAAAGACTGTAGTTTCATCCCATTAAGAGGTGCTAGTCTGTGCAAGACTTCTGACCTGCGATGAACATCGGGAACTCCCACTGAATGCAACAGGACTTGCAGACTCTGAACCACTCATGATTTTCATGGTGGGTTTCATTGTGCTCTGCCATATCTAGGGAGCAGCCTCCAGGCAACCCAACAGCCAGTGTTTTATTTAAACACAGATCTTAACAGGAGCCTGTAGGAAACAGGGGCAAATACCTCAGCCATCCTCTTCCTCCTTAGCCCAAATACCAGGCCCCTTGTCTCATCCCTGAAGATGACCTGTCCAGGGTAGTTCTGAGTATTTTTTAGCTGCAGCCCCAGCTGTGAAGTAGGAAGGAATCGTTACAGAATGTATGAGATGGAAATTCCCCCCAAACATGCAGCATCAAAGGAGCTGGTGCTGTGTATGGTAAAGATTCGTGCAGTCCATTCCAAATGGAGATGTCTCCTTCCCCTTTGCTGGGCTGCGAAGTAAGCCCAGTGCGGCTCTCTCATTTATTTGTGACTGTCGGAGGCAGGTCTTAGAGGTGGGTGTAAACTTGGGCACTATTTCCCTGATAAGTATCAAACTTTCTATCCCCAACCACTCTGGCACCAGTGCCAGCCAGAAAAGAAAAACCTGAAATAAGTTATTTATTTTATACTGGGGAAAGTATATATTTATACTGTCTCATATTAAGAAACAGCTGATCTGATTTGCCTCAAACTTTCCACAAAATTTTCACCCTTGAGCAGAGAACAGACCTGGAAAATTTAATCTCTATTACCCAAACTTGCAGAGAGTTATAATTTAATGTATTATTAAAATACTAAGTTGTTAGATTTTGCTTTTTATCAGCAGAGCTCAAATAACTTTACAGAGGAGGTGGGTATGATTATCCCCATTTGTCAGATGGGGAAACTGAGGCACAGCGCAGGGAAATTACTTGCCCCAGGTCACCCATCAGGCCAACAGCAGAGCTAAGAATAGGATCCTGCTCTCCTGAGTCCGAACACAGTGCTCTATTTTCTAGGCCACATTAGGCCCTTTTGAAAGGGGCATTTCAAATGGAAATATTATGCAGCTTGAACTATAGTAGCCTGAAACAGTATGCAACCTCAGTTAGCCTTCTGCCCTTAAAAGTGGTCTACCCTAGTTCAGGGATCACTTTGCCCACCACTGAAACGCAACCACTGCTGGGGTGGAATGCAATATTAGACCACTTAAAAGTGAGCAACTCTTGAGCAAGTCTTTCTTGGCCTAGCTCTGCTTTCTTTAAAGATGGATTTTGAGACCTGCTCTGTCTATGGCCAGAGAGTTGGATGATGGGACAGCAATGTCATTCATGAGTACACAAGCAATGAAAACTCCTGCCACGCTTACCTCAAGCCATACAGCACGGTCCCATCTGGATGGAGCCGGATCATGCGGTTCTTCACTGTCACCCCATGCAGGAAGGACTTCTTGTCATTCAGGAAATAGGTGTCAGGAAGCCACAACTGGTCAGCCACCCGGTTGTCCAGCGTCAGGTTCAGAGGAAGGTCACTGTATGCTAGGCGTTTGTCCCGCCAGCTCTGCTGGAAATACATGGTGATGGTGTAGTCCTGGGAGAGAAAACACACAACCGTCAGGCTGTCCCACAGGAGACACCCTGGTCCCTTGTCTCACTCCTGCTGCCACTGAGATGCCTGACATGTTTCCAAAGCTTTTGCACCCAGGTGTCTGCATTCCCCACATGGTGTGTTACAGGAACTGTGCCTTCTTTTGGAAGAGTAAAGCTACAGGACATCAGACTGAGCTTTCTAAGGGGAGGAATTGGCTTGACTTGTCACTAATTCAACACTCAAAGGAGAGAACTTGTTCCAGTTCAGCCACCTTTTCCCTGCTCCACATTCTGCCCACTGCTCCTTAACACCAAAATCACAGTATGGTGACGTGCACCTGAGATCAGGGAGAGAACAGAATACATGTAAAGTTGGTTAAATTTGTTTGAATGGTAGTGGCCGCATCAGTAGAACTGGTTGGTAAGGTCCCAGGAGAGGAAAATCTAAGAGATAAAGGAGTTCAGGAGAGCAGGCAGTTTCTCAAAGAGACAAGATTAAAGGCACAACTGCAAACTATTCTGATGTGAAGGATAGATAGGAAGAATACTAAGAGGCCAATATGGCTCTATCAGGAGCTCTTTAATGACCTGAACTTCCAAAAGGAGTCTTACGAAAAGTAGGAACATGGAAGAACTGCTAAGGAGGAGATCAAAAGAACAGCACAAGCATATAGGGACAAAATCAGAAAGGCTAAGGCACAAAATGAGTTACACCTGGCAATGGACACAAAAGGCAATAAGAAGAGATTCTTTAAATACATTAGAAGCAAACGAAAGATGAATGTAGGTGTAGTGGGAAAGGAGAGATAATATTCGATGACATCAAGAAGAATGAGGTGTTTAATCCCTGTTTTGATTCAGCCTTCACTGAAAAGGTTAATAGTGACCAGATATTCAACATAACTGGTATTAACAACAAGGGGGAAGGAATGCAAGCCAAAATAGGACAGAACCAGTTAAAGAATATTTAGATAAATTAGATATATTCAAGTCAGCTGAAATTCATCCTAGGGCAGCAGCTCTCAAACTGGGGTCCGCGAGGATATTCCAGAGGGCCTGCGAGTCATGTCCAGGGCCTCCAGCCCCACTGATCAACTCCTCCCTCCTAGTCTCTCCTGCATGCCACAGAACAGCTGTTTGGCAGCATGCAGGAGATGCTGGGAGGGAGGGAGAAGAGTGGGAAGAGGGTGGGCTCAGGGGAGCGGGCAGAAAGAGGCGGCAAAGAGGAAGGGCAGGGGTGGAGCAGGGGTGGGGTGTGGTGAGGCCTCGAGGGAAGGGGTGGACTAGGGCTAGGCCTGGGGTTGAGCTGAGGAAATTAGAAGCTGACTTGGGGGTCTGTGAAAAACTGTAAATCAAAATGGGGTCCTCAGGTTGCTAACATTTGAGAACCGCTGTCCTAGGGTACTTAAGGAATTAGCTGAAGTAATCTTGGAACAGTCAGCAATTATTTCGAGAACTCATGGAGGATAGGTAAGGTACCAGATAACTGGAAAGGGCAAACATAGTGCCTATCTGTAAAAAGAGAATAAAGGGACCCAGGGAATTATAGACCAGTCAGCCTAACTTCAATACCTAGAAAGATATTGGAACAAATTATTAAACAATCAATTTGTAAGCATTTAGAGGACAACAAAGTTATAAGGAATAGCCAACACGGATTTGTCAAGAACAAATAATGCTAAACCAACCTAATTTCCCTCTTTGACGGCGTTACTGGCATAGTGAATGGGAGGAAAGCAGTAGATGTGATATGTTTTGATTTTAGTAAGGCTTTTCACACAGTCCCACATGACAGTCTTATAAGCAAACTATGGAAATGTGGTTCAGATGAAATTATAAGGTGATGCACTTGTTGAAAGTCCGTACTCCAAGAGTGATTATGCATGGTTCTCTGTCAAACTGGGAGGATGTATGACGTGTGGTCTGACCAGGTCAGTCCTGAGTTGGGCACTATTCAATATTTTCATTAATGACTTTAAAAATGGAGTGGAGAGTATGCTTGTAAAATCTGCAAATGACACCAAGCTGGGAGGGGTTGCAAACACTTTGGAGTACAGGATTAGAATCCAAAACAATCCTGATAAATTAGAGAACTGATCTGAAACCAACAAGATGAAATTCAGTAAAGACAAGTGCAAAGTACTTCACTGAAGAAGGAAAAATCAAATGCACAACTATAAAATGGGGAATAACTGGTAAGGTGATAGTACTCTTGAAAAGGATCTGGCAGTTAAAGTAGATCACAAACTCAATGAGTCAACAAGGTGATGGCAGTTGAGAAAAAGGCTAATATCTTTCTGGGGTATATTAACAGGAGTGTTGTAAGACATGGGAGGTAATTGTCCTGTTCTATTCAGAACTGGTGAGGCTTCAGCTGGAGTACAGCATCCAGTTGTGGGCATTACACAGTGGGAAGGAGGTGGACAACTTGGAGAGAGTGCAAAGGAGAGCAACAAAAATGATCATAGGTTTAGAAAACCAGACCTATGGGGATAAGTTTAAACAAAATTGGACATATTTAATCTTGAAAAAAGAAGACTAAGGTGGGGACCTGGCAACAGTCTTCAAATAAGTTAAGGGCTGTTATAAAGAAGATGGTGATCAGTTGTTCTCCATGTCCACTGAAGATAGGACAAGAAGTAATGGGCTTAACTGGCAGCTAAGGAGATTTAGGTTAGATATTAGGAAAACTTTCTAATTATATGGGTTAGTTAAGTTCTGAAATAGGCTTCCCAAGGGGGGTTGTGAAATCTCTGTTATTAGAGATTTTTAAGAGAAGGTTGGACGAATGCCTGTCAGGGCTGGTCTAAATTTATTTGGTTCAGCCTGAGCACAGGGGGATGGACTTGATGACTTCCAGCCCTGCATTTCTGTGATTCTATGAAGACCGCAAAACTGTTGAGGATCAGGCTGGGGTTTATGTATATCCCAGATTCATTCATCAATCATATTAATGGTCAAGTCTATGGCTCTTATTACCACAGTGTTGATGGAGTGCTGGCACATCAAGCTTCACTCACCACCTCTAGCGGTTGGACCTCTAGAAGGGAATCTGTTCTAGGTTTGGCTGTATAATTATTATTATGTGTCTTGCAGTAGCATATAAGGGCCCCAGCCATGATCAGGGCCCATTGTGCTGGATGCTGCAAAAACAATTAGTAAGAGACAGTCTTTACAGAGCTTACAATCAAAATAGATGAGGTACACATTGAGTAGAAGGGGAAACAGAGGCACAGACAGAAATGACTTCCCCAAGCTCACCTGGTGGGTCAGTGGCAGAGCTAGGAATAGATGACAGGTCTCCTGACTCTCCCTGCCCACTGGATCATAATTCTCTCACTCTTATACAGCACTGCCTTTTTGTCATCAAAAAGAGGAAATTATACATATTGATGTATACATAAATATAAAGAACAGCTATCCCAGGGGTAAACCTGTGAGCGCGTGAGGCAGGGAGGGGATTTCTGGCTGAGTCAGCCAATGTTTGTTGCAGAGAAGCAGGCAGTGGAAGCCACTTTCGCTTCATTTATTCTTATAAAAAGCAGAGAGATTGTTAAGGGAAGACGACAACTTTCACCTCTAGTCCAGGGCTTTAAAGTCAGGCTAGCTCGGCAATGCCCAAAAGACATTACCCCTAGATTCACTATCTGAAGTGAATTGGGGACTTCAGTGAAGTTCTAAGAAGGCAAGGAAGCATGTCTTGAATACCACAGTCAGAAGGGGACATTAACAGGGCATAGCAGAGAGGCTGACTACATAATGAGGCAGGGAGGCTGAGATCTTGTTCCCCGTGGAGCTGACCTGTCTATGTCGGGAGTGATGCGGGGGCTGACAGGATGGCAGGGAGCAGCTTGCGCTGCCACGGCCCCTGCTACACTTGTTCTGGGGATTAGCAGAGGACTTCGGTCTCTAGGGCTGTCAGTCCAGCACTAAATTCAGCTAAAAGCCCAAAATAATGAAATGATCCTGCATGTGTAGCAAGCCCTCCCTGGGTGTCTGAAAATAGGCCAAACCTCAGCCAAGTGAATGGAGCTTGAATTTCCATGAGAAGACATCAAGACACAGCAAAGGAGTGGGGGAGGAGGGCTTGATTACTGTGCAAATAATTGTTGCTAAATCCCTCAGCCCATTCCACCATGACTCTGTCACTGTATAAGAACAGTCTTAGATGGTAGGCATAGTAACTACACAATGCCTATACAGAGCGGCTAATTGCCTTCCCAACTCTCCTGCTTCAACCTCAGAGCAGCCTCGAATGAGCGTTGTGCTCTCGTGACCCTGTGTGTGAGCAACCTCCTCTCATCATCTTGTGACATGCCGATAGGGCTGGAGGGGGCAGGGTTTGGCTCATTCCATCTCGCTCTCAATTCAGGATTTTTTGCATCCTGCAATTCAGCTGCCCTTGTCAGGAAACAAGATGGGGCTGTGAAAATTGGTTCTTTCTCCTGAAGCTTATATGCATGGTCAACTTATGTGGAATGGTGCCATATTTATGAAGCAAGGAGATTATGGGTAGCCCAAGTTACCATAACACTGATGATTGAGTGCTGGCACACCATTGCTTTCTGTTTACATGGAGAACATCCATACAAAAAGTATTGATTCCTAATCTATTGTATTGATATGATATGCTATGGATTGGGTGGGGCTAAGGCATGCCAGAGAATGGGGTGGAGTTGCAATATATCAGGTGGGACTAAAATAAATGGAGTGGGTGTGGCTAAAGTAGGACAAGGAATGGGGTGGGGCTAAGGAAAACCAAGGTAGGGAGTAGGCTACAGAGGTTGAACTGAAGTTTCACAATGAATTACTGCTGGCAAAATTAATGCCTAAAAATAGGATGACTAGACAGCAACCGTGAAAAAACAGGACAGGGGGTTACAGGTAATAGGCAGCTATATAAGAAAAGTGACAAAGAGTCCTGTGGCACCTTAAAGACTAACTAAAGTATTAGAGCATAAGATTTCATGGGCTAATACCCACTAATAGCCCACGAAAGCTTATGCTCTAATACTTTAGTTAGTCTTTAAGGTGCCACAGGACTCTCTGTCACTTCTGCAATTCCAGACTAACACGGCTACCCCTCTGATTCTATATAAGAAAAAGTCCCCCAAAATGGGACTGTCCCTTTAAAAATGGGACACCTGGTTACCCTAGTTAAAAACCATTTCATAAATAAGAAGTGCCCAATAAGTCACTGTAGAAAACTCCTGTAAAGTAGTGAAGAGATGGTACAGGAGGCACCCTACCCTGTGGATTTGCATCAGGGGCAGCCAGATTCCTGCAGCTTCTGAGAGTGCAAACTCCCTCCTGAGGGATGTAGAAAGCCTGAGCTGCCTGTGTGGCCTTCCTCCTCCTACTGACTTCAGCTGGAGCTGTAAACACTCAGTGCCTCTGAAAACTAGGCTCACATGGGGCCCCCAAGACCCATAACTATGAGACACTTACAGGAAATTTAGGCTTAAATTTTAGTACCCAAGGCCACAAAGCTAGGGTAGAACCCAGGCCTCCAAATCCTTAGTCCTGTGTTTTAAACAAAATCTACATACTGATATCTCCTTCTGAGTTAACCCCCAAACACACAAGGAGTTTGGTTAACAACAGGCTTTTTTAAGGATTGCCCTTCTCTCAGGGAACTCAGCATTATCTTCAGAGGGCCCCTCTCCTGGAACTCCACACGCTTGCAGTGAAACACCTCTCAGCAGTCTGGCCCCACATTCCCCTGTAAGAGTGAAGGAGCAGAATAAATCAGTGTGGTGCCCATTTTTATTATTATTGAACCACCAGTTCTGTCATTTCTCCCCAGTCATGCCAATGCTCCTCAGTTCACCAGCAGTACCTTCTGCTGTCCCAGTCTTAGAACCCCCACATAGCTTTGCCAATACACCTCAGTTCTTACCCTGGCTTTCCTAGTCTGGGCTCCCCTCATGACTGCACCTTAGCCCTTAAACAAAACACCCCTCTGTATATATACACCAAATTCCAGAAGACTATATGGTGGGCTGGTGAAGAGAACTCATAGACAGGTGATGTCTCAGGGTGCCTCCTTGTGGCCTGGGACAGCCCTGAAGACATCTGGCCTCAGTTTCCCTCTGAGTTCCAAGAATAATCATCCATTTACACCCCATCTTTAAGAACACTTTCCCCCCTTTATCAGTGCTAATTTATTCAGATTAATTGTCTCCCCTTTCTGATTCAGAGTCTTTCACAGCCTTTCTTCTTGGGCCTGTGCATTACCAATCCTGGCCTGTCAATTCTCCTCTCAGATTCAAGGACTGCACAGCCTCTATCTTGGGGCTGTGAGCTTTGCTTTCAGCCCTGGCCTTAGTAGCCTATAGACTCTTCTCTGAGGTTCAGAGGTTTCATAGCCATCCTTCCTGGGGACTGTGAGTTTTCAATCCTGACCTCCACAGTCTGCACGCTCTCTCAAGTTCAGGGTTCCACATCCCTCCTTTTATAAACTATGCACATCAAACTCATCCATCCCTCTAAGCTTTTTCAACAGCTTCTCCTTTACTATGCTTGGAGCCTCTTCTTAAATCACCAGCCCAGACACTAAGCATTCTCTTGATTCACCCGAGGTGAGTCTAAAATAACCTCATACACCTGTCTGCACTGGCTGGGAGAGATGGGACCCTGGCCTCACTCAGTCTGTAAGGCTCTGAGTCCCAGGCCTTAAAGGAAAAATATATTCCCCCTACTCAACACTACTGCTTCCCAAGACCATTTTCCTCTCTCCAAATGCTTGCTCTAATTATTATTCTCTCCTTCATCTGCTTACCATGGATAACTGGGATAACTGCTCCCCCATCCCCCACAAACTTCTCTCTCCTGGCTTTGAAGGCCAGTACCAGATTAGAGGGCAAATGATCAGTACAGACCACAATGGGAGAATATAAAACTCATGGCTTTTGTGATATGATCCAGGTTGGAATGGGAAGATCTGGGGGTTAAAACCTAAGGTATTAACATTCCGAATCAGCATGCTGTTTATATCCCTACTGGTTTTATGAACCAGTCATCTAGCCAGTGGCACTGGTGAGCTACAAAGAGCTTTCTGGGAAGTGGAAGAGCAAATATTCATTTGCCTCTAGGTCCAGTTCTTTCCCAGATTCCCTGGCTGCTCCTGTGCGCTTCCATCCCCTCCACTTCACAGCTAGACATTACTATGTAATGCCATGAATCTGCATTTCCAGATAACCCCCCTTATCTTTTACAAAGCACTACAGTCCACCTAGTGATTAGTGCTTCTCATGGGGTCTCCTCCTCTCTGGCTCTCTTTCCCTCTCACTCCTCCTCTCTCTCTTTCTGTTTCACACCCCCACCTCCTCCTTCACTTTCTCCATTTTGATTTTTCTCTCCTCCTCTTTCCCATACATCTTTCTCGCTCCATTTCTCAGTATCTTCTCCCAGCCCAGTGCCAATCTCTGCTGAGTGATGTGAGTGATTGCTGGACAGAAGTGAAAGAGTCAGGCAGGCATCCAATATTCAGAGGTCAGAGTTCTCGTCAGGAGAAGAGGTGACACCAACGTATTAATGGGCTGCAGCTCCAAAGCACAGAGAGGGGAGACTTCAAGAACGGAGCGTGATCTCTGGGAGCCGCTAGCAGAATGCAATGCACATAACAGGTACCTTATCAATCTGAAGGACAGTGCCCCATCCCAGAGTCCATGCAACAGGGGAAGGCACTGATAATTTACCCGATGGCATGGAAGAGAGATTGTATCACAGAGGAAAGAGGCCCTGCATGCCAATCATATACTATGTTTGATAGATGCTCTATCCTATGGAGGAAGCAGGGACCCCATCATCTCTATCCAGCTCACCTGTATCTTCCTAATATTAACAGATGATAGATGAAAAAATACCCGGACATGGATGGATGGCTTGATCTAGAGCTACCGATCTGTTCAATGAGGGTCGCAAGGCTACAAACCTATTAGAAAAGATTACAGTGGAAGTCTCCCTTTCAGACATGGATAACATCATAACTGAGAGTGACACCATCCTTTCAGAGCAGAATAACCAGACTGGTGCAACGTGTGCAGTAATCCACAGGCCCTGGATTCCTGACTCCCTACACTGACATTCTCACAGGGTGTCCCCAGGCAATGAGTTGGTTCTCAAGAGAATGGGTATCCCCAGCAAAATGAACCCCTCCTGTCCTTCATCAGCAGTCTCTGCAAAGAGATGAGAAACCAACTGGGCCTGGGGACTGAACACACCTTGCAGCCCTGGGGCTGTTCTCCCCAGATCAGTGTTAGTGGGACAGTGTGGCCTACGGTCATCCTGCTGGCTGTGCTTTGCCAAGACAGAGGATAAACAGAAGAACTTGTCGGTATGGGGAGGCTCTCACTGTATGTGATTTTCTACAGCAGTGCAGCTCTCCGGCACTGCTATCCACAGTGGGAGCTGTGCTATAGACACAATGATGGGCATTTTGACCTCCTTGTTTTCAACCAAGTTGGAGGACTCAGTGGTGCCCTCTCTATGCTGCAGCTGCCCCTTTGGGTAGCACTGGTGGAAATATGTTTGTGCAAAACTGTTTACACATTTCATAATACAAACGAGGTGGCTAGAGCTCTCAGTTCAGGACCTTTTCAGCAGCATGCATTCGCTCAGGGCCAGGAGAGCCCACTGGGTTAGGGGTATGCAGTGGGAGGGGAGAGTTGCATGGCTCAAACAACAGCAAGGCAGAATTCCTTTCTCTGCACTACTGAGGGGGCAAAGGCTGATCCCTCCCCACTTCCCTGGGGCACAAAGCACCCCAAAGGGGACTAGAGGGAGTGGAATTAAAGTTTGTGCCCAGGAGCCCAACAATGCCTCAGCCAAGAGAGATGACTGGCTGCAAGGTGAGGGAGTATGCTGTGTCCCACCACAGAAACAGCGGTGTGAGCAGGGGAGTGCATGCTGATGAGTCCTAAGTGGCTTGCTGGTGCTTGCTGGGGACTGGAGAGGTGGCTGTGAACCCTCTTTGCTAGAGTCTTGGTGCAAGTTGCACACTGGAGACTTGGGAGAAGAATTAAAAAACCAAACTGACTAGATTCAATTCCAAATAAATAACCATTGACCACATCTATATCTTCCAGCAGAGGTGGATCTGAGGGACATCGATATGCCCTGATGAAGTACACTAACCACGAGCCTAATTACATGTCTGGGTCCCCTGAACTATATCTTAGCGTCTAGTCTCCATGCACAGTTACTCGACCTGCATGCCCAAATAGTGCGATTCTGCAGGCGCAGTGGCCATGTGTTTTTGTGAGTACTGCCACTGCATTTCTGCTTTACTCTTTAGAATTTTGCCATCAGGGCCAAATCCAGGTTCCACTGAAGCCTAGCATGTGTGTTACTGCTAGCTGGACACTATGTGGGATTGTACTGTCTAGGATATCCTGATTTGGGGTGATCTCACACCCAGCTTAACTCCCTGGGACACTATGCTCTTGCAAAGACACACACAGTTACACGGGCCACAGCAGCCTGGCTCCAGCTGAACATGGCTGCCTTAGCTAGACTTGCTGTGAATTGTCTGTGCCTGGCATGCACGGTGCCCCAGCCACAACATGGGGAGCTGAAGTACTCTGTGGGCAACAGGCAGCTGAGGGAACAGTTCCTTCTGGCCCAAGTGGGAGCAGCTGGGCTAAGTCTTGCTGGGCTGGAAGACACTTGCATGTCTATCACAATAACGTGAGGAGAAGCGTGTGTCCTGGGCTTTCTCTAGATGGGGGACTTCCCCTCTTCAAATCCCCTGCCAGGGTCCCTTCACATGGTTGCCATGGGAGAGACGTGGAGAGGCCACACGTTGGCTGGCCAGTCTCTGGCTCTCCAGTTACTGCTGTAGGATTTTTTAAAAAAATGTACTGTCCCATTTTTTTCATCAAAGAGGCAGCCCTGGGAGCCCAGCTGCATGACAGGCCCCGCTCAGCGCTGCGTCTCCATTCCCTCCCCGCTCTATCCGTCCCTCCCCCCCCCCCCCCCCACCACTCCCCGAAGCAGAGATGGCACCTGAGCCTGCTGGAAGAGTTTCAGAGAATGACTGTCCTTTCGGGATCCTCTTGGGATCCCCCTACATTGCTGCCATTCCCTCTGCATCACTAAGCCACTCACTGGCTCCTTCCGAGCTGTCAGCTCCAGTCCCCATCTCCTCTCCCGCCCCCCAGCTCCCTCAGGTTTGGTGGAAGGTGGAGGGTTTTTTGCATCTCTCTCCCCTCCCCTCCTCCTGGCACCCACAGAAGAAAGGTAAGAACACTCCAGGGGTCAGCCAGCCAGTCACATTCCAGAGCTGTCCCTCTCTGCTGAGGAATGCTGACTTAGAGGCTAACAACAGCCTGCTGTGACAATGAAATCAGGAGCCTGCTTGCAGGCTGCTTGTGCCTTCTCCCAGCTGCTGAAGGCAGTACTGGCCTCCTCCTGCATTAGGCAGCCATATCTGGGGGAGTCCGACTGTTGGGACCCCACTGATTATCTCAGTGTCTGGTGCAGAAGCTGGGATTGGGTGACAAGGCATGGATCACTTGATGATAACCTGTCTGTTTATTCCCTCTGGGGCACCTGCCATTGGCCACTGTCAGAGGACAGGATACTGGGCTTGATGGACCTTTTTGTCTGACCCAGTTTGGCCATTCTTATGTTCTTACATTATGTTCTTATGACTTACGGACCTTCGGCTCCAGGTTTAGGGTCATATGCTACAGGCCTGATCCATAGCCCATTGATAGCAATGCAGCCCAGATCCTCAAAGGTATTTAGGCACCTAACTCCATTGCTTTGTGGGAGCTGGGCACCTAAATACCTTTGAGGATCTGGGCCTGGGAGTCTATGGACTCCAATGAACTTTGGATCAGTCCCAAAGCTCTCTAGCCCAGAGGGTTGAGGGGAGAGTTCTGGGCCTCTGCCATAGACCCACACACAGAGCTCTCTCTCTTAACCTCCCAGGCTGCATCCTCCTGGGACCCCTAAGTAAATTCCCTGCACTTCTGTGTCGTTGCTCCTGTGACATTTCCACATGGCTCAGTTACCACCAACTGGCCCACCCCCGAGTACAATGTACTTGTTTGTACTACACTAGAACCCCAAGGTAGCACCTGGGATCAGGGTCCCGCTGTGCTGGGTACAGCTCCAACACAATCCCTGCCCTTAGGAGCACATAGGCCAGTATGCTACCTTGTGTCTGTGCAATTTCTGTGTACATGACATGTTGCTACTCTGTACAGGATTAGGATGGCCAGGGTACATTCCCATGATGAAAAAACACCACATCCATTTCTGCTCACTGTGAACAAATGGGGAGATGCCCTCCAGCCTGCGTGTGCTTCTCCTACTTCTTCTTGCTGCTCATCTCAACCCATCTGAAATCTCACTTTGTCTTCATGTCTGACACACCCAAAACAGCTCATTCCCCACCTGCATGTCGCATCCAACATACATCATGTGCCCAAGGGAGGAGAGCTGTTGCATGGATGAGTTCGCTTAAATACAGAGTCCAGGTTAATTCTAGTGACTGCAGTTCCCCATCTGCTCTTTTCAGAGCGTCATCACTGGAGAACTGATTCAAACCAAATGAATGGCAATGCTCTTTCACATAGTGTCGAATGAGTCGGAGGAACTCGCTGCCACAAGATGTCATGGAGACCAATAGCTTATCAGGACTGAAAAAAACCTGGGCATTTACATGAAGAATAAGAACATCCAGAGTTAGAAAAGGTAATATTAAAACACTAAATAAGAGTTTCGGGAGAGATATAAACCCTCCTGCTTCAGGTCACAAGCCCCAGCCATTAACTAAGAGGTTTAGGAGGAAACATTCCTTCCGGGCAGTCTATTACAGACATGCCTTCTGCAGGGTTCTTTGTATCTTCCCCTGAATTAACAGATACAGGCTATTGGGCATGGCAGGATATTGGACAAGATGGACTATCGGTCTGATAGGAAAAAGGAATTGGCAGACTCTACCAGTAGCAGACCTCCAGCATGATCCTTAACCATTGAGGATAAGGAGTATATGTATTAGCAGGGAGCTGTAGTAAGCTCTTATCATCTGAGGACCAGCCACTAGGGGGGGATAAGTAGCATATGTTGAGTCAATGGATCAAATCTCCGTTCAGAACACATTTCTGGTGATGTGGATCTCTGCCAAGTCCATTTTTCACCTCAAAATGACTCAGAGACCATTGTTTCCTCTAGCTCTCTCTGGAGAGACAGTTATTCTTGGCCCCCTGGAGATGTTATATTTCACAAAGCATGTGGAAGTTACTGGGAGTGATAACTTTCTGGCAGAGAGAGAGAGGGAGAGAGGCAGAGCTTTTGCTACTGCACTGCTTGGGACATGAAGGACAACAGACATTTTACAGCTTACCTGCCACACCAGCTGTTCCACCTGATTCTATAGACTTTGCTAAAGCACCTGTCCTTTGAGGGGAAAGGGACCGAATAAAAATCCCATCCCATGTAAGTAAAGAACATTGCAGTGCTCTGAACCTGTGGTCATAAAGAACATCAAGGAAACTGCTACTTTGGAAGATGAGAGAGAGAATGGAACGTCTTGTAGCTGGTGGGAACTCAGCTGCCAATGAATGAGACTAATGAATGGCTTGTTGGCTTCAATAATGAGACACCAGCTTTTGTTCCTGTCATTTCTGAGGGAGAACCTAAAGGACAAAATATTCCTCAGTTGGGTGTCATGTTCATTCTTGTTTTTCCCAGGGAAGAGATGGGCGATGTCTATAGCCAGCTGACTAGAGCAGGAACGAGTGATAGTTACGAGAGGACACTGCGGGACAGAAGGAAAGTAAGACGGTGGCAGTTTTTATGTGAGTTTGCTAAACAAGGAATCCAGTTTAGCCCTCCTGATGGATTGCTTGCTTCATTCCAGATACAGTGAAGGAGTAGTTCTGGACTAGACAAGCGCTTTATGCCAATGTTACAGTGGTCTGAAAAAAGCCAGCCCGGGAGTTGGGGGGAACTGTCATGATCTGGGAACAGCAACTTTGGTAGGACAGTAATTAAAGTGTGCCCCACAGTAACCTGGTTCAATTTTTTTTTCCCCATCAAGCTTGTGGCCTTCCTGGCCCACTTGAAGCACTTCTTTGTTCTGAAAGCCAGGAACAGCACCAGTTATTCTAACATAGCAGAGGCAAGACGAGGCTTTTTTCTGCTTTCCATGGCCTACAAAATTACTCATAAGCTTCAGTTAGGGCAGAAGGAGGCAGTGCTTCTCAGAGGGATTTGCTCGCATCTGTGTAGACTGCGCTGACTTCTAATTTTTTTCCTGGCGCAAGACTGGGAGTGGATTATGACCTATAAAGTCCTGCATGGTTCAGGCACTACTTTAGAGACTGCCCCTCTCCCTCAGATTAGGCCAACAGCTGAGATGAGCCTGGACTCTCCGTCTCTCTCTCCATTTGAGTGACGGGGTGAGGGCCAGTCTCAGTGCTAGCCCCTTGGATTCTGGAATCCATTTCCAACATTGTTCCAAAGGGATGGGAATTGTCCAATTTCCAGGCAACGCCGTCAGTTCTCTCTGTGCAGCAGGGCTTTGCTTTGAGGGGCTTGAGTTTCTCATGTCTCCTGGGGAGTAGTTTTCCTGGAGAACTTCCCTCATTGATTTGTTGTCAGTCTAGGTTTGTTTTAATCTGCAGGTTTGTAATTGCTGTACATATGTCCAGTGCCTGGGACAGATAAATCAGCCATATCCTTCACTGGGGCTTTGAGTATAAAAATTCACTGTGTCTCACCCTTCTCCCCCTATTACCCAAGCACGCAGGGGCTGGCATGAACCAAGAGAAGATGCCCTAACAGAACTGACTCTCTATCCCCTGCCCCCTCATGGCTCAGCTCTTGGAGGATACATCTGACCAGAGGGCAGCATGAGTGGCTCCTGCTTTAGCCCGCTGTCACACTGGAAACCTACAAGGTGAGGAGGAACAGCCAGCACTGGGATAGGAATGGGAGAGGAACAGCCTATGTAATACAAGCCTGTATGTAATGGTGGCATCGCCCACAGAGCATGCTTCCCAGGATCATCACTTATGGTACATGATCTACCTAGAGCCCCAATCACCAAACCAATTTCTGTGTGATTCCTGTCAGCACTGGCTCACAGAGCTGGCTGGATGCAGAGAAGGAGGCACACTGAGCCACCCGACGGGATGGTTCAATGATCTCCACTCACCACCTGCCATGCTGAAGGCACAGTCCTTCCCAGTGCTGCTGCCAGGGTAGTGTAGCTCTGAACTGCCTCCACACTCTGGGCCATAAACAAGCTGTGGGCGGCTCACCAACAGGTCAGGAGGTGAGAAAGTTCTCCCACCCTATCAGTGTGGGGATCTCATTTCCACAGATCTCCCAGGAGGCTTTGAGTGCATCTTATGTTTGTAAAGGGCCTTATCCAACTCTTCAGACCCAACAGACCAACCCCTGCCATATTTGCATGGGGGAATCTTGATTAAACCATTTCATTTCTCTCCCCCCGACCTCTGTCTTAGTTTCCCCCAACAGAGCTGTACCAAGCCGATATCCAATGCAGCTGATGACCTAGCCTCTGGTATCTCTGTACACTATATATTTGTTGTCATGGAAATGAACACATCTTGGTGTTTACACCTAAGCCCATTATCCAGAGCTTTCCTCTCCAAGTTTATGGCTACTCCAGAACCCCTCAATTTTGTTTCTAATTCGCAGTTGCCAGTGGCTCACTGTATACGTAACAGACACGTCTCTTATTACACAGCTGTCAAACCTCAAAAAATATGTTTTAATAATCATTTTGTATTTAATTAATATGCAACAACTCTCCTGTTAAATCTCAATTAACTCTGAATATAAGACACTTAAAGTGTGACCGGCACAGCTACTGGTTCTCTACAGTCTCTCTTATGATGATGGGGGAGGACAGAATGTGGGATCCTACCAGGGCACAGGATAACTTTGGGGTTTTCCTACATGGCCCCGTCCAAAGAGCAAACATCACTGCCTCTCATGAGGCATGCAGTCACCAATGGAATTTTGCCTGGCAGTCACTTTCTTGAAATAAGTCAGCAGCAGCAGTAGTAGCAAGCAAGAAGCAAATGTCCTGATTTCATAGCAGGAGGATTCTGAACAGGGCTACCTCCTCCTGGCCCATCATTGTGTTGCTGTGCCCAGCAACATGGCAGGGAAGGAAAGTTTCTTTTCTAAATGGACATTCCTGGTGCACTTTCCCGCCTAGCATGTTTGCTATAGGGTACAAAGCTCCCCCTAGAAATCCTTTCAAGGATTTTAAATACACAAATCCAGTCGCACCATGCCATCACAGAGGAAATGTTGTGTAGTTATCTCTGTATGCACGGCTCAGTGGAAAGAACACAGGACTAAAACACAATAGATCTGGAATAAAATGTTCACAAGCACTTCAGCGACTTAGGACATAGGATCTAGATCCTCCTAGGTATTAAGGCGTCTACCTTACATTGAAATCAATGAGCGTTAGGCACCTAGCTTCCTTTGGGGATCTGGGCCTATGCTTCTAAGTCACACATGGTATGTCTACACTATACAATGTCTCAGAGCCCAAGTCTACTGCCTCGGGCTCGCAGGGCTCATGCTATACTGCTAAAAATAGCCCGGTAGACATGCCAACTTGGCCTCAGAGATAAACAGCCCTCCCCAGGCTCCCCAGACCATAGTGTGAGCCTGACTCTGTAGAGTCACTGCTATGGGGTTTCTTTGTTTTGCAGTATAGACATACTCTAAGATGTTTTTGAAAAATTTACTCCTGAAACTTATTCCCAGCTCATCCACTGCTAACTCGCTGGGTGTCTTGGGACACCTTATGAATGCCTTATTACCGCCCCCACCCTCCCCACAATGGAGATAATGGCATCAACTCGCCTTCATAAAGCACTTTGAGGCCCTTGGATCTATAGGCAAGTGGTAAGTGTATATAATACACATTGGAGGCTATTTTTTCCTCCTGGGGAGAAAATTAAATAGAGCTTGCAATTCATTGTGGCAGTCCAAAGGACAATGCAGTTTGGGAATGCATAGGTAGTGGTATCATGTCACACATCAGGGCTGTGATAGTATTTCTCTGCTTGGGGTGTAGAGTGGAATCCCACACACAGTTCTGCACACCAAAACCATTAGAATTTCTACAGCAATAGAAATGTTCCTGGTGCTCTACAGATAATGCCCCTATCATACGTTTTCAGGAGAGATTTAAAGGAGGGGAGAGGAATCGGATGATGAGCCAATTCAGGAAGATACCAGAAGGATGTTAATAAACAGGTGCATCCAAGGGAAAAACCAAGAAAACTGATTAATGTGGTGAAGGGACTGATGTACAGTACGCAGGATGATTAAAATAACTAGCTATATGCAGCACAGTTTTACTAAATGAATACCAAGGAAGGTTGTAAAAGTGTGTAAGGATCTGTTGGGTCTGAACATAGAGAGCGGCTATTTAAGATGGCCTGGGATGTGAGGGTATAATGGGATGAAATTAAAGACAGGAAAATGTTAGGTGAATAGCAGGACATACTCCCAAGGGTAACACCCATTGGATAGTGGAAAAGTCTCCCAAGAGAAGTGATGGAAGTCCTGTTGCTTGAGAAATCTGGGCCCGGTTTTCTTAAGCAAGCCCAAGCAATTGTGTGTGCCCAGTTTGCACTTACAAATATGATGAGTTGCATATGCAAACAATTCCAGTTATGCATCTAGCTGGCCCCCTGTATATACAAACACCTTGTACACCCACAAAGTCAGCAAACTCAGAAGTACATGCTCATTTTTGAAAAGCAAGCCTCTTAAAGCTAGACTGGACTCTGCACTGCAGAATATATTCCAGAGAACATTCTGCATTGTCAGAAGGATTGGTAAAATAGGGGCATGACTTCATAGGTATAGTTTATCTCAGGTTCTAATTATGGACGAGATTCTGCTCTTAGTTGCACCAGTATCAACCCTGAGAATCTCTATTAAAGCCAATGGAGCCACTCCAGATTTACCAGAGCATAACTGAGTTCAGAATATGACCTGTGGTACCCTCCTCCCAGTTGAGCAATTCAAGTTTCAGCTTCACAAGTATCACTGACAGGTGTAAGGTGACTGGCCGACAGTAGCACTTAGGTTAGATCCATACGAGGGTCTTTCTGATTCTCCTGGCTTAGTACATTGTGTATTGTGACAAAGCTCTGTCCTTATCTTCGTGGATCCTGCGTTTCCTGGCGGATTTTTACTAGCCTCAGCGGCTCACTGTGACCCTCCACGGAGCCCTTCTCTCTCTGGAGACAAGGTCACAGTCTATTGAGCCATTTTCATCACAAACCAGTGAGGAGAAGCTATCCTTCCTGGCACAGTCTCTACTGCCTCCCAATCTCAGAGACTAATTAGGGGAGGCAGAAAGGGGGAGCTCAGGCCCGCCCTCTACTCTGGGCTCCAGCCCAGGGACCCTAATAGTATCAGCTAAGATGGCTGACCTTTTATCCACAAAACACAACACAATTCCCTGGGCTACTTCCCCACAGCAGTCCCCGCTTCTTCAAACTCCACTTCACCCTTACCTCAGGGCCTCCTTCCTTCTGTATGATAAGTTGTCCACCACTCAGTCTCACCAACAGCATAACTTCCTTCCACAGCTCCTGACACCCACAACCCACCTGACTGAGTGGGAGGTTTTTATCTGGATTCAGCCAGTCCCTGATTGGCTTCAGGTGTCCCAATTAGGCTAGCTGTTTCTACTCCTTTCTAGAAGGTTCTTAATTGGCCTCAGATGTCTTGATTGGCCTGGAGTAGCCTTTGTTTGGCTATCCAGGGAACAGGGACCTGCACACCCTGAGACTAATGTACCTGCCTTCCAGCACTCTCCTATATCCTTCTGGTCTGACTCCGTCACAGTATGCAAAAAAATGGAGATTTCAGCAAGCCCAGAAAGTCCATAGGCAGGTGTCAAATGCTTTGAATTTATACGCGCTGAATGCAACTCCAAGCTGAAGGAAGAGATACCAATCTGCAGTGCCTGTCCGTGGTGAGCAAGTGCTCTCTGCAGTGCTCAGGACCAACAATTCCAGAGCCAGGGAATTATATTTGCAGGGTTGGCTGACAGTTATTGGCAAAGCGATAATAAAAATACCCAAAGGCACTGTGTAATTTTTCCAAGGTCTTTGATACGACTGACAATACTGAGAGGAGACAAAAGCCTGTGGAAGGATAGGAGTGGGAGCTGCCAATGGGCACAGAAGGACAAGAGGGAGGATGGCCTTTGAGGTTAAAGTATGGGCCTGGGACTGAGAAGATCTGGGTTTAATTCCCTGCTCTGACACAGTGCAAACCTCTGTACCTCAGTTCTCCATCTGTAAAATAGGAAAAAGGATTGTTCTCTACCTCTGGAAGGTACTGTGAGGGTAAAACATCAATGTGTGTGCACCGAAAGAGGCCAAAAACAGGCTCCAAACAAGAGTGGGAGTAGGGGAAACCAGGACATAACCCATGTCCCCTTCCAGCACTGCTATGGGGAGCCCAAGGTGGTGGCAAATTGTTTTCTCCCGTGCGGCTGGAAGAGGAGACAGGATCAAGCCTGTGAGTTGCTGAACCTGCATGAGCCATGTTCCCACACGCCTATGCAACTGGGACCCAAAACGGTTGCTCTGAGTCAGGCAGTTTCCGGACACTGGTTCAAATGCAACATATCCCTGATGGGGGCAGAATATAGGAGGGGCACTCTCTTGCCCAGCTGCCCCCCTATGCCAGTGAGTAAACAGTACAGGGCGGCCCTACTTCTACTGAAGATTCTCCTCCTTCGCTGCTTCAAGGGGGACTCGGGAGGGACTGAGAATCTGGCCTGTTAACCCAGGGTCTCCCCTTTAATCTGTGGGAGCTCCCTGGGATCACTGCTCAGAGCAGAGCAGTGGGGTTTGCCTAATCCCTGATCCGCACAGAGACACACATGCATGCTATCCCGCAACCCATTTCGTCATGACCCCTTTTATCTGACCGGAGGGCCTGTCTGCACCTCCAACATCTCATTAGTTCCTCTCCCTTTCCTACCATTCTTCTGACTTGAACAGTCATTCTTCTCTGTTGCCTAGCAACACAGCACAGACTCAGAATATTAACTACACCCCCTCCTCAGAGGTGTGCAAATGTGATAGCAGAAGGGAGGGGCCCAGGAAACGTGGGAATATACAGGAACCCTTGTTCCAGCCTTCGGAAGAAGCAAAATTTTTATCTATCGTCATCGCTTAGCATGTACATAACATATAGAGCTTTATATATCCTTATTTATTTACATATTCAAATTGCAACCCTCCCCCCCACAATTTGGATTCAGATCTGGTTTCTATATTGAGAGGCTCGTGCACATACCCACACCCACACACCATAGCTGCATGCTTTTAATGTATATATCCTGGGATGTCTATGAGCCAGAGCGTTGAGATCTTATTCAATTTTAAGGCAGTCCATATCCAGATGAAGCTTGCATCAATATCAGGAAAATACTTGAGCATTCTTCAGTATTCCTCCAATACACTGCAGCACTGTTCTTGAAAGAGGTAGAGATGTGGAGCATTGCTCTAGACTATAGAAGTTTTTTCAATAAAAAGGCATTCGGTGTTTTGCCTGTCTAAGGATTGAGAACAAACTGAGTAGTTACTATAAACTTTTGACTTAGGTATGTACAGTACTCTGCAACATTTCCAAATACTGTAAGAATGTTACTGTGAACTGCAGTAGTTTGTACTGTTATTATAAAATACTGTTATTATAAAATACTGCAGTATGTGCCGATCTAAAGATAAGCCATTTGGTACAGAACCAGATAGATAATATTTTATATAGCACCATTCATCCCAAAGCACTGTTCTCTATATTATAGCACCCCCAAAACACTGCTGGCTGCAGCACATAGTGTGAGGAAGGAAAATCTTGGCTAAGGAATCCTAGGTAAACTCACTCTGAGCATCAGGAGATAGTTTAATGTGAACTCAGGATGGAGGAAGAGGTAAAAAGTGAGGTGGCAAAGTTTACAAATGATGCCAAACTGCTTAAGATAGCTAAGACCAAAGCAGACTGTGAAGAACTTCAAAAAATCTCACAAAACTAAGTGATTGGACAACAAAATGGCAAATGAAATTTAATGTGGATAAATTTAAAGTAATACATATTGGAAAAAATAACCCCAACTATACATACAATATGATGGGGGCTAATTTAGCTACAACTAATCAGGAAAAAGATTTTGGAGTCATCGTGGATAGTTCTCTGAAGACGTCGATGCAGTGTGCAGCAGCAGTCAAAAAAGCAAACAGGATATTAGGAATCATTAAAAAAGGATAGAGAGTAAGACAGAGAATATCATATTGCCCTTACATAAATCCATGGTGCACCCACATCCTGACTACTGCATACAGATTTGGTCTTCTCTTCTCAAAAACGATATACAGCCATTAGAAAAGGTTCAGAAAAGGGCAACTAAAATGATTAGGGGTTTGGAACAGATCCCACATGAGGAACAATTAAAGAGATAGGACTTGTCAGCTTGGAAAAGAGGAGACTAAGGGGGGATATGATAGAGGTATATAAAATTATGAGTGGTGTGGAGAAAATGAACAAGAAAAAGTTATTTACTTGTTCCCATAATATAAGAATTAGGGACCACCAAATGAAATTAATGGGCAGCAGGTTTAAAACAAATAAAAGGAAGTTATTCTTCACACAGTGCACAGTCAACTTGTGGAACTCCTTGCCTGAGGAGGTTGTGAGGGCTAGGAATATAACAGGGTTTAAAAGAGAACAAGATAAATTCATGGAGATTAAGTCCATTAATGGCTATTAGCCAGGATGGGTAAGGAATGGTGTCCCTAGCCTCTGTTTATCAGAGAAGGATGATGAATGGCAGGAGAGGGATCACATGATCATTGCCTGTTAGGTTCACTCACACCGAGGCACCTGGCGTTCACCACTGTCGGTGGACAGGATACTGGGCTGGATGGACCTACGGCCATGCTTATCTTCTCGCCTGGGAGGCCACCATACTAGGAAGATGCACCGAACTCCTGGTTATCAGCACTGGAGTGAACAAGGGCTGAGTTGATCCTACCAGGGCTTGGACTTGTGGTTCCAGGTGACCTGGAGGGTTTCAAAACTAGTGCTTAAGGCTAAGAGCTCCAGGCAAAGAGATGGATGGGGGATGCCATTTGAAGTGAGCAACATTTTATTGGGCCTACACACCTTAGGAATGGTGCTACAGATTCTTGAGGACCTTCTCCATTAACTATTTACATATTGTGACAAAGCTCCAAGTCTGTACTTGTGGGTCCTGCGCTTCCTGGCAGATTTAGGGGCCTCAGAAACTCATCTAGGCCCCAGAGTGACCTCCCTTTCTCAGTATAATTGGCAAGAGTCACCACCTAGTGAGTTGCCTTCGTCATAGGCCAGTATGGAAGATGGAAAAAGGGGGGAGCCCGGGCCCGCCCTCTACTCCAGACTCCAGCCCAGGGACCCTAATAGTATCAGCTAAGATGGCTGACCTTTTATCCACAAAACACAATACAATTCCCTGGGCTACTTCCCCACAGCAGTCCCTGCTTCTTCAAACTCCACTTCACCCTTACCTCAGGGCCTCCTTCCTTCAGTATGATATGTTGTCCTACACTCAGTCTCACCAACAGCATAACTTCCTTCCACAGCTCCTGACACCCACACCCCACCTGACTAACTGAGAAGTTTTTATCTGGTTTCAGCCAGTCCCTGATTGGCTTCAGGTGTCCCAATTAGGCTAGCTGTTTCTACTCCTTTCTAGAAGGTTCTTAATTGGCCCCAGGTGTCTTGATTGGCCTGGAGTAGCCTTTGTTTGGCTAACCAGGGAACAAGGACCTGCACATCCTGAGACTAATATACCTGCCTTCCAGCACTCTCCTATATCCTTCTGGTCTGACTCCGTCACAATATATACAGACAAAGCTTTCTTGTAACATGGAGAGCATTAAACACCCCATGGGTGCTAGAGAATCTTGGGCCATATTCATTCCCAGGGATGTGACGGATGAAAACAACTTCACAGGAGGATGGCGGTGGGGGAGCTCACCCCAGGGGAAGGCATTGGTGGGGCTTCTGTCACTCTCCTCTGGTGGGAGGAGAGCCAAGTCTTCTAGTGCCTGGCGGGAGGTGTCTGCCTGGTAGGGGTGCTGAATCAGTGCCCCCTTCCCAAGCCAATCCTACTCATTTTGATACTATAAGCTGTCTTTGGGATTCCAGATCTCTTGTGCAGCTGCAACCCTACTCCAGGCAGACATGCCTGAGTCTTGGTGGCCCAGGTGGTGAAGCTGGCACTGTTACTATAAGAATTTCTGTTCTATGCAATGTGAAATAATCTGATATGCTGCATAGCCAACTAAGTCCTGTACCAGGCTTCTCTACCAGGTATCCATGGGCTGGTAGGTATCCTTGGCTATTTCTGGGGGTTAGAACGTGGAGCGGGGCACAGAGGCTACATTCTCATACCAGAGTTATCAGTTTTTCCAGTGTGGAGATGATTGTGGGCAGCTGTTTACTCTGAGTCTAATACAAAACTGTCCCTTGCTTAGCCCTATAGAGGCATGTGGAAGCTCGCCCCAAGGAAAGGGGGCAAAGAGCCGGATTTGTGCATCTTCCAGAGGGGTTTCCCCTTTGCTTAAATTTGTAGCAAAGGAGGCACAGCTAGTCAAAAAGCAATGGAAACCCTGATTTAAAGCTCCCGATACTCAGCAGCTTGCAGAGAGAAGCTGCGTGGTTTTCCATTGGGAATAAGGCAATACCACCCCTAACTTGGTGTGCTCAGTTTCTCTAGGACCCTTTGAAATCCAGCTGCTGCTGTAAAAGTACTGATCCTTTTCTCCAATTCTCAGATCATCCTTCGATGGGGGATGCTGCAGAAATCCAGAATGGTAGTGGCTGATGATGCATTTTTGTTCCTTCCTCACCAACAGCCCTTGGTCACCATGTCCCACTCTTGGGTTGGTGTGTCCATTCATACAGCTTCTTATACTTAAACCAGTCCCCTACTTCCTGTCTCCCTCTCCTCTTCCAAGTCCAGTTCTTCTTCCAGGCATATTTCCTATTTTCTACCATGGTCTCTTTACCACTGATTCATACCCTCATTCACTTGAATTGTTGCACTCTGCTTTCTCTGGTTTATATTGTAAGATTGTTGGGCCATATCCTTCTCTGTGTTCGTTCACATATATAACTCTATAATCATATACTAATCCCAATACCAAACTTTGCTCTTTGCAATAAATTCCTGCAGAAAGCACAGAAGCAAAAGGTGTGATGAATTTCCAATTCAGAGAAAAATAAAGGGCCATGTGTTTTCTTCTTTGAAATGTCCCCTGTGGTCCACTAAGAACAGATCATGGGGAGCTGCTACATTTGTGACTCACAGTGTAGAGGACATAAGCCATTTTGAATAAAATATGATGCTCCTCTGAAGTCTCGTCCAGCATCTGAACCAAAGTATTAAGGACTTCAGAAAAGTTCTGGTAACTTTCAGCCTCGTTATTTTACATTTTCACACATTTGTTTTTTCTGGTTCTAGCTGGGATCATGTGCACAAGGAACAAAATATTGCACTGTCCATGACAGAACTTCAGTCTAAGAATCTGACCATGGGATCGTGAGAAATACGGACCACCTGCAACTCCCAATGACATTAAAGACAGACCCTTAATTTTGCAGCCCCACGATGTTCAGATAAAGCATCCAAACTTTGTGGATGCTTCCTTTAGCCAAACCAAAATGTTGGACATTTGGAGGAATAGAAAGACACACTGGAGGGCAATATGTGAACAGTATTACATAGGTAACATTGTGATGGATATCGTGTAAGAACCCAGGGATTAGACAGACATGTAGATGAACAATAATTAAAGAAATGGAAGAGAAGAAAACAGAAATACAGAAGGAAACAGACTTTTGGCAGGGGTCTGGAAACTGAGTTGATTTACTCTGAAAATCTGTAAGGAATAACCAACTCTTTTTCTGCCTTTTTCAAGTGGTCAGGAATATGGAAATGCCAACTTGGTCTCTCTAGTCATTGAGTAACACTGACCTATTTTCCAATTTTTAAACCGGGGCGTCTCTATGTAATCAACATTTGTGTGTGATAATCAATTTCAGATCAGTGAATTAGGAGCACTACAGAATGCTGCACAACTGTTTGCTTTATTAATAATGAGAGCACTATCAGCCTGCTCCATCCACACAAGACTCTTAACTCTACTACAGAAGGATCACCAGTCTCAGAGTGGAGAAGGCAATTTAGTCACTGTTTGATCAAACCTGAACTTCCTCCACATTGCTCCAACAATGGACTTGCACTGCATTCACTGGGACAGATTCTTTACTCACATTGTGTAGTACCTCACTTCATAAGAAGGCCCACTGAAATTAGGGAGATTGCTAGTAGAGTAAGGCACTATTTGATGCAGGGGTGCTGGAACAATTTGTATAGTGGGGCTGCTGAGAGCCATCAAACCACACTGTACACCTTGTATATGATGGAATTCACTTCAAGCCAGGTGGTGCGGCAGCTCCCCTCCTTCCCCCTGCACCCCTAGTTCCAGCACCTATGATTTGATGTGATTAACGGTATCAGCATCTAGCCTTTAGCTTTTAAGATTGCACTCATGCTGAAGAAAGATGCTCTGATCCCTGGCAGACTGCATTAAGATGCTAGGTTTAGAAATCAGTTGAGTGTTTCCCCCACCTCCTTTTTCTCCACCTTCCTTTTGGTTTGGGGAAAACCTAGAAATCCCATTTCTCCTAGTAGTCAGGTGGCCCTGTTGATGTTATCCACCATGCACTGGCTGTTCCCTACTGCTGAAGAAGATGAGAGCTAGGGGTGTTTAATTAGTCATCATAGTACAAAAGAAGCAAAATAAACTGAGATGCGAGAGTGATTGCAGGAGTGTAAGCATGCTGTGCGCGTGATGGTGTAGCATGCAGGATTGGCAACTGTGTAAGGAAGCAAGCTTTGTTCAGGATCAGCCTTTCCATTCTCTGTCAGCCCTCTCTTTTGGGAGAAGTACGGCTACATGTTGGCAAAATAGCCACTGTTTGGCTTTAAAAGTAAACGTCCACAAGCACATGGTAAATTACAGCACTGCACCCAAGAACTTGAACCAGTGCAATAACTATGTGACCTAAGCTGTACTACAGTGAGCTCTTTGGTAGGAGAAAGCAAAGAGAAATACCAGCTGCGATGCATTATATTACAGCATAGTGTCTGGAAACCCTCAACACCGCAATATCCCATTATATCTCAGCATCTGGGAACCCCCAGCTCTGAGACAGGACTGCACTACCTTTGCTGTATCACAGCACAGCATCTGGGAATTCCCCAGAAACACATCTGCATCACCTCTGTTATGTCACAGGCCAGCTACCTTAAACCCCTTCCCAGCACCAAGATAGGGCAGCATATTGCATCTCCTATATTGCAACACTACCACATCCAGGAACCTGAAGCACTGTAACATGACTGCATCACTTGCAGTATATTACAGCTCATAACTTCTAGCATATGACTGCATTAGCTGTGCTATACTACAGCAGAATGTTTAATATTCTGGGCAAGAAATTCTCAGATGCTGTGCTGTAATATATTGCAGGTAATGCAGTTATGTCACAGTGCTAGAAATTCGTGAATGCTATGAGAACACTTGTATCCTGGAATAAGGTAGTAGACCATTAAGAACTTCCAACACCAAGACATAAATGCTTTATCTCCTCTATGTTCTAAAACCTTTGGGCATCAAGAAGCAGTTAACAGAGAGACTAACCCACATTACGTCGAGTAAATTATTTGCATGTAATTTCCCTAGTTGGGCTTTTCTGGAAGAAAACCTATTTTAAGAGTTAAAGAGGTAAATAAAAACCACAGAACTATATCTTTGAAAAGGACAGAGGGAATTGTAGACTCTCAATCTTTGTTAGGTCATCACTACCATTGGTGAATCCTTGTAGCAATGATGGAATTTAACCTTAAATACAGAAGATGAAATCATGGCTTCAGTGAGGTGAATGTCAAAACTCCAGGATTTCATCCGGAAAGTTTGCTTACTAAGAAGACAGGTTTTTGAAGTAATTCAAGATAGGGGATCATATATATACACTGAGGTGCCCACTCTGCTTTCCTTCTCATACAGATTCATCCTTCTTCCCTCCCTCCCTCCATCTTGCAAGCAGTCCGCATGATCACAGGACTGAGCCCAGGAAATTGGCTTTTAGTGCATGGATCAAATACCTCTCATCTATGGAGTCTACTACCTCCACTCCTTACACTGTCCACATCTCCCCAGGCTCATCCGGCACATCAGCAGCAACCCACACACAAAAGTTAAAGTGAAAATAATAATAAATAATAATAAGTAAAAAAACAAAGAGCAAGTGTATATGCACATTCCAGTGAGAAAACAAAATACTGCCAAGCTGAATGTGGGCAGACGGTACCACAGAGACAGGCACATTTGAAATACAGATAGACAGATAACTCATAATAAAGATAAAAGATTATCCCTGTTTGTGAAGGATCAAGAAACTGTAGGCCTGGTCCTTCAAGGTCCTGAGCACCCTCATCTCTCACGTCAAAGTAAGGCTCAGTATTATGCACTCAGATAGCTCGAAAGCAGCTGTTTATAAGTAGCACTGGGCACACGCTGCATGTTGCCTGCACAGAGATTGTCGCCTTTGCCTCGTAGGAAGAAATTTGGCTTTCAAATAAGTTTCTAGAGGTTGGAAAATAGCAGGAACAATAGTTACCTTCCTTTATTCAGACCGACATAGCACAGTGTGTCCTCTGCGATGCAGTCGCTCTCATGAACATGCACAGAGATAGTGGAGTGTAGCATTAAGCAGTTATAAGAGAAGGCAGCCAGACCATATTCACTGCCTTTAGGTTCAGTCCTGCATGGCACGTTGCCCCCTCCTACATTCTAGATGATTTCACTGCATACCTTCATCAAGCGAATGTACCATAAATATCCTATACATTGCACCATCTTCATGCACATCTCTCGGAAATTTTTCCACAGGGAAGCACCATCCTGACCCTTTCCTCTGCAACAATAACCCTCCCATAACTTTTCAACTTGTCACCTGTGCCAAGGTTTATAAAATTGTAAAGCTAATGGTATAACAAAACTCAAGCAATGATATTGCAGATGTAGGAGTGCATCCTGGGATGAATAAACTATGGGAGTCACAAGAAGTTGCAAATACAGGGAGAGCCGCTGGATATGCAAACAGTGCTGTCCATGGTGCTTATATATTGCTTTTTCGGGGTTGTATCATTAAGCTTCACATTTTTGTGTACTTCAGAACAAGGAGACTCTGTAGAAAAGTCAGAGAGAGTAATTATCTTTTCTTTTTTTAAGCACAGACAGCTGCTTTTGGGTTCCCACCCTTCCTGACTCCCATGCTCAGATAACATGAATGGCTGAAGGGATTATTACCTTCCTGATTAACTGAATTGCAGCATGAGAACACGTCAGAGGAATTTCATCTCCAAAAGTAACCTTCAGAGAAAGAGCTAGCGCCAGCCTCTAACTGTTGGGAGTTAGGAAAGAAATTCTACCATAGATAGATTATTCCATAACTGTTGATTTAAGGTTTTTCCAACTCCCTCTGTAGCAGCTGGTACTGGCCACTGTCAGATGATACCAGACTAAATGGACTCATGGGATGGTTCAGTTTAGCAATTTCTAGGTTTCTTAATGCCATATTGCACTTCTGCCATACTCCACAAGTGACTCCGCAAAAATAGTATTATGGAGCTCCATGTTCATTGTCTCTTAGTCACAGCACTTGGATAACATTTGGCAGATAATTTATACAGCAAATTTCCTTTACCAATATTCACAGGTACTGTGTTTCGATTATTTGCCCAGTTCTATTCTCGATGATTTCTAGATCAAATGTGGTAATTGAATTGTATATGATTTTATTTTTCAGCCTTGCAAATCCATCTGGAGATCTGAGAGGAGTCAAACTAGAGTCTTTCCTTTGCATTGTCACCTATAATGAAGGCTGCATTTGGCCAGCAGAACTTTAATCAATACCTGCCTGGTTCGGCATATGGCATCCAGAACAGTTTATGTCAGTGTAAATGGTCGGAACTTAGCAAACAATCCTGTTAAAAGATGCAAAAAGCAGAATAAGCTCCTGCTCAGTCTTAGCAGAGTTGGCTCTACAAGGCTAGGAGGAATATGAAGGAATAAAACATTACTTTGGTGAGTGAAGTCAGAGGATAGGAGTCTGAATACATGCAGGCAGCAGCTCTGGTGAGCAGGAAGGGGTTATTTTTTCCACAGACATTTTTCAGAGAAGCACACTTTAATTATAAAGTCACTCAGAAGATATTACAATTCTAGCACTACAGCCAAGCACCTCTTGCACTAAGGCATGACTCCATCATGGCTGCTACAATATAGTACAGAATCTGGGAACCTCCAGCATCAACACACAAAACTTCATCTGCTCTACTAAACCAGCAGCTGGGAGTCTCCAGCCCTGAGACACAACTCCATTGCCTCTGCTACATTAGAGCACATTGGAAACTCCCACAACTACCACCATTCTGAGATATCACTGCATCATCTCCTCGATATTACAACCCTCAGAAAACTACCGTATTGCTGTAGGACAGAGCTGCATTACCTTGCAGCATTGTATCTGGCTGGAACCTCAATGAAAACTAACTTCTTGTGTAATACAGCCCAGCATCCAGTAACCTCCAGCATTTACCACCATTCTCTCTGTGCCTGATCTGCCGCAACCTGAAGCCCCAAAAGAGAGTAAACACAGCAAAGGGACCTGGCAGGTGAGGGGGCACTCCGATCACAGCAGCAGCACCCATTGTGTTAGAAAGGGATGTTTGGGGATTAATTAATTATCCTACAAGGGGCAGTAAGGAACAGCGCTCATTGTGTAACAATAGCAGCTATCTGGTTTCCATGGCAACCCAGCCCCGCTTGTGCACCTTTAATTTATTCCTTCAACGGTTATTTCCTGATCTCACATCGTGCTGAGAAATGCCTTGTGTTTCTTGCAGATATCCATGTGCCCGGATCCAGAGTGAGACACCGACCTTTCCCCAGGGGGATATGCTACCCAGCACAGACAGCAAGAAGTCAAAACCTGCTCAGTGCAGAAGCTCACATCACACAGCAAATAAAACTATCGCTGGCTCCTTTAATGTCCGCTTGTTAAGATGGCTCCAATCTTCAACCCCTTTCAAAGCTGACTCTCCCATTCTGATTCTTTAAGTTACGGTGGCACTTCAAGGTCCTCATGTCACTTAGGGTCCCATCATGCCAGATCCTTTACAGACATGTAGCTAAGAGATGCTGTTCACCCCACTTATAGTCCAAATTGACAAGCCAAAGGGTATGAGAGAAAAACAGCAGCCCAGGAATGTGACTTGACCAAGGTTACCCTGCCGGTGAGTGGCAAAGACAGGAATAACACCCAGGACTTCTGAATCCCAGTCTGATGCCCTGCCCACTAGACCAAGAGCCAGTACATGGAGGAAGTACACGCCAATGAGCTTTTCCGGCAGAACCAGACATCCCCAGCATGGGCAGACATGACACTTCTCAGCAAGGGTTCCCCTACACCATACACACATATGGAGAGATCACAGGAGAAAGCCACACATTCAGAGCGAGTCTGAGTAGTTCATCAGGCACAGATAGGAAACTGGTCCTGCAGAATATCATACACTGGCAGGCAGGACACACTCCTAGAAGACAGCACATGAGGTCAAGGAATGGACAGGAGCCATGTCCTGTCACACTCTGCATGGGAGAGAGAAAGACCCCTCCAGTGAGGACACGACATTCCCATCAAGGCAGGTAGGAAGTTCTCTGAAGAAGGGCTCAGTGTACCTAAGGTGGGAAGCAGACAGCCCCCATCCACCCTGGTATGGACCGGCCATAGCCAGCATGGCTAGGTGGAGTGCCCTCCCATGTGGACCCAGCACAGATGTGATCAGTGCCAGTCTGCCACTGGAGACGCTACAGACATGGCACGGGGTGGAAGGCCTGCTCTCCAGGAGCGAGCTGAGCTGTCTGTATTTGGCGGGATGACTGCATCGAGTTGAAAGGTGGTGTTAGCACAGTGGGAGGAAGGATGGTCCAGTGGCCCAGATGCAGAAGGCCTAGATTCAATTTCCTGCCACAGATGTAGGACAAATCATGCAGGCCCAGATTCTCAAAGGCACTTTGGTGCCTAACGTCCAGTGTCTCTGTTCCCCACCTAACAGGGGGTGATAGCACCATCCTATCTCACATAAGGGTTGTGAGGAGACACACATTAAAGACTGTGAGGTGTTCAGAGGCTACAGTATGGGGGGTTAGAAACCTATAGTGGAATTGTGAGTTTGTCCCACAAGACAATCTGTGAGAAGTAGCAATGAAAAGCGTATGTACCACTTGGAAGGCCAAGGGTTGAACTGCAGGGAAATCTAAGCTGTCCTAGACACATCCATGGCAAAGCCAGACCTCAAATGGAACACTCCAAAGCTTTCCTGTGCAAGAATGCAAATTGTTTCATCTGAGAACATGTATGCACAATGAGCTAAATTCAGCCCTGATGCAGATGGGTGCAACTCTCACTCAACTCAACAGAGCTGATTTTGGCCCAAACTGTTCCAAGCATAGAGAAGATCTGAAACAAAAGTGCCCTCCTTCTACTCCTAAAAATCCCATCTCCCACACACAAACCAAGAGCAGGGGCACTGAAATCAGACAGCAGAGTCCAGACCCAGAGAAGCAGAGAAGGAGCACTGGGGCACAAAGGTTTCAATTCTCTTCACTGGTCGGGGAGCTCTAGGTAAAGCTGAGATTCTTCTACATAGTTCAGAACCAAGAGAACAGAAGAACAATCTTTAGTGAATATCTCCTTCACTCTTCCACCAAACACAGCCTTTCAAAAGCAGCAGATCCAGAAGAAAAGCTTCCTCAGGTGACCCCAGGGCAGAGGGAGGGGCCTTTTTCCTCATAACTCATAACTCAGCAATTAGGTGTCCTTTGTTGAATGCCCACAAGGCTGGATGCACAGCCGTCCCATTGCTAGACAGTCACCAATCCCACCTTCTAGAGTGTGAGGAAGAAAACATAGGGGAGATACACACTTTCCACACCTACTCTATTGACCCCCTGTATCAGTTCATCTGGGGTCAGGAATCTCTTTCCTGAACAGGGAGAGAAGAACCAACCCAGCAGTCCAACAATAAACCAGGACAGCCCATCTCAGCACAGGCATCTCCATCTCTGGTAGCATATTCTTGTTTCCAGACAGTCTCTGAAACATCATAAGGCAAGTGTTTGAAGCAGCAGTCATTGGACACATACTGAATTGTAATGCTATCACTGGCCCTGTGATGCTGGAAAAGAGCAGCAAACAGACACATCTGCTCTTTGGAGGTCTAACCACTAACGGCTAGCAGAAATGTCTATGATGCCCAGGAAAGGTCCCCCGCCATGTTCTAGATGGAGCATTTCATACAATTAAACCAGAAGCTATTCTTAGCGATCTCCATCTAAGAGCCTAACAGACAGTAGCAAAGAACTCTCAGAATTTTAGCAAGTCTACACTACAAAATTAAGTCAATCTATGTTACGTCAATGCACAGTCATCACAGTAATTGAATCAGTTTTGCACGTCCACACTATGTTCCTTGTGTCAGCGGTGCCTGGCTTCACCGGGAGCGCTTGCATCAATTTAACTGACAGTGTGGGGTACTGTGGCACAGCTTCTGAAAGGTGCGTTGACCTAACTACATCAACCCATGCACTATGCCACTTGATCGGTGTAGTGGGCAAGTTACATCGGTGAGAGCTACCTTTTAGTGTAGATGCTTGCAGAGTTAGGTCGCCATAAGCTGCCTTATATCAGTCTAACTCTGTAGTGCAGATCAGGCTCAGTGCTGCACAGACATCCAGCCAGAACAGAGGTACTCATATAGGTAGTAGAACTTTAGCAGAAACCTACCAGTTTTATCTGCATTCACCCAATGATCTGAGACACTACAGAGGCAAAATCCACCATCAAGAATGGGCTGTACGTGCCAGAGATCCTTCATATGTTGGAACATAGGTTTATTTCAGCATCATCTTGCAATCTGGCTGAAGCTGGACAACAAATGTTATGTGCATTCTCAGTGGCCCAGGTCTGCTGGAATCATGAATCAGGGGGGAACGGGGAGCCAGGCACACAGAACCAAACCACTCCACCCCCATTTTTTATTTTGGTCCTGCTACATACACAGCCATGACACATGAACACCTTACAATTTAACCAGGAAGAACCTTAGTCACTTTACTCTGTATATCCCTCACCTGCCACAGAAATGCAACTACCTTTGGAGTGGAACATGAAAGACATTCTGAACCACCAATAACAGAACACAATTTTGGAAGGAGAAATTACACACATTGGAATTTAGCCACCCCTCCTATGTTAGCTCCAAAACTCTTGCAAAAAAAGAAAATACTCCCGTAGTTCTAATGACTCTAAGTAGCCATGACTTTGGATTTCTCTCTCACCAGAAGATAGACAAAATTTGTGGGCTTTTTGCTTCTTTTTGGACTTACCATGTTGACTTCTGAAATCTGGTCAATGCTGGAGATATGGATGCTCATTCCCACTGTAACAGGGTTACCTGAAACACAAAGGGCCCACGTTAGAAGAGTACACAGCTCCAGCCACGCTACCCCCACACTGCAGTGCAGCTTACTGGGCAATGAAGTTACCAGTGGAAAGTGAAGGTACAAGGTCCACTGGACTGAAAGGCTTTCTACATCAAGAGTGCCCAATTTACTAGGGAAAAGGTGGATTTTTCTAACTGCCAGCCTTGCAAACTCACTCTGGGAACTGAAAGAGAAGCTGGATTCTTTCTTTCATCACTAATAATTAATTTCTGCAGACCAAGTGATGCCCTCACTGATATCCGTGTAACTCTACTGCCTTTCAGTGCTGCCCCTAGTGACACCTGTAGGATCCCACGCCCGGTCACAGACTTGCATAGGTGTAACAGATTGGCTGTGTAACTGGAATGTAACAAACAAGCCTGCCGCTGCGGCACAAGAGGGACTAGACTCCACTCACTCCCTCTTCATGGAGTCGGCTCTGCAACGCTAACCATTTTTAAACCGTATGTTAGTCAGTGCAGACAGCAGACACGCCTCTGGACACACAGGGAACAAATCTGTGGAGGAAGCTGATGCCGTTTTTCACAGTCACTTCTCCGAGCAGAACTGCACTTCAGTTCATGGTCAAACTTAATCTGCTTGGCAGCAAGGTACCATCTTGCTCTGCCTTCATGGCCAATGAGGTGTGTGGATGCCTTTTGGTATATTTTTACCGACTAAGTGGTTAATTGAGATATCCCTTTCGCCAGGAGGCTTCAGTGGCCAACCCACCCTCACCTGTGGATAAAGAGCCAATGCCTGACTGGAAAGTGTGGAATGGGGTGTGACAAAGAGTGTAACTTTTCCAGGATTGCAAAGAGGTCCCTTCCCCTGGCACATAACCCCATATACAAAATAAAAGTCCCACTATATTCTACACTGCTAACCCCACATGGCAGAATTTCAAACTGCAGTGCTTTAGCCCAGTACCTTAGTGCTCTTTGTAAGGACAGTGCTTCTAACATATGGATTTGTGCCTATGAATTTGTGCATAGGTTAGTAAATGTGATTTTGCTGGCTATTAGCAAGGCCTACGGAGATAAAAAAGGATCTGCTACTGCAACTGTGGCCAACTAAAGGAGACCATATGTTCGTTAGGTGATCAAAGTCTCCGTGGGTTCTAGTCTCCACCTCCATCCAAACCCCTCTGAGTGGGCATCATCCCCAAGAAATCAAACCCCTCTTCTTGTGTGTGTTTTACTGAGTGATTTGTTGCACGATTTCAGAAGAGGAGAGGCAGGAAATTTTGCCACATAATGTTGCCTTTTTCTTCAAGTCATTAGCAGCTCCAAGTGCTGAAATATTTATAGATAATCACAAAATTACTAAAAAATATAATTACCAAATGGGGTGGCCCATCTAAACTGGAAATTAAATGATATATTAATTGTGTGTTACCAGAAATAGGAAAGTAATGTCGTTAAGGCTTCCTTGTGATTGGGTGTGCTGTTACTGAGACCTTATGCTTGTAAATTAGACATTATCCTTTAATGGGATATGAATAACACCTAAAACAGCAGAATCAATAACTACTGTAATTAGGACCTCCTATGCAAATCTCCTTAAAGAGACAGTGCAGTATTTTTTCCTCTCAAACTCAGAGAGATTGTTGGACATTTTGCAGGAGGGAGCAGCCATTCATGCTGCAGTGCTGGACTTTAAAGTATACAGACAGCAGACTGATGGCTGTTTGTCTGAAATGAGTGGGTGGGTTCTCAGTCTGATGTCTGCCCAACTCAGAAAACCAACACCACAGGGGGGCAAGCACAGCGCTGACCTGCCAGCCTCACCTTTTGAGCTGAGTGAAGTGTGAAAGGTGTAGCTGGCCTCAACAGAGACAAGCCACGTCTGTGAATTTTTAAAACCCTTTCAGTCTTAATCACATCAGGTGCTATTAGGAGCAGGAGGAAAGGCTTTATAAGGGAAAAAAATCATTCTCTTGTCAGTTTCCTGACATTCTTTTTTATTATGAGAGCACCAGCTAAAATCAGGGCCTTATTGTGCTAGTGGTTATATATTTGCATAGCAAAACAAAGTCCCTGCCCCTAGAGCTTATAGTATAAGTAGACAAAGGGTGGGAGAGAGCCCAAAGACTAGCCCCAGGTCACACAGCAGGGTGTGGTAAAGCCAGGAATAGAATGCCAGGTTTTCTGAATCCCTAGTCTCACATGTCATCCCATGGATTATGCTGCTTAAATCTAGCAGAAAAAGGTCTAACACAGTCCAAAGGCTGGAAGCTAAAGCTAGACAAATTCAGACTGGAAATAAGGTGTAAATTTTTAATGATGAGAGTAATTAACCATTGGAACAATTTACAAAGGGTTATGGTAGATTCTCTATCAGTGGCAATTTTTAAATCAAGCTTGGATGTTCCTCTAAAAGATCTACTCTGGGAATTATTGTGGAGCAATTCTCTGGCCTGTGTTTTACAGGGGGTCAGGCTAGATGATCGCAATGGTCCCTTCTGGCCATAGATCTATGCTGCTTCTCCCTCCAAAGGTCCTACCACTGCCACCAACCACCCCCTCTTCCTTCCCCTTCCTCTCCCGCCCCCACATGCACACTGACAATTTCTGTGGTTTTACAATCAAGTTTTTGACATCTAAAAATATATGTTTCTCTCTCCTGTTGCCACATGAAAGACCCACAAAAACAACAAAGGAAATTGGCTGACTATAAGGGGAAACTGACAATGACGCTACACAAAGAGCTGTCAAACGCACAAAGTCTATCTAATCTAATCTATCTGTCTAGGCATTTATGCCACGCTCATCACCATGGTATCTGAGCGCCTGAGGTCATGCAGTGACTCAGTGTCAAAGCCATGAATAGAATTCAGGATTCTTGACTCCCAAATCCTGCTCTAAGAAAGTCGAGTGATGGATTTAAAATCCACAAAGTGCCACCTCCAGCTGAGCTTAGTACAGCTTCTACTCAGCCAGAGAGCGTTCTCTGGCTCACTGGTGTGAGTAGCTGCAGAGACCATCTGACCTGGTCACTGGGATGCCAAGTGGGAGACAGCACCAACTGCTTGAGGCCACTAGCTGCAGACCCAACAGTTTAAGAAGCTTATGTCCTTCTTTGAAAATACAAAGATGAAGGTGTATGGGTCTGTCTCCTAGCAGGATTGCGAAGCAAGTGTGAAGTCTGTGCACAGAGAGCATGCCTCAGTCATATCAGAGCAGACAAGGGACGGAGAGGAACTGCCAGAAGCAGGAGGTTACAAAGTGGCTAAAGATTTGATCTTGATACCTTTGCTTTGGTTCAGTAGTCCTTAACCCACATGACAAGCTATTGGCTATTCGTACACCAAGGTATTATTTAACATCAGAATTTGATCCTATGGGACTACTCCAGAAACAGGCAGAGACCAGATCAGGATCATGCCCCACTCCCAAATGGCTGGCAGAGCTGTACCAGCACAGGTGGAATGCAGGCTGCGCCTTGTGAAAGGCCATATCAGTTCATGCTACTCTTTGCATTTCTCTTCCGGCCCCACACACCTTGTGGTGCATGTAGCTATGAAACTTGGATGCCTCTTTTCTGTGCATTTGTATTGTTACATTTATAAGGACCCTGGCTCTGTTCAGAGACAGCTGCTATTTCATTCTTGGAGTTTCTGCAGCCTATTGCAGAGGAGATGCACACACTGCGCTCTCTCTCTCACTCATGGCGACTTTACTTTGGTTCTTTCTCGTCACTGTTTTCCATAATTGTATATAACCTTTATTTTAGATGGATGGTATATGCTTTGCTCTTTATGTGTGGAAACAGAAAAATTTCCCTTGCACCATTCTGGCTGTGTGCGGACAGGTACTGGTATATTAAAGACAATATCCCACAGAATCAGAGGGGTAGCCGTGTTAGTCTGGAATAGCAGAAGTGACAAAGAGTCCTGTGGCACCTTAAAGACTAACTAAAGACTTTTTAGTTAGTCTTTAAGGTGCCACAGGACTCTTTGTCACTTCTAATATCTCACAGGTAATCACAGCTTACAGAGTATGGCTGACATTCAGCACTATATTATGAATGAATGAAGTGTCACTAGTGCTGATCTCCATTAGGGTCCAATGACTGTAACACTCACCATTATTACACAGCCTGCCTGAAAAGGTCATGGGCTGAGTGCACCTTGTAACAAAGGAATGCTATACTACCTGCCTAATCATGGGCACCCTGGAGTGTTTTTGCTTTTATAATATGAGATGGCTGCAGTAAGGAGGAGTATTAATTAATGCCATTTACCTGTATCACAGTGGTGCCTAGCGGCCCCAATCCAGATTAGGGCTCCCTTGTGCTAGGTCCAGGACAAACATTTATTAAAAGACAGATCCCTGCCCCACAGACAAACCAGCAGTAACATACAGACAACACAGAGTTAGTTCAGAAATGCTTGACACGCCCTCAAAATAGTTTTATGGCTTAGCATTTGGGGCAGAGGTGCCTGAGCATCAGAAGGGGTTATTATTGGTTGTGGAGCAGGGATAGCTGACCAAGTGCCAGGAAAGCAGAAGCAAAATGTTTTGGGAACTGATTTCATCCTGTCTCTCTCTCATTTGTGGTGACGTTTAGAAGCAATGAGTTCACCTGGGTCACTTAAGCACCTGCTTAAACCTTGCCATCACAATCAAACTTTAAATACATATTAAACATTCCCAACTCCTTTTCACCTGTTTTTATTCCCTCTACATTTGTGTGACTCATAGCCAACCTTGCCACCATCCCCCAGCCTATCGCAAAGCACACAGTTAGCTGGTTGTGCCAATGCAACAGCAGAAACATCAAACATTTACAGAGGCTGATATCAAAGCACTCCCTCCAGCATTCCTGTCAGAGTCTGCCCCTGTTCCTAGCAGGCCAGGCCTTGCCCCACACTACACTGGTCTAGGCATGGGGCAAAAAATACCTGTGAATCAGCAGATGGGAGCTAGATTGCAGGTTTAAGGCACTGTCCTACATTGCCAGGTGGGGGATGAGAAGGTCCAGGGCAGAAAGCTGGGTGGGGGGGTGGAGGAAGATGTCCCCATTCTTGCCTTGCTGTGATGTCCTGGCTTTGGGTGTGTAGAGGTGAGTGTGGTGTTGTCTTCAGTGGTTGGGGGCAGAGATAGGATAAGGGACTTACTACTGTAATTACCTAAGGAAATTCTCTTTTAGTTCAAGTGCTAAAAACATGCTTTTTTGGTGCTAAAAGAGCAGCCTGGCTCACACAAAGAGTTTGTCATGGTCAGATTTCTGGGTTGAAGTCAACACCAGATGTCAGAACCTGGGTCGGGGTTGTAAGCAAAGGGTCAGAATCCAAGTCAGAGCCACAGTCTTGGTGCTCATGCTCCGAGCAACAGAACTCCAGTGTTGCCAGGGGTGGTAGAACCCCCATGGATTTGGGGAAGGGCAGGGTAATGAATCCACATGTTGCAGAAAAGCACATCCAATTACTGTCTAAAATCACTCCTCTTCCTGAGAAGACAGGGCTAGATGCCTGCTCCTTCAGCTCCAAAAACACATGCTTTTAGTCCTGGAGCTAAAGAAGAATTTCCTTAGGTAGCTGAAGTAGTAAGTCTCTTATGCTGTCTCTGCAAAGTTCCAGGAGTTTGGAAGCAGTGTCAATCAAGGCAGCTCACTGGGGATCTACATTGTTGATGGACACTTTCTGGTACACCTCTTGGGCTTCTAGGGGTCAAAAGGCTAATTGGGAGCCTCCCAGGGGGTCTCTTGGGCAGGACCTTTCATAGTGTAGGTCTGCTGCGGTTTGCAGCATCTGAGGAGTGGCAGGGTTATAGCTACTGAGGTAGAGCAGTGTCTATTGCCTGGTGGTTCTGCTAACCTGCCTTTGAGTCCTGCGGATCCTTATTGGGATGGGGGACAGAATATCTCCTTGCACTGAATCCCATCTATTCGCACCTGTGTCAGACTAAGCACAGGATAGCCCTGAGTGATGAGGCTAATGATGAGTTCCAACTGGTACTGTTCTACTCTCTTAACAGCATGGCTTTTGGCCAGTAGCCAATCAGATTGCTCAATTTGCACAACTCATTTAATAAGGAGGAATATTAGGGATGTCCCATGGGAAATGGAAAGTTAGAGTAAGCCGTTTCCAAGATACAGTGGAGTACTGTGTGGGGTTTGAGGGAGTAATTAGGACTCACATAACAAAACGGCATCTTCTGTATGTAATCATGCTATGTTTTTGCTGCAGTCCTCTCTGGTCTCTCAAGCTAGGAAAGGCTCTGGCTAGCTGGGTAGTCATATAGAAGAAGATTTCTGTGGAAAACCTGAATGTACATGCTGAGCAATTGGTTCAAGGCCTGGAGACAGGAGGCACTGCGCTGCTGGCTATTCCACCTTTGAGCTGAAAGATAAAACTGACCACTCGTACTCATTAATATCCCCTTGCACTCTTTCCAAGCGTACAGGTGTTAACCTTGTTGTGATGGCCAAATTCCAACAAGCTGTTGACCTAAATTTCCCCTGCAGATTTGAATGGATACAGTATTTTTCATTGCCTGCCCTCAACTGTTGCATACTGTTAATGTGCACTGTTGAACAGCTGCTATGTTTCACCCCAGATTGGGTAGCATTGCAGCTGTGGGTGAAGTGAGCCCTATATCAGTTTGCAAGGCGCTGCTGTGGGATCCTTCAGAAGGTGAGGTGCCATGCTGGTCTAAATGTAACAGTCATTATTTTGTGAATGTCCCAGGGAAAGCCGGAAACTAGAGAATGCCATCCATGAGACGCGGTGAATTACTTAGGCTATCCCATGGGCATTTTTAATGGATTAGTGGGGATTAAAGTGGGATACTGTAACTATCCCATGGAAATTTGGAAGTTAGAAAGAACAATCTACTGGCTGCAGTAGACTACAAAAGCCATCCTGTGGGTATTGAAGGATTATAGAGGAAGCTAGATCGAGGTTGATTTTAAAAGATGGTGGTAGGCAAGTACCTGAGCCGAATAAAAACAAGGTATCAATTGTGTAGGCTTAAAACAGAGAATGAAAAGCAGCAGAAAGCAAATTAACTCAGGGGAATTCCTTTGCAAGCCCCCAGGTCATCCAGGCACTCATTCGGCAAGGTGCCTAAGCACCTGCCTCATTGTAAGCAAGCCATTCCATTGACTTCACTGGGACTATTAACAGCCTTAAAGTTAGGCATGTGCCTAAGTACCTAGGGCCAGGTTTACAAAGGTATTGTAAAGATGTGGCAAGGCACCTAGCAGGAGTTTCAAAAGGGCCTAAGCAGTTTACACACCTAACTCCCATTGAAGGTCATGCTGTGTACACTGTGAAAGGTTATTGTCCCTCAGATTTGGAGTAAAGTCCCAGGGCTCAGCTATAAACTCCCTCTTCACCCTCCATGCAGGTAAAATACAGGCAAATATACCACTCTTCTAGTAGATTTCCTAGGGCTCGATTAAATTATAAGCATTATGGGAGTATGTCCTTCCAATATCCAGAGGACTGGAGAAGTTTCCTTTTGGATCACAAGGTGCTGTTGATCAACTGGATCACTATTGTCTGTCTGTTATGTAATGCACTCTTTGCTCTTTGGGTGTCACTGGCTGAGCCCATATTAGATTTCCAGCACAGCTCAGCTATTATTTGAGCACCTAAATAAGGGCCAGATTTTCAAATGATCTCAGCCCATTGGGCACAAGTAGCTAGGTGCCTACATGGGAGCTGATCTCTTCTGTCAATCTGGCCCCAGATGTGAGAGCTGAGCTGAGTTCCTTTGGAAACCTGGCCCTCTTTTCCTATAGGCGACTCTGCCACGCACCCAAGGAGGGGCAGAACAGTAAACATTTCACAAGGGCAGCTTTCCCTCCATGCTGTTCCCTCCTCCTCTATGTCAGACTCATCCATCACAATACAGGGGACTGTGGGACTCCTTGGACAGATGAAGGTGGCGGATGCTGGCAGAACAACCCAACCTCAGATGATGAGATAAGGGAAAGAAGATGACGACAGGGAACTGGGTGGCACCACCTGCCCCATGTCCACCTCAGTTCAACATGGGGAAGACAGCAACAGGAGCAGCCTTGAATCTGGGTCTCCATCATGGATTTGCAACTCATCTCACAGTTGAATGATGAGTTTATTTTCAGGCTCCTGTGTCCCTTATCACAATTATTTATACAACTGCAGTGCCTAACTCCCCAGAAGGAGAGAATGTCACCATTGGCAAGGGTGGCAGCTGCATTCACCAACTGGAACAAGGTTTAGATTTAGAAAATCTTCAACTTAAAGACCGAACAATGAATGTTCCACTCCAATGTTAATTCTGTTTTCCCACATGGGTGTGAAAGCTGGAAAGCCAGCCAAGGTACACACGGGCATCTAAATGTCTTCGAGAGCAAATGCCTCAGAAAAATACTAGGTATTATTATAGACTCTAACAAACACTAAGAGCCATCAGAGAGTTCCACAACCCATTGTCTCCAAAGCTATTCAGAAAAGAAGGTGGAAATGTCTGGGACACATGTTAAGAATGAAGCCAGAGCATGTGCCATAACAGTCGTGCCATTGGGCAACTGGAGGAACACACACAAGCGGCTGACCCAAAGAATCCGTCTGTTGAACGGTGCCCAAAGAGGGAAAACTTAAGGGACACGCAAACAGCAGCCCAGGATAGACAGCGATGGCAAGGCTTTCCTTGTGCCCTAAGTGACATCTGACCACACAGGAAGGATGCAGATTACTTAGATCAAAGCCTTATTATGCTAGGTGCCATACAAACATATGAGGCAGTCCCTGGCCTCAAGAATTTACAGTTTAAATAGACAAGACAGATAATGGGTGAGAGGAAGGCAGGATTACTGTCTCCACATTACACACAGGGAACACAGGCATAAGGAGATTCATGCTCTGATCCAACCTATTGAAATCAATAAGGCCCTCTGTGACTTGCCCACTATCACACAAAAAGTCTGGGGCAGCAACAGGAAGTGAAACCCACAAGACCATCCTTCCTCCATCAGGCTCCTGTGCGAGCAGGGCTCTTGTGGATTTCACTACCCCTCTGGCTCACAAGAATGAAACTGCGGATGAGTGAAATGTGTCTGATGAAAATTACATGTACTCAAGTGACATGAATGCCCAAGTCTGCAAAGCAAACCAAGGCTGATGGGTCTACTTACCATCCCTGACTACGTCCTACTAACATATTTTCATGCAAGAATGTCTACTCGTTCCTCGATGTTTACATCCAACATAAAAAGTATCTCTTTTTAAAAAAAATTCATAGAGAAACTTTATTTTAAGATAATTTCGTGCTGGATGAAGAGCCCTAGAGACTGAATTCATCTATTTAGCCACAGAATGGACAGTAGCTGTGAAAGCTGCCCCCCTATTGCCCAGTCAACATGCCTTAGTCTTATGATTACCTTTAAAGGTCATAGGGGAAATTGGTCTATGTGACTGATTCATTCCTTAACTTATTTCCTCAGACTGTCAACAAAGGAGCCAATCGATACCAAACATGAGGGGTCCTGATATCACCCTGCAACTATTAATCAATTAACAGTTGTCATTCACTATAGATCAGTGCTGGATTTGAACCCAGGACTTATTGGTGGGAAAACATTTGTGCATATTACCAAGCCCTGAGCCATCCAATCCCTTAATGCAAAGTGAGCTGAACCAAATTAATTTAAATAGGTTAATGCAAACACTTTGCTTGACATCAAATCCATTACCCCATTATGAAACACAATAAATATTTGTAACAAGAAAATCTGTTGACTTATATTTATCAAAGGGGCAATGGGAAGGTATTTTTTCCTTTTTAAAATTTTTAATGAATAAATCACACTTCCTATTCATTGTTCACTCACCTTTTGTTTTACAGGATACTACTAGCTCCGGCTCCTACATTTATTCCAATCCAGCACACGCAGCACAGAACAGTAGCACAACTTGACAGCTGAGAACATTTCTACAAATACAGACATCTGGGCCTGAATTTTCAGGAATTGGCTAGTGATTTGGGGGGCTCCAATTCGGGCACTGGTCAAACTGAGATACCGTCAAGAGGTTAATTTTCAGAAAGTGCTAAACCCCAAGCCTGGAAAGTCAATGTAAGCCAATGGGACAACTCACCGTCAGATAGAGCTCCCAAGAGTGGCAGAATTTCAGTCCCTTTCTTCAGGGTTTTCATTATTTAACATTATTAACTCAGCCAAATCATCCAGGGATTCTATAGCTCCTTCCTGAAACCCAGCACCAGCTCCTGGCCTTTCCCCATTACTCCTACTTTCTACAAGTATCTCCTACCAGAACGTCTACCTGACTGAGAAAGGGGACCCTTCGTAGGTCCCTCCACTAACCCTGCATTTTCCTTTCTAACTGAGCAGGCTTCCCCTTGTAGGGAGCACTGCCTCTGAGCTGTCACATGACCCTTGGTCACTTGACTCACCAGTTGGCCAGAGACCTGAAATAGGGTGCTGGGTCATCTGTGTGTGTGCGCCTCAGAACTGTCATGCTCCTTTAAGATGCAGTATTGCCAACCCTGAGCACTCAAAAATCATGAGCCAGGCCTGAAAAAAATCAGGAAACTGGTTTAAAAATCATGAGATTATTTTAGAAATCATCAGATTTTTTAAAAAGAATAGTAAATTTGGGATTATTTTTCTTTGCTTTCTGATGTCTGAACCTTTAGGTGCACTCAGCTCATATTTTCCACCTTTTCTCTACAATCTATAAACTTTTTCTTTTAATGAAAGCAGCAGTTCACCCCAATCACTTGACTCCAGGAGCTACGGCTTTAAAAAAAACACCAAAGATTATGTGACTTGTACTAAAATCACAAGAGTATGTAATAGTGAAGGGGATTCAAGATGGGCACCAGAATCTCTAGTCGCTTTTAAAAGCATCAGCCCCCAATGTGCTGATATTATGGTCATTTCAGCAGAGATTTGCCTTATATAAATGTCATGAAAATTTACCATTGTGGATTCACAAAATCCACTTGCCCAGCCTTTGCCCCACAACGGATGATGATAAACTAACGGTATATCACTTGCCCATCAAAAGAATTACTTGCCTGGGGTACATGGGTGATTAGGGTTTTGTAAGACGGATATATGTGGGCATCTTCTACAATTCATCAAAGTGATTAGCACACACTATTAATCCATGTGCCTGTCAAATTCTGCTCCAACTTCAGAAAATGGCACTGAGTTAACAGCATGAAAAAAACAGAAACACATATGGAAAACACTTGCTTTACATCCTACTTCTGTCATCAAAACTCCCCCCTACATTCCCCAAAATTTCCTTCCAAGGCTGAGACAATCCTGCTGAGCGATTCTCATTTCTGGTAAACACTGAAGGAGCTATTCACTTCAGTGATTAATTGTATTCCCCTTTTAATATTTCTGCTGACATCAGACTCTGGAATTAAAGGAACTCTGGCTCAGATTCTGCATGGCAATAGGCAATATTAGTCCTTCCCTTCCCTCCTTTGTTCTCATCAAAGTTCTGATTCAGAGCTCACTAAAGTCAACAGGAGACTTTCCATTTACTTCTATGGGCCTCTAGTTTCCAGCTAACAGGAAGTGCCTATTGGGTCCCTTTCTCCAAACCACTATCAACACTTTTCTAGCACAAGGAGCACAGGTAATACGAGACCCTGTTCTGCCAAGTCTTGGGCAAGCAGGTCTTATTCACATGAGCAGAGCCACTGATGTCAATGAGTGTGGGCTACTCATGTGTGTAAGGGCTTTGCAGGACTGATCCCATATAGGATGTGGTTATTAAAAGCATTACTCATTTGCCTAACTCTGCTGAAGCCAATGGGAATTTTACCCTTAACTCCAATGGGATAAGAGTTAGGCTAATATTGAATGCTTTTGAAAATTCCTTCTGGAGCCATCTCCAGTTTGGGGTCTACAGGTGATGTGACTCCCACCCTGGGCACCACAAGGACGATCATCCTCCCCAGGAGGAAGAGGGGAATTCAGTCTCCATGTTCATTCAATCCTGAGCTTCACCACACGCTGCCTCATCAATGAGCTCCCAGCCATAACCGTGAGGGTTCACCCACTTCTACAGTGACAGGGGAATTCAAATTCCAAACGGACATCCAGGACTGTAATGGGTGCAGGACTGAGGTGGCAATTTCCATGTTTCATTTATTGCGGAACTTCCCCTCACACTATCTTATCAGTTAACTTCCCAACATGGACTGGTGCAAAAATCCTTTGAGTCCTGGCCTTCCCCCTTGCACTGCCTCATTAATGGACCCCTCAGTATGACCTGGAGCAACCACCTTTCCCTGGATTTAGAGAGGAATTCAGTCTAACCAACACCCAGCAAACCTCCTTGAAGGAGGAGATTTAAAGAAGGATTTTCTCACTGGGGCAAACTTATAAACAAAGAGACCGTTTAAATAAACAGCAATGAATGGGCTAGTAATTGTCTTTGCTATTACTGGAGAGATATGCGTTTCTTTCCCAGACCTGCTCTGACCTGGGAACATGCCATAGCTGCAGTTGTGACATCATACTCTGCTCAGATGGAAATTAAAATGACAATTCAGCATGATCATTTCTCAGCTGGGTAAGACAGACTGGCCGTGACAGGAAACCATCCTTTAAATCCACGTGCTTTTGATAATAATGAATCATGGAAAGAACATGTGACATACTAGCTAAATATCATGTCTCCCTCTAATGGCTGCTTCACATAGTTGATAAAAGTCTAATACTGCTATTGCCTGTTGAAGTTATTCTGTTAGCTCGAAAAATAGAGGCCTGTGCTTTGGTGCGGAAGGACCTAAAGTTACTAGTTACTGACAGTTTGTGGTGGGATTTATAAATAGGAGCTTATGAAATGTAAAGGTCAAAGTCAGTGGAGAATTACATCCTGCCCATTTTTCTTACTACATTATTTACATATAAGTTTTTCATTATTCAATCAGCTCGTGATAGTCAAATAATATTTGTGAATTAAATTATTAGCAATTCCCCTCCTTCCCCATCAATCAGAAAATAAATTATCAGTGAATAAATATGTGATACAGTGTACTATGTCAGAAAGGAGAATGCCCCTATCTGCTCCACTTGCTGAGTTCGCTGACTAACCCAAACTGGAAAAGGACTATGGTTTAGTGGACTGGAAACCTGGGTGCTCCTGTGTTCTACAATTACAGTTAAAGGAAAAAGAATTTCTTGGGTCTAATCCTGGCTCTGCACTGATATGTTGCCTTATCTTGAACAAATCTCTTAATCTCTGTGCACCCCAGCTTCCTGAAGTGTAAAACAAGGCTGGGAATACTCCCCAATCTCATAGGGCAATTGAGAGGATTCATTAGTCAATGTTTGCACAGCACACCATCTTTACTCCTCTCTGTCACACAGAGCCAACAATGCTACAGAAGAGCAAATTACATTCACACAATCAAAAGATCACATCCAGTTAAGCCCTGATTCCAAAATCTTTTTGTTTGGTGATGATGTCCAAAGCAGAGAGAACACAGCTTGATTTCCAGATCCCAGGCTGAGCTTGCTGTGCTGGCAGGTAGAAATATCTTGTTTTGACTGGTAAACTGAGCAAATTTGACATGTAGGTTGCTGAGGGAGAATAAATATGGAACAACGAGATGTAATTTTACAGAGGCTCTTTTCCAACCATAACCACACTTCAAGCCATCCCAGACTTGAACTAAATGGTCCTGAGGTCTGAAACCAAAGGCACATGAGGTCCACTGGGCCTTGCCCCTGCCACCAGCACAGATATCTGTGATTGCGCAATCAGTTAACAGCAATATTCTAGTGTCAGTGCAAGGGGAAAGGGACAGAATATGAAAAAAAAAGGTCAAAGAATGAGATTTCTCAGCTCCTACACACAAAGGAAGGGAAAAATGCTGAACACAGAAGAATAACCCTTTTATATCTGAATAACACTGTAGTGACATCTGAACCACCATGAAATGCATAGCCTGCTTAGTGCAAACTCTGATTGTTTTGCAGACCTGTAAAGAGAACTGCCTTAAAGAGCTCTGTTGTCTTGTGTGCAGTGGGAACAGGAACTATGGATCTGAGCTATGGAATACCAATTTGCTGAACAGCGCTATGCTTGCTACAGGGCTCTGCTTTCTAATGTATTTCACCTTTTACGCACATGGAGTTAATTCCTTTAATGGTTTTTATGCCACTGTCGAGTGTAGCATTTGTTTAAAAGCACTCAGTCGTTTTCATATACAGTTTTTAACAGGTGCCTGCAAATATTCGAGCTTTCACATGAACTGTCTATATGTGTGTACATAGCTAATTACATCCCCTCTCATGGGTTATCAGCAAAGATTGAACCCCTGACTTTCCTCATCAAACTTTAGCCCTTGACCGAAAGGAACTACATTACATTGCATTAGTAGGCTCTGATTCACTATGTGAACCAGTCTCTAGAAAGAGAAATGACACCCTTAGCCAATGTGTTACATATATAAACAAAGCTTCTATAACTCAGTTTCCCCAGCAGCAGAACGGAGGTAAAAATATTGACTTACTTCACACAGGAGGGTTGTGAGTTTTTAGTAAATTAAGGACTGCAAAGTGCTTTGACATACTCTACACTAGGAGGGCAGTGAAGCACTGGAATGGGTTATCTAGAGAGGTGATGGAATCACCTTTCTTAGAGGTTTTTAAGGTCAGGCTTGACAAAGCCCTGGCTGAGATGACTTGGGGATTGGCCCTTCTTTGAGCAGGGGGTTGAACTAGATGACCTCCTGAGGTCCCTTCCAACTCTGATATTCTATGATTCTATGATACTCTGATCAAGAGGCAGGTGAATATTTTTCACAAACAAACACTTTTCAATTTTTAAATGAATTCACTTTAGCTGCTTTTTTGCACTCCTTCTGCATTAGCTTTCTGGGAATATTATGGTAGGTGAGCTTGCTGCAGGAATGTCCATAGAAACTGTGATTTTTAAGCAGATATTAGAGAATGTTCATGGAAAGTTAAATTAAAATTCATAATTGGGAGCATTCAAACTAGAAAATGGGAGTCTTAGAATGTCACTCACCCATACACACCTGGGAACAGAACAACACCATGTGACCTGTGAGGCCACTCAAAACAGCTCATACTTTGCATACTGAATAATCACAACAAACTGCTTATGACCAATCTACAGACCAAGAATCATTCAGCCAAAAACCTTTAGTAATGAATAAATGTTATTAAATCACAAATTGTTCATAAACAGCTTGTGAACAGAAAAAAAAGGCAAAATTCATGGAAGAAATGCTATGTTAAAATTATTCACATCGCTCTGAATGCAACTATATATTCAGTATAGACAAAGGCTTACGTTTCAAATTTATGAGTCAGGTGATACTAATAATAATAATTATAACAATGTCTTGCCCATTTATAAACAGCCATCTATCCAAAAGGATCCCAAGGCACTTTATAAACTACAGCACAGGCAAACAAGAATCAATTAAACCACCACTGAAATCCAGCCATCCAGGGTTGGAATGAAGTAGCAGTAGAACAGAATAAAGCCATGGTACCCAACTGTTTCAGACAGGAAGTGAAGAGGAAAGCATCAGGCGAGTTTAGGGAGGTGGAATGCAATTACTCAAAATAGAATTTGGCCAGAGCCAGAAAACAAACATCCTTTCCTATTGCTGCAAAAAGGGTATTGGACTAAGTGATGACTACAAGCATTCACAACCTCAGTTTTATGTCTAATCCTGAAAATGGCACCTCTAACATGCCCGCTAGCTACATAATAGGGAAGTGCCACCTATTGAATCACCAACCCAACTTCCTCAATCATCAGGGTTTTCTTTGCACATCACTCACTGTGTTCCCCGCAGCGTCTTGACTTATGAGACACCAACATAGGCCTGGCTAAGACCAGCAAGGGTGTAATAGCACTTACATGTGTGACCTCAAAAAACCATTCCCCCAGCCAAGGCCTAGTAGTAAAAGAGCCAGGCGGGGAGGCAGGACAGCTGTGCTCTGCCTGGGTGTAAGACTGGGCAAACCACCTAAAATTCCTTTAACCTTTCGATGCCCAAGCTTCCCCCTGTAAAATGGAGATAACAATATTTACCTTCTAAGGGAACTGAATCCATGAATACCTACACCATGCTAGAGAAGTCCCAAGCATTATCCCAGGCTGGACAAAGGGAGCAGTCTCAGGTAACTTGGCATTAATGTATAATAATGTGCCTAACTCCTTACACTACATCACTACAGGGAAACATTTTCCTGCAGTCAAACGCTGGGTAGAGAGGGATAGAGCTGCTGTCTCCCTTCTCCCTGCTCCTGCTGCATTCCCTTCAGCCAACATGATCGCTCAGCCTTCCAGCATAGTCTCTTCAAGAGCCCTGGACTACTGACGATGTTCCACTGCAACACTTTATGCATCAGCAATCATTTATTTTTATTACTTGGGATTGCAGGTGTCGATGTTGCACAGTTTCTAAAGGGAATGGCTGAGGATTGAATTCCATTGAACTCCATCCTTCCTGCTCATCACCTGAGGAGAAAGTATGAGCATGTTTGTGTGACACAAAGGGTAGTCTGGAGCTGTAATAAGGGAAAAGTGAGAGGGAGGATGGAGTGGCAGTGAGGGACGTGGGTGTTGGGCACAGTGGCAGGTGAGAATAAGGATCTGTACCGAGGGGCAGCGGAGAGGAAGAATAGAGAAGTGTGTGTATGAGGGAGGAGAATTTGAGTCTGTACTAGGTGGGGTGAGGACTAGAGTAGGAGGCTGTGAGGGAGGAGGTAGGGGAATTTAGATTTGTAGCGAGATGTGAAGAACAGGTGTGCGTGTGTTTGTGCACGTCTGTGAAAGGACTCTGGATCTGTGAGGATGGGGTGGAGACAGTTGTGCCTATCTGAGGAAGGGGAAGAAGGATCTGTGAGCAGAGAGGTGGACATAGACATGTGAATCTAAGACATGGGGAAGGGATGTCTATGGGCAGAGAATTGGAGACAGGTGTGTGTATATGAGGGAGGGGAACTGGGGTTTTGTAAGGAGGGGTGAGGACAGGTGTGTGTATCTGAGGGAGGGGAATAGGGAACAATGATGAAAGGGGAGGGGACAGTTGTGTATGTGAGGGAGGAGAATGAGGATGTGTGATAAGAGGGGTGAGGATAAGTGTGTGTATCCAAGGAAGGGATCATGGATCTCTGATGAGAGGGATGAGGATACATGTGTGTATCTGAGTGACGGGAGGGGGGTTCTGTGAGAAGAGGAAAGCAGAGAGGGGTGTATTATCTGAGGGAGAGGCAATGGGGATATGTGATGAGAGGTGTGAGAACAGGTGTCTGTCCCTGAGTAATGGGAATGGGGATCTGTGATGAGACGGATGGGGACAGGTTTGTGTATCTTAGGGAGAGAAGCAGGAATCTGTGATTAGAGGAAAGGGGACAGATGTGTTTATCTGAGGGAAGAGACTTGGATTCTGCAATGAGAGAGGCGAGGACAGGTCTTTATATCTCAGCGAGGGCAGCAGGGATCAGAGGGGAGAGGACAGGTGTGTGCATCAGAAAAAGAGGAATGGGATCTGTGATGAGAGAGGTGAGGACTGGTGTGTGTGTCAGGGGGAAATGGGGATCTGTGAGGAGAGCGGTGAGAACTGGTATGAGTATCAAGGGAGGGGGAACAGGAATTTGTGATGAGACAGGAGAGGACAAGTCTATGTGTCTGTGGGAGGGGCAACGGGGATCTGTGATGAGAGAGTTGATAACAGGTGTGTCTCTGTAAAGAAGCGGGGGGGGGGGGGGCAGGGCAGGGGTAAAACCCCTTGAGTACTCTGCCACTGCTGGCTAAGCCCTGCTCTTGGGCAGAGAGGCCAGGTGCACTGGCTCAAAACAGTCAGCAAGGAGCCCAGCTGTGGGCACTAACGAGGGCTGGCTCACTGCAATAGGCTGAGCTTAGCTGCCACTGCTGGGGTTGAAGACTGAGAGGGCTAGAAAAGCCCTGAGTAAAACTCAGTTAGGAGGACAGCCAGGGAGGGGATAGGAGGCTACAGCTCTGTCTCCTCACTATGGGCAGGGAGCCTCAAGGGCCAAGAGACTCTGAACGGGTTAGAAAGGGAACCTCTTTGTTGCACTGTAAATAAAAGCACGAAGGTGAAACACCAGAGGAGGGTGTGAGGACTCTTATTTTGTCAGCCTGAACACGGGGCACAGGGGAAAAAGAAAGGAAAACTGAAGACCCTGTGACAGGGGGACAGGTGTGCATGAGGGAGGGAAGGGAGCTGGTATCTCTTATGAGAGGGGTGAAGACAAGGGTATGTATCTGAGGAAGGGGAGCTGGGATCAGTGGTGAGAGAGGAGTGGACAGGTGTGTCTATCTGAGGGAGGGAAATTGGGATATGTGATGAGAGGGGTGAGGACAGGTGTCTATATCTGAAGGAAGGGAGTGAGGATCTGTGATGAGGGGAAAGGGGACAGGTATGTGTATCTGCAGGAGAAGACTAAGATTCTGCAGTGAGAGGGGTGAGGACAGGTGTGTGTATCTGAGGGAGGGGAACTGGGATCTGTGATGAGAGGGGGTAGGATAGTTGTATGTGTCTGAGGAAGGGGGAATAGGGATCTGTGATGAAAGGGGTGAGGACAGGTGTGTGTAAGTGTCTGCTGGAGAGCAGTTTGCATTTGTAATGAGGGGAATGTGAAAGGAAGCATAGACAGGGGCATTCTGTCGTCTTTGAAAATGAGGATCCCATAACCAGTAACTAATTCTCCCTAAGGAAGTGTGGAGAGAGCTTGGAGCAGAGGAGGCTGCTAGACCTCCATGCTTTGCAGTGTAGGGATTTGTACTTGTTTCTTAAGGACCCTCAGTCATTCCCTCTTCATCTGACATTTCCAAACTCAGTATGTAAATTCCCTGGAATGGAAAACCCAAGACCCCTGGCTTTGTGAGTCAAAGGGAGATATGAAGATCTTTCTTCCCCCAGCTTCAGCTAGCAAAATGTAGCTGATGCTTGGAAAGCAAGGGAGGCCTCCCACTTCCTTCTTTCTCTGGAAGCAGGGCCATCTCCTTGAAACTCCTGTGAAGTTTTGGGCATTGATGCACCAACTGAGAGCAGCTGAGTCACTGCGCTTAACAGGGTTCCTCACTTCATTTCCTGCATCTCCTTCTCTGACCTGGGGCAATACCTTCTTAATTTGCTTTCTTTGCTTTGGAGTTAATGCTTCCAAAAGTGAGACGCTAAGAGCATTAACTAGAGCCAGGCACTGTGCAGGACGCTGCTGTAAAAGCTTCCTGCCCTCTCTTCCCCCACCACCCTATCACACCTTCTCTTCTAAGGAACAAGGTCTATACACCGTTCTATCAGTGTGCCTCAGACGTAGCCTGCTGAATCCCACTCCTGATGCATCCTTCGCCTGCTTGTCCAGTGCTGGGAACCCACCCTCCCTGCTCAGCTAAGCCAAAGCACCCTATTCCTGCCCTCTCCCCACCCGTCCCCTGTTCTTGCTATTTCAGTACTGAGATCTCTCCTTCCCACTACTGAGATCTCCTATTCCCACAGACTTATGTGTCTGTCAGTACAGTATATCTTCGTCCTCCCCTGTAGCACCTCCTTCTATTCCAGTATGGGGACACCCCACTCCACCCCAGTTACAAGGCCTCTCAGGCTGCTCTGCAACAGTGCCTTGCTATTCCAGTTGTAGGCCATCTCCTAGTGCTGTCAAGGCATCTTGGACATCCCAAGCTATCCCAGCTTTTCCCACAAGGCCCTCACCTGTACTCAATGCCCCTTTGCTATCCCAGACTAACCCCTGAGCAGATATGCTAGCACCCATTCCCAGAAGAAGCCAGGTGCCAGCTAAGAACTAGGCAGTGACCATCCAACTCAATGAATCTCTCACTTAAGCTAGTGAGATTTAGCACCTGAGCTCCTAAGAGGTGAGGCCACTGATGAGTCCACTGAGTCACCCTCCATGCTTCCCCACCACCCAAACTCTATCTCACCAGCTACCAACCTCTGGACAGCATGGTCCGAGTCTGGCTCAGGAAGGTGGACCAAGATTTGCCAGGAGCCCCTCTCCACCCCATTCACGGTTCAGCTGAACTGATGAACACGTCACTCCCTCTGCCATGGCACCACCCCCTGAGTGTCAACCTACTCACCGATCTAATGGGCTTCAAAGGCAGGAGTGAGTTGCTGATGCTTCTCCACCACTCAGCTCGGCCTGGAGCTAATGAGGCATCTCGAAATTAAAAAGTGAACTGCAATCCCCAGCAGGCCTGCCCTCCTTTTGGCATTAGTTGGAGTTCTCTTTCTATCTCAGAGAGCTGGAGAGCAGTGAAGAGCGGCATTCAGATCTGTCGAGGCACCATGTCCTGGGTAGTGCACAGGGATACTAGGATAGGGAAGGCCGGTGTATTAGGAAAGGTGTGTGAGGGGGGGTAATTTCAGTGAAGTCAGGGCCCCCGAAAAGATTCCCTTTGGAGAGTGTTTTCTTTTGGGGGCAGGGAGCAGAGGGGAACTATCACTAATTAGCTGGTTTCTAACCTCTCTGGCCACCCATTTCCCTTACGTCAATAGAGCAGCGTGGAGGAGATGCAGAGAAAATAAAATGTGGGATACAGGCAGCAGAGAGAGAGAGATTGTGTGTGCGCGCAATGGAAAGTGAGAGTATTGTGCAATCGAAAGTGGGATAAAATTGTGCGTATGAGAAAGAGAGGGAGCAGGAGCTGGGGAAACTGGACTGTAATAAGGGGAGGGCAGGATGCTACTGGGCCAGAGAAAAGCACCAGAATTCTTTAGAAAGTCTGAGGGGTGCTCTGGCAGCTCCTTATTGCCAGGTCAAGTGCAGCAATGGTGTGTGGGAGCGTAGTGGGGGCAGACACGCACTAACAGATAATACCCTCTGACAAACTGGTATCACTGACAACTCTAGAGCACGGTTTGGCCAGCCACAGCAGCTCTGTGCACAAGACCTGCCATGGGAGCCCTGGTTGGGAGGCGGAACTGTATTCAAGCCCAGATCTAAGGATTTAGGCATCTAGCTCAATGGTTGTGAGGTACTTAAATATTGCTGAGTTTCTAGGTCTTTGTGCCTCCCTGATCTTTGGCATGAGGGTGGGGCGTGCAGTCAGAGCAAGCACAGATAGGCTGGCTCCCACCAGGGACCGACGGGTAACTCCTCTGGTTGCTTGTGGGCCCTGAGTTCTGAGGTACTTTCCTGGCTCCTACATATCCTTAGGAGAAGGGAGCGTTGCTCCCAGACAGCTTCCTGGGTCTTACCCAAGTGTAATCTTCTAACTTCCTCTACTATTTACGGGATAGGGTGGAAACCTCAACCCCGTCATGGCAGGGATATGAATGAGGTAGCCATATTAATCCCTTGGTGTGACAGCACTGGCCTCAGTAGAATTGCCTCAAGAACAGATTTGGCCCAATGTCTCTGGGACCCAGGTGAGTGTGGGGACTCGTGCTGGTACATAGAGACTTTCACCTTCAGCTCACTAGGTTAACGATGACTGAGATATGTCACTATCTCCTGACTGTCGGGGGCCCTTACGTGGTCTTGGGACTCAGTCCAATTCCTACTGCTACAATCCGTTCTCTTATTTCAGGCTGTGCAGGGGCAGAGGACTGAACCATCCAGAGAGGCTGAATGCCCCTTTCAGTCTGAGAGTATCAAGGGCACTGTGTAGGAGATGCTTGTGCTGACTGCTCGGACTCGGAGCCCCATGGGGCTAGTCTCTTGTGCTACTGATCCCTTCAGAATAGGGGAAAGAGAGAAACTGAGCCTTTTATAATAAAGTCGGGAAAGCAACAATAAAACACAGAGGTCAGGGGCTCTTGCTCTCTCTGATTTTATTATGGAAATCCAATGAGCACTTTGCAAATGTAGGTGGAAATTCAGAGATCTTCTCACAGGTTTTAAGGTCGGAAGGGGCTGTTATGAGCCTCCATTCTGACCACCTGCATTGCACTGGTCACAGCACATCACCCAGCAATTCCTGCATCAACCCCAGGTCTGTTCTTTCAAACCAGCTAAAGAGGGACAGTGCGCGTCATGAAACTGCTCTGCTGGATGTGCACTCAAGTAGGATAAAGCACCAGATTTGTCTTCCAACAGATCATGCATGACTCCGTGCCCGCTCTGGACCCCTGAGCCATGCTCCACAGGGAAACAGCATAGCCAATCCCCCACAATCGCCACTGCCTTCACCCTCTGTCCATTCATGTTGCCACTGCACAGAGCTGGATCACCCACTGTGTTTTACTGTGTCCTAATAATCCCAAAGGTTTATTAGGCGGTTTTCTTGCCATTTTTATGGCAGCTCTGAAGTTCTCCACTCATAAAATGTGACTGCACCAACTTCTGTGACTGGAGCCAGGCAGCTTTCTGTTTCCCTGATAAACCCTTTTCATCAAGCCCTCCTGTATTCCAAATTCAAAGAGACTCCATTACCTCCTACTCACTTGCTGAGCACTGCTGTGTCCATTGACGGGAATTCCAGGATGTACCACTTTGCACCATGGAGGAGTCATTTTATATGGGAGAGTCTCTCCCTGCCTCAAGCCCTCCTTAGAGTCTGCATTTCAGCAGCTGATTATACTGCTTCTGCCCTTCTGAAAACCCATTCCACTAGCAGTGATGGAAGACAAGCATGAGACTGGAGTGGAAAGAGAGGGGGAAAGAGTCTTCACTGTGGGTGAATATGGGCAGGTTTGTGTGAGGTGAAGAGAAGTCTGAGATGACTGATAAATTGAGAGATCATAGCCAGTTTATGGAGCAGAGAGAAACTGGGATGTTTACGGACTGATTCAAATCTCCTGGAACCCAGTGAGAATCTTCCCATCGACTTCAGTGGGCTTTGGATCAGGCCTGAAATGGGAGACCTCTGTCCCACACCATCATTGGCACATTTTCTCCTTGAAACCAAGGACATGAATCTGCTTTTCAGCAGTTGTCTCGAAGGGCCACTGAGTCTTCTGCAACTCCCAGAACTTCTGAGATAAACTCCTACCTACAGGGAAAGGGAAAGCACCACCCAACTAAGGCCAAAAATAACTAAATCAAGGTAAGTCCAAGAAAAAATGCCCTGATACTCACATCAGTCTAGTTCCTACTATTAAGTGGGTGCCAATAAATACCCACCGATGGGGCTTCACAGCTCTGTCGTTATTTCCTCACCCAATCAAAAAAGAAAAGAAGCCCCCTTTCTCTGAGACTTCCTTTTCTTTGATGTCCGGGGGGCTGGAAAGCCTTACCCATGAGGATCAGCAGACAGGAATGTCCCCTACCAAATAGCAGTGAGATTGCCATCTCTGGAAGGAATATTTCATTCTGCATCCATAGCAGGATGCACGGAGCATTCCAGAGAGATCACACTAACTTCCTGGTACTTCCCGTACCACCTCATCAGCTAGTATCCTGACAGACAAACTATCAGCCTAGTCAGCAGATGGTCTGACCAACTGGGGGACAAACTGCAAAACTCTGTACACAGGGGGAAGCTAGCTACAGCATTGTAGCATGTGGTGAAGGGGTCAGAGAGAGATATTCAGTGAGCCAATGTCACAGTGAAGCCTCTACAGAAATGCCAGAGTCCATGAGATACAGACGGTAGGGTTGTTGGGGTTTTTCTTAAGCTTTTGGCAGCCTATGAGAGAGGTTAAACCCAGAGCAACAGTTTATTCAACTGCCAGATGGCCTATTACAGGGGTCAGCAACCAGAAAACAATCCCAGAATGCCAAACACTGGGACACACATACTGGTAAAGAATGGGCAAGGGAGAGAGTAGAGGAGAGACAGAAAGAGAAAGGAAATGGGGAGGCCAGGGAGAGCACAAGGAAGGATCTACAGAGAGAATGACAGACAGAAAAAACTGCAGGAGAGAGGGCAAAGAAAGTCCAAGGAGAGAGAACATAGGATGGGGGGAAGGGCAGAGAAACAGGAGAGGAAGAGAGAGAAGGAGCATGGAGAAGGGAAAATCTCACAGGTTGATGAATGTTGCTAGGAGCTGAACAGGTAGCATCGACATATGGAGTAGTTGGCCTCTAGTGTCTCTGTTCCGTTTCCTCGAATTGCAAACTACCCCAGCGCAAGAGAGAACATGGATCACCGTACCTCCGAAGTCGGGTCTGAGGCGGACGTCATACCCCTTCAGCAATTTGTCCACAATCTCTTTCACCACAGAAATATTCCCAGTGGATTGGCTGAAACAGAGAAGAAGAAGTCCTTGTCATCGTCCCCACACAGGAGAGGCATGTGGAGGGCCTAGGCAAAGGACAGACACATTCCCTGGCTTGCAGGCTGAACCCCAGTGTGCATGCACAGATGTACACACACTCCCTGCCTCACACATGAGCTTTTCCTCTCACAAACACCCCTTCCCTGTCTCCCAGTCGTAGCTCTGCTCCCTCACACACACGCACTCACTGTCTTGCACGCACACAGCTATCCTTGCACTCTTTCACACTGCACAAGCCCGGGAGGAGGCTGCTAGGGATCCCATACTTTCAGGACATCCATGCAGCCTAAAAAGCCTACGAACCAATTTCTGGAAGGGGTGGCACACAGGAGCTCTTAAATGGGCACTGTAGATACTCATTCTCTTTCTACCACTGCACACACACACTCTTCCCCACTAACTGTCCCTGTCACATGCACCCTCATTACACTATACACACACAGTCTCCATCTTTGTCACACTCCACAGCCTTTCAACCTCCTTCTCACTCACACTTCCCTTATCTTCTCTCATACGGTATATACACTCACTCACACACTGTACACAAATCTGCATCCTCCACCATACACACACACAGGGCTTCCACCCTCTAGTCACACACTCTCACTGTATCTCTGTCAAACAGAGTATACACAAATTTGCCCTCTGTTACACACCTCCATGTGCTACCTCCCTCTCACCTTGAACACACACTTCATCTCCAACACAGTACACACTTTTTTTTTTTTTTTACACACACTATATACAATCCCACACCTAATACACACTGAACTCCCCATGATATTCACCCCCTGCCCAAACACATTCATCTATACAATCTCCCCTTCACATTCTGTGCACCCAGACATTCTCTTGTGTTAGCCACACACCGAATATCTCTCCTTCCTACACACTTACACCCCCATAGATCTATGAGCTTTGGCCTCAGATAATAAATATTACACAGCAGCTTTTATATCTTCTTAGCAACACAGACCTGGAGAGAGAGAGAGTCTATCTTTGGCTTGGTATGCCTAGATAATGATATGTTCCTTATCAAGCCTCGTGATTTCCATCTGGAGGTTCAGTAGCCTCCATTGCTACTGGAGTTCCAATTCCTTCCAGCCATATGAAGAAGAAGGATCTCCTGCTATAAATAGTCCTACAGGCAAGGAACATGCTGGTGGAACATTAGGAAGGGAGGAAGAAGTTACAAGAACGAAACTCCAAAAATATAGGGAAGTGAAGATCGTTTCCACTTGAGTGACCCCTCCAAACCCAACCATAGTCCCAGCTCTGTCCAAGGAATAAGCCTTGTTTCCCATAGAGCTTGGGTACACTTGCCATCACCAAACAACATTCTTTGCAATCCTAGGTTAAACTCCAAATCCCATGAAAAAGACACATCTTTCAGGCCATCTTTCCTTCCACAGCAGATCCGTCTAGGATGTAAAGCTACAAGACAGTATTACGCCTTCCAGCCAAACTTGGTGTCTCCCTGGAGCTGGGGGGTTGTGTTGCCACGTCCACATGTCCCAGGTGGGTGCATGAACATACACATCTGGCTGTGATTTATGCTTATGGATTTACTGTATATGAACATGGATCTACATGCATCTGAGTGCTCAAGTCAGTGTGTGTGACGTATGTGCAGAGATCTATATTCACAGGTGTATATTAGGACCTGGATCCTCATGCAACTCGATCTGAGTGCATGGATCAGCATATAGGTGCATGAATCTGTGGGAACAGGTGTATGGATATTGGCGCATAAGTGTGGGTCTAGGAACATGGGTAAATTGTTTGGTGTGTGCATGTGTTATTGATCTGGATGCATGAGCCTGTGTGTACGCCTGGATTTTCAAAGCATACACCTTCAATCAGAATGTGTATGTGTGAACATAAACCAACATATTTATCTGGGCACAATGTAGGCACACAGATAAACAAATGGGGCATATGTGGATACCCAGCTCATATACACATGGCCATTAGCATATTCACTGAACAGTCTAGGTATGTCTTTACACAAGTGTGCAGGAAAATGCAGACAGATGTACTTTCTCATACACTAGTCTATGCATACATAGTTATGGACATTTTTGTCTAAGTATGTACCACATGCACATATAGATTTATTGTCTCTGCGCATGTATTTGTGTGTGTATTTGTATATGTATTTTGGGAATCTGTGTAAGTATGTATATGTGCACACTCTGGATACATGCACATTTATCTGTACGTGTGTGAGTTTGCACAACTAGGTGCCTGGGTTTTCATATATGTATATGATAATCAAAATGCTTCAGGCTTATAAAATGCTTTCCTCAGTGTAATTTACAAACATTTATTTATTCCCACAAGAAGCCATGAGTTTAGAAAGTATCATTACCGCCATTTGACAGACAGGGAAACTAAGGCAGGGACAGAGTACACAATGTGCCTGAAGTGACACAGGAAGTCTGTGGCAGAATTGGGACTAGAACCCTGATGTCCCATTCTTTCCCACAAACTACAAATATTTCCCACTGAAGTCAATGGGAGTTACTTGTATCATAGGAAAGAAAAAATAGGGCCAAGGTTTCTTGCCTCTGAATCCTGTGCCTGCACTGTAAGGCCATCCATCTTCCTCTGAACAAACCATCTGTGTAGTTACACAGGATTTCTCTCTCTCTCTCTCTCTCTCTCTCTGTGTGTGTGTGTAGCTAAGTATAAAATCTTTATGAACATGGGTTTGTATCCATGTAAGATACATATACATTCAATGTGTGAACTGTATCTTTGAATATTGTACACCTGACACTGAGCAAGTGTGCATGTACACTGTACATGTATGCACACTCCCAAATGCATGGGTCCATATGTGCATGCAAGATGCTTAGTGAGCATGGATGTGTGCATGTACATTACACGTATGAATTTAGTGTCATGTGTGTGTGATGAGTATGTGTATACAGTATGTGAACCTGAGTCTATACATTCCCAGGTATAAACAAACACGTGCATGGGCCTGTATGAGTGGGCAGGATCCACATGCACATGTGCGTTTGCATGAGGGTGTATATTTTTCAGTGAACAGTGTATGTGTCATGCATTAAAGAGTAGGAGGGAAGGGATGTGTGTGTGGGCATGGATCTGCACATGTGCATGCATCTGTGTCTTTGTGTAAATAGGGAACATAGGGCTGTATATACACAGATGTATATTTGTGCCTGGACCTGTAGATGTTTTAATGTAATGCAATATTATATATACAAGCAAGTATGAGTATATATCTAATACATAATTACCCTGTCTATTAATGCACCGATGAGTGCATTCTGTGTAAATACACATGTGAACTGAAAACTGTATGTATGTGTTCAGTGGATGAATATTTATGTATACATGCATATATACCCTCCACATACATTGTCCACTATGGATGTGTGTATGTGTGAATGCATGAATCTCGTGTCTATACATATACTCATACCTCTGCATGTATGTGTGCAATACATTACTAAGTAGGCATCTAGTATACTGCCCACTGTATATGTGATATGATATACTGCATGAATACATGTGTGAGTATATATGGATGTATACATGCATATATGTGTGTGCATGCATTGCACATAAATACATATGGTTATATTTACATGTGTGCATGCAATGAATAAATCTGTATGCATGATGGATGGGTGCATTGCATCTGTAGTGCAAAGTGTATAGCTGTGTGAAGTCACGCATGCATGGACGTGTGTGAGTGTGGATGCATGTGCATTCAATGTGTACAGACACAGGCATGGCTATATCAGGGTATATGTTTGTTTTCGCATGTATCACTTATATATACAGACCGGTGCTTGTTCCGTCTCTGCTCGCTGGACACCATGTTCCCCAGCACACGACTTCATTTTGTCAAGTCCCCCAAATTCGCGTCAGTTTCGCTTACAGTAGGAGACTGTGATGCAAACGAGCTGCGAGGTGAGCTCCGTCTGCAGAGAGCTCGCTCTAGATCCCATGCATGAGCACCCCTCCTCCCTCTAAAATGCAATTGACTAGGAAATAAGGAGCAGCAGGCACCAGGAAAGCAATTTGGGGGAAAGACCTCCACCGCCACTACCACCAAAGAAACCCAGCCCACTCTTCCAAGCCCCCCTATCTAGTCCCGCACCCCGGAAATCAAATCCTTACCTTTGCGCACAGCAGGCGAGACAAAGCGCTGCTAAAGCGGAGACAAATGCACTCAGTCTGTCTGCCTGAAATCTCCACATTTCCACAAACACGATGGAGGAAAAAAAATATTTGGAGGGGAGGGGAAGATCTTCTGAAATCCCCCTCCAAAAAAAAAAAAAAAGAAAAGAAAAGAAAAGAAAAAAGAAGAAGACAACAAATATTTTCCTTTATTTTTTTTAAAAAAGCACAAGACAGTAAAAAAAATGGGGGAAATATATATTCCCCCTCCCTTCAGTGCCAGTCAAAGAATTCGCCTCTTCTTCCTTTCAGCATCCTCTCAACAAGAGACATCCTCTGGCAATAGAGAAAATCCCAAGAGAGAGAAAAATGAAATGTCCCCAAAATGGACTCAGCAAAATGTGGACTCAAATCTCACAGGTAAAAAAAGAAAAAAGAACCAGATCTCCCCTGAGCTCTCCACTTTGATGATTTTCCCCCTGCTATTTTGCCATCCAGTTCTGCAGATGTTGCATGGCTCCTGTTATCCACCTTCAGAGAAGAGGAGGAGGAGAAAGTGTGTGTGTGTGTGTGTGTGTAGTGGAGGGGAGGGTGAGAGTTATCTAGCTATGCAATTTTATTCTGGATTTCATCGACCTACCGTTTACTCATCTGTTGGCCCTCCTCCCTCTTTTTTCATTTTAGTTTAGTTTTAGGAGGGGGACTTTCAAGCCCCAAGGTGCAATTTTATTTTATTTTACTTACACCCTGATGCTGATGACTTGGATGGATTTTGTGAAAGGGTTAAAAAACAAAACACAAAGCAAAAAAACAACAACCCTGTATGCAGAAAGAATTGCTTTCAAAAGCAGAGCTGCATGTCTCCTTAATGCTGTTGCTGCAGCTCCTGTAGAGTTTTGCTGCTCATTGCAAAGTCACAAGAGGAGAGGAGGAGAGAGGGACTTTCGTAGATTGGGGAAGGAAAAAAAAAATTCTATGGGCAAATTAGGATCCTGACGTCATGGCTGACAATATTAACCCCTGCTGGTTTGGAGAGGGGATTTTTTTTTTTGGCCGGGGAGAGGAAATGTTTTGAGGAGAGAGGATAAGTCTGGAGGAGAGATGGGTCACTCGACAGACCGGATCACTGCTGTGGCCATTCGAAATAGCCTGGTGAGCTCACAAAACCAAACCTTTTCCTTCGATGACAGAGCACAGAGGAGAAGGCAAAGCTCATGAGTGCATCTCTCTAACTCATGGGGCTAAGAGGCCTGATAGCATTCCCAGGAAGCCTTTGGGGAGAAATCCTAAAGGTTTCTGGCAGATGATGGAGAGAATCCAGGAGTTCCCCCAAGAAGGCGAGACAGTGACCCAGAAAAACGATCTTTCTTTCTTTTGGAATTAGACAAGAGCGGTGATATTGGCCCAACAAAGCACAAGTTTGGGGGTTTGAAATTCTGGAAGAGCTGCCAAGTGTTGGCTAATTATGCTGTGGATTTTCCCACTGAAGTAGTAATGACACAAAGCAAACAGTCATCCTCATGATGCTTTCCTTATCAGCTATGGATCTTTTTCTAATAAAACCCTATAAAATAAAACAATAACCCAGCCCTGCTGGCTAAAATATGCAGCTACAGGCTTTCCTGCAAGTATTTTTTTCCCTCGGAACAAGATGTGAATTCTGTCAAGCCCTTAAATCCAGAGCTGGTGGGTGGCCTGTTTAAGAACATAGAAACTGCCAGCTTGGATCAGACCATGGGGCCAGCAAGTCCAGTATGTTGTCCCTCTCCACAGGATCTGCTTCAGAGGACACAATGGACAAAACCCAGGATGCAGGAAGTTTTCTAATCTCCTCAGGTAGAGGCCAGTTAATGGCCTGACTCATGAGGGTTTATATCCTGTCCAAACTCATGTTGGCCAAAAGGGAAATGCATTTGTCACAATGGCTGAACTGGCCAACACTTAGTGCTCCTCAAGCTTCTGTCCTGGGGACAGGCACCTGGAAGCTGAAGATTGAACATGCAGATGCATTTTCTTCCATCTGACAGAACATTGCTACAGAGGTGCTCCCTGCTCTGTTGATAGCTGGAAAGAGTTCGTTTCCCCCTCTTCCTTCCCCCAGGGCAGAGAATCTCCTGCCTTCCACATCTCATAGCAAAGAAGATTAATCCCATCTCCTGTTTTTCAAGCAACTCCCCTCCCTCTTGCTTTACATTTCCCAGAACAGAGATCCAACCCTGTCACCCCACATTATGTTCTGTCCAACCCACACTACAGACAGACAAAAGCCAGTGATCAGGGAGAATAAATGATGGGAGCTCAGCAGGAGCTGGCGGAATGAGGAAGAAACCTTGATGGTGAGGTGGTATCAAAAGCCAGGCAGGGCTGGTTTGGGGGACTGGCTGGGTGGTTGAGGAGCCAGTATTACAGCCTCTATTAGGTCACTGGTTCATGTCCAGCCCAGGTCATTTACAAACTGCTGGCCTCACAGCAGTTCACTGACCTTTGTGAAATGAGCTAGTGGTCTCTGCGAGGAAAGACAGCCACTTACAAACCTGTGGACAGTATTAGCAGGCTTGCCGGCAACCACAGGCCAGAATACACAATGGAAGTCCTCCATTAAGCTACACCCTGGATCCCAGCCCAGAGGAGAAGCATGATCAGGGGGTTGTGTGAAGAGAAGTCAGCAGGGCCACTCTCCGGATTCTACCTGGCCTGCAGACAGAGGGCCCTGCTTTCTGGGCCCTTAGGAAAGGGGTGAATGGAGGACTCTGAAGACCTGCTCAGAGCCTCCCTGCTAGGAGCGGTAGTGCAAGAAGAACAGCAGCCTCTCAAGGTTCTGTGTGCTTTGTTCTGGGCCAGAGTTTTCAGAGTCCCCCACAGAGAATAAAGCAGATTGGAACAGGATGGGGAGCTCTGGGGAGTGCTACTTACCCACTTCAGGGGCACATGGTGCGAAGGGAAGTGATTACCCAGGCCAGGGGGAGGATGGGGAGCTGCCTTCTCTGTGTTTTAATCCCCATGGTACCACCATGACATTGCAATGGAAACTGCATCTCCCTGTCATGACGCTGAGTCAGCTGTTGCGTGATGCAGACTCGTGACTGTATAGTATGTAATATTGCAACCCTGTGTTGTACCATCTCAGCCTGGACATTCATCCCTCCTCCTGACTTGAGACAAATACAAACAGGTGGGACCTTTGGCAGTGGGTTAGGAGACAGATGTGTGTAGAAGACGTGGGCTCCCTCATGACTGGGAGAAAGTTAATCTCTAGAGGAGTTACATGGTGGGGTCTCAAATCAAAGGATGCCCTCAGTACAGAAAGTGCCAGCTCCCAGTAATAGCGGGGTCTGGCCTCAGAGATTAGATCAGTTTCCTCTTCTATTGCTTTGTAATGTAGACTAGTTCTTAAGTGGTGGAAGAACTAAGTTTGCCTCTGTCTCACATGCTGCAGTTGACTGCATTACACAGCCATGGCTGAATGGAGTTCAAGCAGTGCTGGGGATGTGGTGCCCACTGCAGTGGTCATGGAGGGAGGCCAGGGGCAGCCACAATGCTTAAAGGTGCTCTGTGGAGAGCTGCTCATCTGTGGCCCCAGTTAGACCACTGGGCATGATGTAGTAACTTGCCCACCCTTAAGGCTCTGGTCATGGGAGGGGCAGGGCCGTGGGCTTCATTTAGCCCACCCAGACATGCCCCCTCTGGGCCTTTCATGACTAGTGCTCCCACCGTGTCCCAGCCCTGTACTCAGGGAATGCAGAGAGATACTTTATTGCTCCCCCTGCTTGAAGGAGATCCTTGTGCCCAGCCCCACACCAGTGCGCTGGCACTGGGACAGGCTCACAATTGTATCTTACTTCTTACCCCTCCACTGTGGGCATTCTCTTCCCTGCTCCTACGCCCTCTGGTTTCTCTGGCTTCCCCTGCCCAGTTGCTCCTCTACCCCTTGCAGTAAGGTATGCGCCTGCTCCTGGCCCTCTGCTGAATATTCAGCCCTCTGGCCCCTTAAGACATTTATTAACTACCTCTTTTGTTTTAATCAGTTGTCATCTATTGCGCCTCAGTACTTCACCCTGGAGGGTTTCAATTATGTATGAACGCCAGGTAGGTGCGTTGAGCTTCACCGGAGCTGGTTTCTATTTGCTATCCAAATGATTTGGTGCAGAAGCAGAGTCACCTATACTTAAAATAGGAAGCACATGGGCAGATCTATCATAGGCACTTTAGGTTTTGCCTGCCCTGATATAGGACTGTATTTCAGAGATTTCAAACACTGGGAGAACAAATCAAAAAGATCCCCATTGCTGGGAATATTGGGTTTTGTTTTGTTTTTTTAAATGAGCTAGCCCAACTAACCTTCACACCACTTTAATATTTCACTTTTCTGCAAACATGTGAGTGATTGAATTTGATTGGCCAAAAGGTTTCTGAAGAGTGAATTTCAAAGTCACAGGTGGAGAGCAAAGTTTAAATTCACATGTGGCAGTGTTTGTGCTCATGAGCTCATCCAGTCAGGGAACAAAAACAGTGTTATGTGACTTACTTGACCACTCACAGCTAGTGACTTGAAGAAGAGCTATGTGTAAGTTTGAAAGGTTGGACCTCACTCTCCTCATCTCTCTAATATTCTGGGACAACATAGCCATAACAACACTGCATGCAATCACAACTAAGGAACACAGCTCAAGTGTTTAATATGTACAATCCAGCCATAGGCTAAATAACATCTGAAAAGCTAGTTGTAGAATAACAAATACCTGCAAAGAAACTGTAATCTGTTGTTGGGCAAGAGGCCATATTCACCGAACAAATTATTTGCTCTGAATTATCCACCCACATCCACTGACTCTCATTAGGGTCAGATGCACCTTTGCCATTAAATATTGTTTTGAACAATCTAGTGTGATTTTTTTCCCCTTTGGAAGAGAAAGAATCCCCTGAAGCCTCCTCAAAACCCAGGGTCTGCTCCCATTCTCCTTTCTTAGTTCTCTCCACAGCATCGGGGGGGTGACTGTCTTTTGGCTGAGAACAAGATGGACTGGGATGTTCTGGAGCTCAGTCTAGTTGCTGAGCTCATCTTGAGGGGTTGTTAGAGAGTGTTTGTCAGAACATTGAAGAGACAAATGGGGAGGAGAGGGTTTCCTATAGCCCGTTGCTCTGAGAAATGCCCAGAAACCATGAACTCTGAGGTCAGATCATTCTCTTGTGCTCCCCTTTGCTGCTCTGCCTTACTACCCTGCCAGAGACCCCAACCTACCGCTGCTGCTCATGACCTGTACTTTTTTCTATGCTGAAGCCTGAAGAGCCATAATGCACATTCTGCTCAGTACTGTGGGCCAGAGACCATGACCTATCTGAGTCACTTTGGCACAGAAGTCATATAAAACATTTCTTCGTGGATTGTCTGACTTTTCCCTTTCCTCTGTGTCTCTGCATGAGTTCTTGCCATGTTTCAGAGTCATTGCAGGGAGGAAAGGGATCAGTTGCAGGGATTGGTGTGGAAAGCTAAGCCAACACTTTCCTGGAGCTTTGCATGGACAGCAAGGTGGTATAGTGAATTCCTGTAGACTAAAGATGAAAGTAATTAGGTTTGCTGATAATAATCCAACATTTTCTCACCAGACAGTTAAATGATTCTGGATCGAGTATTCTAATATGAAATGTCCTGCATTAGGAAGTAATATAATTGGAGCTATCACTAGAGAGTATCTGAAACACAACAGGCACCAGTGCTCCTTAGCTGTAAGGAGTTATCTTTCGCCATGAGAATCTCACAGTGGTAAACAAGAAGTAGCTGTTAAATGTTAATTACGTTGGCAAGTTAAAGTGCCACTTTTCTTTCAATGTCTGTACTCAAGCTTGGTAAAGATTTCCTCCACCCCATCCTCCACTCATGGGGAGGAGAAGAAGGCCTGCTAATTTTGTAGAGCTGAAATCTTTCAGAAGCAATGGCTTCTGCATAGTGAAAAAGAAAGCAATCAGAAATAAGAGCTAGTGTTATATAAGCACTTAAATCAGGGGTTCTCAAACTGGGAGTTGGCACCCCTTGGGATCATGAGGCTATTACATGATGGATGGAGAGCAGTCAGCCTCCACCCCAAATCCTGCAGACTGAGTAGAACTACGAAAGGATCTCTCAAAACTGGGTGACCGGGCAACAAAATGACAGATGAAATGTAATGATAAATGCAAAGTAATGCATATTGGAAAGCACAATTCTAACTATATATATAAAACAATGGGGTCTAAATTAGCTGTTACCACTCAAGAAAGAGATCTTCAAGTCATTGTGGATAATTCTCCGAAAACATTCTATGTGCAGCAGCAGTCAAAAAAGGGAACAGAACGCTGGGAATAATTGAGAGAGAGATATAGGACAGAAAAATGTCATGTTGCCTCTATATAAATCCATGGTACGCCCGTATCTTGAATACTGTGTGCAGATGTGATCGCCCCATCTCAAAAAAGATATATTGGAATTGGAAAAGGTTCAGAAAAGGGCAACAGAAATGATTAGGGGTATGGTACAGCTTCTGTATGAGGAGAGATTAATAAGAATGTTTGGAAAAGAGACAGCTTAGGGGAGATATGATTGAGGTCTATAAAATCATGATTGGTGAAGAGAAAGTAGATAAGGAAATGTTGTTTACTACTTCTCAAAACACAAGAACTAGGGGTCTCCAAATGAAATTAATAGACAGCAAGTTTAAAACAAATAAAAGGAAGAATTCCTTCACACAATACACAGTCAACCTATGGAACTCCTTGCCAGAGGATGTTGTGAAGGCCAAGACCAGAAAAGAACTAGATAAATTCATGGAGGATAGGTCCATCAATTACTATTACCCAGAATGAGCAGGAATGGTGTCTCTAGCCACTATTTGCCAGAAGCTGGGAATGAGCGACAGGATGGATCACTTGATGATTACCTTTTCTGTTCATTGCATCTGGGGCACCTGGGACTGGCCACCATCAGAAGACAGGATAATGGACTAGGTGGACCTTTGGTCTGTCCAAGTAGGGTCATTCTTATGTTCTTATGTTCTCCAGCATTTATAATGGTGTTAAATATATAAAAACCATGTTTTTAATTTATAAGGGAAGGGTCACACTCAGATGCTTGTTATGTGAAAAGGGTCACCAGTACAAAAGTTTGAGAACCACTGACTTAGATGCTGCAGTGATGAGCACAACAGGAAACACTGAGAAAGTGGGTTTGCTTTTGTTTGGAAGATGCCAAATGTGAGAGCTAGCAGAGTAGAATAAATAAGGGACTTTTCACACAGGCCAGAGAACATTTCCAGAACCTTAACTCTTAGATCACCCACTCGTCCGCAGATGTCTCCTTACTTGCTATTCCTTATGCACTGGAAGAACCCCTCCATCAAAATCTGTAAAGTCACCTGATATCCAGTCTTCAATCTCCTCTAAATCCTACATCTGCCGTGATGAAGATGGGCCTGAGGGTCTGATTCAGTATCAGATGTGAATCTGACCTTTCAGAGCTGTAAAGAAGACTTCTGGCTTTGGCTCCTCCCTCATTTGAAGTTAGCAGGACATGGTCAAGTGAGAGAGTCATAGACTTTAAGGCCATAAGGGACCATGGGTTCTCAACCAGGGGTGCATGTCTTCCTGTGGGTCCATCAGTTCATCTAGATATTTGTCTAGTTTTACAACAAGCTACATAAAAAGCACTAGTGAAGTCAATACACACTAAAGTTTCACACAGACAACGAGTTGTTTATACTGCTCTATATACTATACACTGAAATGTAAGTACAATATTTATATTCCAATTGATTTTATAATTATGTAGTAAAAATGAGAACACACCATTTTTCCATTATTAGCATGCCGTGACACTTCTGTACGTTTGTGTGTGATTTTGTAAGCAAGTAGTTTAAGTGAGATAAAATTTGAGGGCACGCAAGACAAAGCAGACTCCTGAAAGAGATAGAGTAGTTTGGAAAGGTTGAGAGCCACCAGTCTAGACCACCAGTGATGTACTGTCCATTCAGGGCCACTCTTCATTTAGTCCTATGTGGCACACAGGATCTGGTCCAAAAGGTGAATACAGCTGAACCGTGTGGTAATAGCAACTATAATGTAATGAATTTAACATTCTTTTAGGAGCAAAAATGTCAAAGAAACCCCCCTCTGTAGCATTTATCTTTTAGAAAGGGGAACTATGCAAAAAAAGAGGAAATCTAGTTAAACGGAAATTAAAAAAAGAGTGACAATAGTGAAATGCCTGCAAACTACACGGAAATTATTTAAAAGCACCATAATAGAGGCTCAAACTAACTGTATGCCCCAAATAAATAAAATAAAAAGTAAGACCAAAAAAATGCCACTATGGCTAAACAGAGCAAAAGAGGCAGGTAGAGGCAAAAAGTTATCCTTTAAAAATAGGAAGTCAAATCCTACTGAGAAAAATAGGAAGGAGTATAAATTCTGGCAAGTACAGCAGTATAATTAGACAGGGCAAAAAAGAATTTGAAACACAACTAGCAAGAGACACAGAAACTAACAGCAAAATTTTTTGGAGTACATCAGAAGCAGGAACCCTCCCAATCAATCAGTGGAGCCACTGGATGATCAAGATGCTAGAGAAGCACACAAGGTCATTGTGAGAAGCTAATTTAATTCTTTGCATCAGTCTTCACTACAGAGAATGTGAGGGAGGTTCCCACATCTGAGCCATTCTTTTTAGAAGACAAATCTGAGGAATTGTCCCAGATTGAGTTGTCAAAAGAGACTTTGGAACAAATGGATAAATTAAACAGTACTAAGTTATCAAGACCAGGCAATATTCACCCAAGAGTTCTGTGGGTACATAACCTATCACTTAAATCAGCCTGTATAATCAGATGACTAGAGGGTAACTAGTGTAACACCAAGTTTTAAAACAGTCTCCAAAGGCAATTCTGATCATTACAGGCCAATAAGGCTAACTTCAGTATGAGGCAAATTGGTTCAAATGATAGTACAGAACAAAATTATAAGACACACAGATGAGCACATTATGCTGAGGAAGCATTTGTAAAGGGAATTCGTACCCTCAAAGATTCTATTAGATTGGTGAGGTGTCAACAAGCATGTGGACAAGAGCGATCAGGGTGATATAGTATACTTGGACTTTCAAAATGCCCTTGACAAGATCCCAAACCAAAGGCTCTTAACTAAAGAAGGCAGTCATGGGATCAGAGGGAAGGTCCTCTCATGGATCAGTAACTGGTTAAAAGGCAGAAAACAAAGGATAGAAATAATTGGTCAGTTTTCACAATGGAGAGAGGTAAACAGCAGGATCCCCCAGAGGTCTGTATTGGGACCAGTAATGTTCAACATTCATAAAGGATCTGGAAAGGGGGGTGAATAGCGAGGTGGCAAAATTTGCAGAAGGTACAAAATTACTCACTGCAAAATTACTGACTGCAAAAAGTTACATAGGGATCACACAGAACCGGGTGACTGGGCAACAAAATGGCATAGGAAATTTAATGATAAAGGCAAAGTAATGCACATTAGAAAACATAATCCCAACCATGCACACAAAATAATGAAATCTAAGCTAGCTGTTATCACTCAAAGAGCTCTTAGAGTCACTTTGTATAGTTCTCTGAAAACATCTGCTCAATGTGCAGCAGCAGTAAAAAAAAATGCTAACATAATGTTAGGAACAATTAGGAAAGAGATAGGTAATAAGACAGAAAATATAATGACACTATATAAATCAATGGTACACCTAGACCTTGAACACTCTGTGCAGTTCTGGTCAAAAGAGATATATTAGAATTGGAAAAGGTAGAGAGAAGGGCAACAAAAGAGATTCGGGATATGGAACAGCTTCCATATAAGGAAAAATTAAAAAGGAAGGGACTGTTCAGTTTAGAAGAAAGATGACTAAGGAATGATACAATAAAGGTCTGTAAAATCATGACTGGTGCAGAGAAATTATTTACCCCTTCAAATAACAGAAGAGGGGGGTAGGGTGACCAGATGTCCTGATTTTATAGGGACAGTCCAGATTTTTGGGGCTTTTTCTTATATAGGCTCCTATTACCCCCCCACTGCCTGTCCCGATTTTTTACACTTGCTGTCTGGTCACCCTAACGGGGGGTCACCCAATGTTTTAAACCTGCTGCCTATTAAGATCAAACATAAGGAAGTACTTCATACAATGCACAGCCTGTAGAAATTGTTGCCGGGGGATGTTGTGAAGATCAAAAAGTATAACTGGGTTCAAAAAAGAATTAGATAAATTCATGGAAGATAGGTCCATCAACAGCTATTAGCCAAGATGGTCAGGAATGCAACACCATGCTCTGGGTGTGTCTAAACCTCTCACTGCTAGAAACTGGAACTGGATGACAGGGGATGGATCACTTGATAAGTGCCCTGTTTTGTTCATTCCCTCTGAAGCACTTGGTACTGGCCATCCTCAGAACACAATATACTGGGCTAGATGGACCATTGATCAAACCCACTATGGCCATTCTCATGTTCCTATGCCACTAAGGTGCAGATCAGAGTAGGGGAAGTTCTGAGATGCATTGTGCTTCAGGGAAAAACAGCACCTCCTGGAAGCTCAGCTCCTGCCACATCCTTTTCTAGGATTCATCAAGCAGCCATGGCCCTGCCCCTTTAAGAGAGACGAGCAATTCCATGGTATTTTCCATAAGCATCCCTTGTTCCTCCCCAAGCATCAACATGCCCATGCAGAGGGCTGCCCTAGTCTGACCTTTGCCCCTTCACAGAGTATTGGATTCACTTTGTTTAGGGTATTTAGGGCAGTTCTCTATTATAAGTTTGTAAAATTGTATTGAATAAAATCAACATTTCTTTGGCCCTGTCCATTTGCCCCAAGGCCCCAAGCAATTTCCAGCCACAAATGTCTATGGGTAATGCTAATTGAAAGTCCAAACTAAAACCCTTCCCTCTTCTTGTATCCTCCCCGCCAGGTCGTTAACTGCTGTGCAATAGCATGGGCCAGATCCTCTGCAGATGTAAATTGGTGTAGCTCTCCTGATTTCAGTGGTGCAGCATTGACTTAGATCACTAGAGGATCTGGCTTCAGGGCTGTAAGCAGAACTCCTGATCTGTGGCAATGGGCAGTTCAGGTTTGAACTTCACATATAACAGACCATCATTATTTTATTTCCTCTTTGCACTGATATAATCATGGTTTGCAATAGCAGTAATTCCCTTGGGGATGGAATTTCCCATGATTGTGACTGGCTGGGTCAAAGGTCCAAGGAAGGGACAAGGGCCTTCATGGCCTCCAGACAGTTACGGTGCCAGAAAATGCTTCCCTGCTCCTTATTGCTTATGATGTGGATGGGCTTTAACATGTGCCACCTAAGTTACTCCCAATTTACTTGCATGGAAAATGTGGGCTCCTTACTGAATGAAGGAGGCAGCCTAGTGACAGAGGATGTGGAAAAAGCTAATATACTCAGTGCTTTTTTTGCCTCTGTCTTCATGAACAAAGTGAGTTCCCAGACTATCTCACTGTGCTGCACAGTATGGGGAGGAGGTGACCAGCCCTCTGTGGAGAAAGAAGTGGTTCAGGACTGTTTAGCAAAGCTGAACGAGCACAAGTCCATGGGCCGGATGCACTCCATCCGAAGGTACTAAAGGAGTTGGCGGGTGGGATTGCAGAGCCATGGCCATTATCTTTGAAAACTCATGGCAATCGGGGGAGGTCCCGAATGATTGGAAAAAGGCTAATGTAGTGTCCATCTCTAAAAAAGGGAAGGAGGAGGAGCCGGGGAAATACAGGCCAGTCAGCCTCATCTCAGTCCCTGGAAAAATCACGGAGAAGGTCCTCCAGGAATCACTTCTGAAGCATTTAAAGGAGAGGAAAGTGATCAGGAACAGTAATCATGGATTCACCAAGGGCAAGTCATACCTGACTAACTTAACTGCCTTCTATCACGAGATAACTGGCTCTGTGGATGAGGGGAAAAGAGTGGATGTGTTATTCCTTGACTTTAGCAAAGCTTTTGATACAGTATTCTTGCCACCAAGTTAAAGAAGTATGGGCTGGATGAATAGACTAAGGTGGAGAGAAAGTTGGCTAGATCGTTGGGCTCAACGGGAAGTGATCAATGGCTCCATGACTAGTTAGCAGCCAGTTTCAATTGGATTGACTCAAGGGTTGATCCTGGGGCTGGTTTTTTTCCCCAATATCTTCATTAATGATCTGGAGGATGGCATGGACTGCACCCTCAGCAAGTTTGCAGATGACACTAAACTGGGAGGAGTGGTAGATAAGCTGGAGGGTAGGGACAGGATACAGTGGGACCTAGACAAATTAGAGGATTAGGCCAAAAGAAATCTGGTCAGGTTCAACAGGGACAAGTGCAGAGTCTTGCACTTAGGACAGAAGAATCCCATGTACTGCTACAGACTAGGGACCGTATGGCTAGGCAGCAGTTCTGCAGAAGAGAACCTAGCAGTGGATGAGAAGCTGGATATGAGTCAACAGTGCCCTTGTTGCCAAGAAGGCTAACAGCATTTTGGGTTGTATAAGTAGGGGCATTGCCAGCAGATCAAGGGATGTAATCATTCCCCTCTGTTCTGCATTGGTGAGGCCTCATCTGGAGTACTGTGTCCATTTCTGGTCTTCACACTACAAGAAGGATGTGGAAAAATTTGAGAGAGTTCAGTGGAGGGCAACAAAAATGACTAAGGGGCTGAAGCACATGACTTATGAGAAGAGCGGAGGGAACTGGGATTGTTTAGTCTGCAGAAGAGAAGAATGAGGGGGGATTTGATAACTGCTTTCAACTACCTGAGAGGGGGTTCCAAAGAGGATGGATCTAGACTGTTCTCAGTGGTACCAGAAGAGAAAACAAGGAGTAATGGTCTCAAGTTGCAGTGAAGAAGGTTTGGTTGGATATTAGGAAAAACTTTTTCACTATGAGTGTGGTGAAGCACTGGAATGGGTTATCTAGGGAGATGGTGGAATCTCCTTCCTTAGAGGTTTTTAAGGTCAGACTTGACAAAGCCCTGGCTGGGTGATTTAGTTGGGGTTGATTCTGCGTTGAGCAGGGGGTTGGACTAGATGACCTCCTGAAGTCCCTTCAAATCCTGATATTCTATGACTCTATGACAATCAGGCCCCAGTCAGATCTGCTGATATTAGTCACAAAGATGTTTCACTATTTTCTCCTGCTAACCCTGCAGTACACCCCAAGAATGAGCTCGAGTCCTGTCCTTCTTGCACACCATCATCAGTAAAATGGCTAAACAGTTCCCAGTGCATCATCTTTACCACCTGAGCCAGAAAGCGACCAGCTTGGCTCTCAGATCCCAGAATAAATTTGCTGGGCAAAAGGTTTGTTTTTGCTTGTACACTGAGCACATTTATGCTGGCAAGGGAAGAAACAGGGAATCCCCAAATGTCGTACATGCCATCATTCCTCACCATAGAACTGCAGTTAAAACATAAGGCTTGGCTGCACTGACACTTTATACCACAATAAAGCCTCTCAGAGCGCTCTACCTTACTCCTCGTCCACGCTGGCAAGGCATGTAGAGTGCTCTGACTCCCTAGCTGGAGTGCTCCTGGTAGTCCACCTCCCCCAGAGGATTAACAGCTGTTACATATTGGATGAGACGCTTCAGGGTCAGTGTGGATGAGGAGTTAAGTTACTGCACTCTGATTGACCTCCGGAAAAGCCTCATAATCCCTGTAAGTCAAGTGATCACTCTTCCTTTTGTTGTGAAATTGCTGCAGGAATGCAGAAGTGCCTTTTCAAAGCTCTGTTTCAGACAGCGGCTGCTTATCTGCTACCATGCAAAGCAAACATTTACTGAGTGAGTGAGGATAGATGGGGATGGAGGGAAAAGGGCTCTTCTCCAAACCCATCTGCACCATATGAGACTCTGAATGGTGTGACATGGCTCATTCACCACAGTTGGGGGTTTTCAGGTGAATGAGAATGTCCCATGGAATACAATCTGAAACAATAGCTCTGAAACATGTAAACTACTCCTTTCATCTTACTGGGTGTTCCCATCTCACTCCTGAGTGCATTATAGCCTGTGATAGCATGAAATATACCCCTTCTGAGTGCCCCAACCAAAGTGGCAGGACTTGAGGGACCTGAGACCCTTCCAAAAGGGCAATCCCTCAAACCCAGCTCACATTAGGGAGTAAAGAGGGGGTCCAACTCCTGTAGATGGGCACAGGCTCCCCAGATCCTGGCACACACCTGGGGGAAAGGGAGAGGGCCTCATATGCCCCCAGAGGGGCAAGGCCCCCCATATCTCAGCTCATATATGTGGGCTCAGATGTCCCAAGGGGGGCAAGAGCTGGGCACCCATGGAAAGGGAGAATGTATGTCTGATGGGTGCCTCTGGCTCTATTTTTTCTCCAGTCCCCTTGCCACTCACTTCCACATCCCCCTTGATTCCCCTAACTCCACATCTGAGCGCTCAGAATCTCTCCCCTTCCATACCACCGATCCCCATCACTCTCCTTCCCTCACTGCAGCCCCAAGCCTCTTTCCCCTCTATTCCCCCACTTCTCCACTCCCTAATTGCCCCTCCCCTCCCAGGAAGCATTAACATGCCTAACACCCCCTCTCCCCCGCCCAAGACTTTGAATACATTCACTCTGAAATAAAATTGCTGCTCCTAAATCACAAACTGTACCAACCTCCAGTCACTCAGTCCAAAACTTATTTTGTCTTAGGTGGCAGCTTGTGATTAACTCACCTGTACTTATGTTAATTGAAGGGTGAGTTCACAGCCATCAGTTCTAACCAGGTCAGTCATTAGTACCTTTCAGGTTAACAGTACAAGGCAGCAGAAGAAAACTAGGGTTTTTGAGGACTCTAACTCAGGTACTCCCTCAGTCAAATTATCCAAAGTTTGGATTACTGCCCTACACCTCTGAAATGAGGCACACACCAAATTTCTAGGCAATCTAAGCAATGCTTCAGATTCAAAGAACTGCTTTAAAATATATTCAGTGTTGTGAACGGAAACCCTGTAGCCATTTTTCTGTATTGGCACATACTATACACACTAAAAAGGTACATGTTTTTAAATATCATTCTCAGCTGAGGTCTCCCAAAGATTTAGTGGGTGCATGCACTACATTGGGTAAAACTTGAAACACTGATACCCTTCTGGACCTGCATCAACACTAATAGTTTCATCTTACTTCTGAGCAAAAAAACCCTAGAAACTTTTCGAAAAATTGCTTTTTGCATGTGTGTGTGTGTGTTGGGCTTATATCTCCACGACACCTAGCTCAATTGACCCCAAATTTGCATCACTAGCCCTGCCCTGAACTTTCCCAAGGCACACCATGTTTCAAAAGAATTTGACTAAGCATGTCAATTTTAGAGGGCTTAGAATGGGCAACCATTAAACCAAGCTGTGATGCAACTTTATCATAGTGGTCCGGCAGCATCACTATAGTTATTCTTTAATCCATTCTTTTCTTATTCTGGGTTGCGTTCCTCCCCACTTGTTAATATTAATTGTGCTTTTAATATTGACTCCTAGAGAAACTGCCGATTCTCCTGAACTCCTTTTTCCCTTTGATTTTCCTCCCATGGGAGCTTACCTAAAAGTTTCCAGTCCTCATTAACATTTGCTTGACTGAAGTCCATTAGCTCTATTCTGCTGCTCCCACTCCTTCTTTTCCTTAAGATCAGAGGCGACTCTACGTTTTTTGGCACCCCAAGCACGGCAGTTGGGTGGCATCTGGCAGCACACCTGCGGGAGGTCTACTGGTCATGCCGAATTGGCGGCGTTTCTGTGGGAGGTCCGCCGTTCCCTCGGCTTCAGCTTACCTGCAACCGAAATGCCACCAAATCCGTGGGACCACCGGACCTCCTGCAGGCATGCCTCCAAAGGCCGCCTGACTGCCGCCCTGACAGTGACCAGCAGGCCGCCCCTTGCGGCTTGCCACCCCAGGCACGCTCTTGCTGCGCTGGGGCCTGGAGCCACCCCTGTTTAAGATCATGAAATAAATCATTTGGCAGCCCTGTGGGACCAGGGAGATGGTAGACAAGAGAGCAGCTGCAGAGGAGTGATGTCCCAGGGACTGAGGGGATCAGAAGGTTCTAGAAGAGTGGGGTGGCTGCAGCCAGCGAAAGAGAGGGACGCATGCAGTCACCAGACTTAAGGGAAGGATGCTGGTGCTAGAAGCTTTCGGGTCGCCACAGGGTCTGTTTAGCTATAAATTACTGCTGTGTAGTTTGCTGCTCCTGTAAGTGTCCTGCAGCTACCTCTCATTCCCTTAACCATAAGTGAGACAATAGAAACTCAAACAATTCTACTTCACTTTTAACATTTGCTTCTTGCAGGGGTTTGCTTCAAAATCATACTAAGAAATAATATTAGTGTCACACACTGGCAAGTATAGTAGACATCCCACTCTGTACCAGACATAAGCTGTTACAGCCCCCGGCAACCTTGGCTCTTCAGCTCCTACTTTCAGCTCTCTATGTCCCTAGTTCAATTCCTAGTGCTTCAGCCAAGATGGCAGCTGTCACATTAGCATTTCTACAGAGCTTTCTCATCCATAGAAATCAAGGCATTTCAATAGGCTGTGTAAGCAGCAGTATCCCCTTTTTGAAATGGGTAAACAGAGCCACAGAGAGAATAAATAACTTGGCCAAGGTCACACAGTGAGTTAATGGCAGTGCCAGGAATGGAACCTGGGAGCAGAAGTTCCCAATTCAGAGCTCTAGTCACTAGACCAGCCAGTCACCCTGTAGGCATAATTTAAGACCAGTTTTGAAGAATGTGCCCAGCAACTGACAGGTATTTAAAAGACACAGAGTAAGGCAGGAGATGGAGTTGTTGCAAAGCTGTAAATGAAGTGCTCACCTACTCAAGGGTCCCTACACAAAATGGAAGGAGTGTGGGAACAAACAAGCATTGGTTGAGTGGGGTGACCTTCAGTCATGAGTATTCACCGTGCTGGTCCCTTATTTCAGTAAACAAGGGATTGTTCTGCTTTATCCTAGCAATTAAAATACATTACACAGTTTTCTTTGCTAAATGTTAGAACCTAAGTTTGGGAAAGGACACTCCCTGAGCACTGAGAACAGAGAGCCTGGGGACATTCAAAGGGTGGGGCAAAAGTGGCTAGAGAAGAGCCTTAAAGAGGGATAGAGAAAAATGAAGACAGGGGAGGGAGGCAAGTAGGAGCAACCATCTTCTAAAGCCTGGCAAAGGGATTTGGCTGCAACTAGACAGGAAAAGTCCAGTGCCTCAGTTGCAGCCAAGAGACACTTGGTTCAGCCAGGAAGGGAGGAATACAAACATGACTTGCTCCACCTTAGCATTTGCCTGCCTTTGGGCCACTCTGCATCATTGTGGTCCAATCTCCAGCCTGAATTTACACCACTTGCCAACAGCCTCCTTGGGGTGTTGCATAGAGATTTTAACCTCTTTGGGGAAGGGACCACCCATTTGTTGTATTTGTAAAATGGAGTCCTGGTCCAGGACAATGCCAATCACAGCAGCTGGGAGGGAGTGTCATCCTTCAGGAGCCCTCCAGCCATGCCCCTTACACCAGCTGAGGAGGAGCTGGGATGGCAGCTTTGCACCAGCTGGGGACCTCCCTGCACTGGAGAGGCAAAAGTAAGCTGGCTTTAGGGCACCTTTGTGCTTGCAGAGTGATAGAAAGCCGCCCCAATGCGGCCCAAGATCTGACCCAGGAAGGAGGCTATGTATGTGATTTTTCACCTGGCCAGACCACAGCCCCACCTTTGAACTAGCTTCTGAAACAAAGGTTAACTGGCCCCAAAAATGTGTTATTCAGAATTATATGCTGAATACTTTCTGGAACCCGCCTTGGTCTGTGCATTGTTTACAGGAAGTTTCTTCTGAGTATCAAGCCTCCACACTTTGAGCTCTGATGTTTGGTTTTGACTGACACATAGATTACATGGTATGTTTCCATTTCCCTGATTAGATGAGTGTAACTCACCAAATCAGGTTTCCAGTGTAGAAATGGCCCATTTGAAATTTGCTTTCTGCAGTCATTCTTTATGGTGTGTGTAAAATCCTCAGCCTCCGGGAGTAGTCCTGCCGGTAACTAATGTGCCAGGATATTTGAAGAGGGTGAACGCACAAGGGGTGAGTATGGTCTAAGCAAATTCAATCTCTTATTTGAGTGATGATTCACTTACACTTTTCTGAGCCATTTGCTCAGTTCTAATGATTGCAACTGACTTTGGCTGATAGCCACTGAGCAGGAGGTCAAAGGCTGAGTGACATATGGGAGGGGTGATAATTGTACTGAATTTCATTTCTCCTGAAATGGAATTTATGCATGACAACTGGACAGCAGGAATGAAGTCAATGATACTTTCTGTCTTTGCCAAGTGCTCTTCAAATGGGTAGTACCCCATTGACAGCCAGTCAGCAAACCAGCTCTGGTCATGCCTGGATTCTGACAGTCATTTCAGCATTTACTCTGAAGGCCTTGGAGCCTGATAATCTCATGCCACCTGCATCCAGCTGTCCCATGTAAATCAGCAGGGGTTATGGATAAGCAAGGGTCTGTGGGATTAGGCCCCTATACTTACCCCTCCTTAGCCCCTATACTTGTCAGTCTGTTAAATGAACTACTGGGTTGAGGATTGGAACTCAAGACCCAAGATTGGCTGCCCACTCTTCCTGGGCCTTTGGTGAGGGAGGGATGAGGGAGTTTCTGGCACTGGCTTTAGCAGTGATCAGTTTAGCAATTGTCTTATAAAGGGATCTAAATCCAGGTCGCCTTGTCCTTCACCAGAATAATTATAGAATGTAAAGCTTTGGGAGTAAAAGGGAGGAACATGGTCTGGGTGACTCCTGGGGGTTCATACGAAAACCCCTGTTCCATGAAAACTAACCACCACAAAGATCTACATTACTGGGCGAGTCCAGCTCCCTGTTACACTGGTGTAAATATGGAGTAGCTCCATGGCTTTCAGCAGAAATACTCCAGATTTACACCAGCATACCATAGCAGAATATGGTCTTTTGGCTTTAGAAGACTAGGCTATTGGACTAGGGTCTCCATTATAGCCCACCTGCTTTGCAATACTCCAGGGCATGTATAAACCTGGCAGGTCCAGATGCTTCAGGATCCCCCCTTGTGTGAGTGGAATCCTTGAGGGAGTGGGATTGGGGTCAGTACAATGGCCTGCAGTATAGATGGGAGATAAGGGCCCCATGTTACTCTTGTTATCCCTGGCAGCTGGAATGTCTCCTGAGGACTGGGGGCAGAGAAGTGTAAATTAGATTAGCTACAAACTGAGTCTCAGCCAGCCCCTAGACCACCCCAGGATTGGGGGCAGGGGCATAAACGTGACTTACATCTGTCTTTACTTTCCCTACAACAGTACAGAGCCAGGTGCAACTTAGCCAAACCAAAATAAATAAAACATCAAGCCACTTGTATCTTAGCTCTAGTCCCTGCCCCCATATTTTCCAATGGCCAGTTGAAACAGTCCATGGTAGTGATTGTTGTGGAGAACTGTGCCTTTAAGAGGCTCTGGCACAAGACATTTGGAACTCCCTTCAGTGGAAGCCACTTGCATTCTGCAGTACCTGCATTTCCAAGTGCCAAACACTCCCCTCACCTTGGAGATGATTGGCCAGGCTTTGGTGGTCATGGGAGCTGTTGTTTTGTAAGAGAGAATGAGTGCAGTGTATTTAATGGAGAGCCCATGCATTTCGCTCCCTTTGGTTTTCTGGGCCAAGGCCAGTTCCAAAGGCAGAGGCAGGAGAGCTCTCCGTTGCTCAGACCTGCCATGTTCTGAATATAAGAGAAGGTGTAGGAGCATCCTCTCTGTGGGAGACATGGGGAAATATACCATTATATATGTATTAGAGGGGGACTCCATTTGATGCTGTGTTACCTAGCAACAGACTGGGAGTGCTGATGCAGTGCCGGACAGTTCTCTTCCAAGCCTGTGAGCCGAAAGAATTGTTTAAAGATGTAACGTCTGTGTGCATGTGTAACAGAGAGGGAGAATGTGACCGGGAATTCAGAGAATGGAGTAGCAGAGAGAGAAGCACCTAAACAGACACACACACAGAAATGGAGGCACAAAAAGGATGGGAAGAGAGAGGGGGCAGAGAAGAAGATGGGGAGAGAGAGCATACAAGAGAGAGAGACAGGAGTGGAAAGGTATGATATTGTACCTGTGCACTCATATCAGTCACGCATCAGTTGAAAACATCTCACAGTTAAAGCTGCAATCTCTCTTCAGATGCATCCAAGCTATAGTACAGCTTTATCTGCAGGTCCCTGAATTGTTGTTGCCTGCATCCAGCCCCCATGAACTGCCCCTGTTGTAGATGCACATGTAAATGCTTTTACACTGATCTACTCACACCCATATAATCCTCCCCTGATAAGTTCACACCCAAGAGAGACTTTCAAGGAATGGCTTGAGTACTCATCAAGACTTGCACTCTCCAAAAACACATTTTATATTTCTCACCTGGACTCTCCTTCCCTGCCATCTCCCCTCACTTGATGTGAAGAAAGGATTACTACAATTCAAACTTCAGCAGAGCTACACCAGCACCTCCTCTGGGATCTTGTGGGCTGCATGGGGTCCTGTTTGCTGGAACACCTAGAGATGATGCAAGAAGCCATTTCCCAGAATTCAAGGGGGATGCATTCTCCTCACACCTGAGATGGTCCCAGAAGGACACTGACCACCAGAACTCAAATGGATCCAATCCAAGTGACTCAAATAGGCCAGGGGGAACCCACTCCTCTGCATTCAAATAAGTGCTGAGAGAAGTTTTAGCTTAACTAAATCTTGGCTACACTCAGTCGCCAGAGCTCAACTCAAGAGAACTGCAGCTGCCACTAAGTAGGATGGCCCTCATGAGAGCCCACTCCCCAAAACTCAGAGCTGGAATGAGGCCCACTTCTTAGAATTCAAAGGAAGCAGAACAAACCGGTTTTTCAAAACCTGGGTGGACACATCACTAGAGCACAGATAGACTGAGGGGGAACCTGCCTCCCAGAGCTCAATCCTCTGGAGTAGCATCAATTACTAGAACTCATTGGATATGTCTGCACTGCAGTTAAACACCCATTGTCTGGCTTGCGTCAGCTGACTCAGGCTTGTAGGACATGAGCTGTCAGACGTGCAGACATCTAGGCTTGGGCTGGAGCCCGGCTTGGCATTGCACGCCCATCCTCTGATCTCAGTCATTGCCCCCAACTTTGTCACCTTCTTGCTAGCTTCTTGTACAATGACCTCCATGCTTTCTTCCACATAACCTCTACCCTACACATCTCCCTGAACTGATCTGCAAAGCCTTTACCCTCCCCACATTTAAGTTCCTCTTAAATTCCTATTTGATGGTTCAGTCTATGGTGAAATGAGCTGACTTGTATAAAAATTATCTATGGTTGTTCCCCTTCACCTAGCCTCTATCTAGGTGCTTGGCCTGTCTTTAGACTGGGAGCTCTTCAAAGCAGGAGCATCTTGCTTCAGTATTTGGAAAGGGCCTAGCACATAGCATGGCTACCATAGATAATGAATAAAATTTGATGGGGATGCAGAATGTGGTTTTCCAAAAGAACCACTTCTCACAGCCTTGTAAATCTATGCCTATCTGGAACGAGATCCAGGAAAAACTTCAGGAAAAAATCCAAACCTGGATTTTTGCAGCCACCTGGAATGGCTCATGGGTCAGACTGGCCAGCTTGCATCAGCCTCCAAGGAAGAGCAATAGCTCAGCAGGCTGCCTTCGTGATCTTAAGAAAGCACTCACAACATGAGCCAAGAGTAACTAGTGCTGCAATTTCTGACTCAAAAGACATCCAGAACTGATAGCTCAGAGTTGTGCAAAGTTTCTTCACAATGGAGCATTGATTCCAGTATAATGCACAAGTGTCAACATTGTAAGTGATTTCATTACAGACAGAAGCGAACAAAAAAGAAGAGGGGCAATACCCTGTGAGTGGAATCTTGTTGAAGTGTCTCAAGTGGGGGGAGGTTGGGAAGCAATCACTCTTTTTTTGTTCCCTACTTAAGCCATGGACCAGTCCAGCTAGCCAGGATGCCCCCTTTCATTGAACAGGGAGCTAACTAGTGTGTTTTGTGCAAGTGGGCAATGGGGGCTGTTTCAGGGCCCCAGCTGTTGCATGCTCCATACCTGCCTTCAGAGTCCTCCCCAAGTTACAGTAGATACTTTCTACAGCTATTTAGGAGCCCCGGAAGGAGGCATTTGGATCTGCTTTGCATGGTCCTTCTGAGAGTGGCATCTCCAGGCTGGAAAGGAATGGAGGGGACCAAACCTCCCCTGCTATCTCTCCATCCCCAACTAGTCCCTGTAGGGGGAGGTTTGGGCAGATGTAAGGGCCATCCAAATGCCTCCCACAGACACCATCCCAGAGAGCCGATCCTTTACGTAAATGTGCCTTGCAGGAAACCATCCCAACAAGACACTGTTAAGCTGTCTGGAATTCACACCCACTGCTTCTAGAGACCAGCAGAAATTGCAGAGTCAAAATGAAAATAGAGTGAAACCTCTGTCCCACCTCGAATTCCCAGCTCCTTCTGCCCTCACACTCAGGGGCTCCTGAAACTTTGCCCCACTGCCCTCAAGCCACCCAACAGGTGCAGCAAGGCAGGAGGAGGAGGAGGAAGCTGCTGCAAAGAGAGACAGGGCTGCTTGGTTTATATATATATATATTTGCAATGGAAGCACTGGAGTCAGGAGAAGGCTGTTTATCACACTGAAGTGTCCTGATTAAGGCAGGTGCTGGTGATGACATCTTGAAGGGAGGGATGAGATAAATCATTTACTAGCACTGGAAGCCTCAGGAAAGAGCCAAGGCTAGGGGTCAGCGTATGTTTTGCACGGGCACCTCTGCTCCCCACCCCTCTCCCAGGTCTCTAGTAATCAAGGAGCATTCCCTCACGATGCTGGGGGAATGACAATCTCCGTTGCTATGGCAATGGTGGAATGCTGCAGCTAGCGAAAACTAGGCAATAGTTTGCAATTGGCCGAGCAGGGAAACGTTAGATAGATTAAAATGCACCCCCCCCCCCCACCACCACCTTGTTCCACTGATAAGAAGAACATTCTTATTGCGGGTAGTAAAACAATATGACTGTGCTCAGACTGCATGGAGGTCAACAACACACATTTAATTTGTCAGGTAGTAGATTGCTCTCCTTTTCTTACTCCCACCCATCCTCCGTAAGAGAGGCAGCACCAGTCCAATGCCTTAGCCACTGGACTGAAGTCAGGGGACTTTATTTCCGGTGGTTACTAACTTGCCATGCGACGTTCTTGCAAGTCACAGCATCTCTGTGCCTCAGTTTCCCTCACCTTTAAATGTGAAGAAAGATGATGATAGCTTTATAAAATGCTTTAAGATCTTGCGATTGTTAAATGCTAGGTATTGTACCAGCAGCTGGACAATATCACTGGGAAAGAGAAGGAGTGATAGGGTTAGGGGCTGAGATAAAAGAAAGATTAAAGACTCCAAGAAATATCTGGCTACGGAAAAGTCAACGCCAACGCCATTGGATTGTATAAGTCAAGCAGGAATTGAACCTTCACAAGCCTCAGCTCAGCAAAGCACTTAAGCACATCTCACTGAAGCCACAGAGACCTAAGCAGATGATCTTTACTGACTAAGCTCTTTATTGCTGAATTGGGGCCTTAAAGATTAGTGTCACCCCTATGAAAGGTGGATAAAGTCCTACATGCCTGCTGATGATGCCTATGCAGCAGAGACAGGTGCTAGAAGTGTACAATGAGCTGGGTCAGTTAAAGAGATCTTGGGTCCTGGGGGATAGGGGCTGTATCTTAGTGGAACATGTCACCTTGAAAGAAAGCTGCACCGTATCTCTCCCCTTGCCTTTGTTACTGGAGAAGACAGTTATTGTTCAGCCCACAGGCACAGAGAAACTGCAAAGGATGCCAACCATCCCCATGAAGATTTTAGCCCACCTGATTGTTTACATCGATGCAACTCTCCTCAAGCCAGGAGTGAAACCTGAAGGAGAATTTGGCCCAAATTGTTCCCATCAGAAATGATGAAGTGGGAGGTCTCCATTACAGAAAACATTCTTTGTGTTCAAGAAATTGATCTCACCTGAGTTTAAGCGATTCCTATACAGATCATTTTCAGTGTCCTTTGTGTCAGGGGCTTTGGTTTCCCACAACTGGGGCCTCTCTCATTTTACAGAGTATGTTCTTCCTACCTCCTGCATCCTTTCAGAGCTTTACCCACCTGCATGACCAAGGAGTCCTTTGCTTCCATGTGAGCTATGGCATGCCTCTGAAAACCCTCTTCTGGCATAAGGAGGCAACAGCAGCCACCTCTGTTTCCCCCGGAGTTGAGCCAGGGCCAATCTGGCAGTCTTTACTCATTTGAGTAGCTCCAGTGTAGTCAATGGAAATAGTATGTACCTCTCAAGACCCGTTAATAATGCATGAGAGTGTAGTGTAACATACTGATGGGTTTCACGTGAATTTTGACTGGAGCTGGGACAAATCAAACTGCTAAGTCCAAACCCCTCCAAGTTTCAGGGGAAGTTCAGATCTGGGTCTGAACTAGGGTTGCCAATTTTGGTTGGACGTATTTCTGGAGGTTTCCTCACATGACATAATCTTTAAGTACAGATTAATCTTTACTTCCTGGAGATTCAAGGACAATCCTTGTCTGAACGGTGAGATTTTGACCCATCTCTAGTTTCAGCACAGAACCATAAATCAATCACTCCAATTCACTCACAAAAAAGTCCCAAATTCACCAGGGATTGCAGTTAATCTGCATTGCATCTGGAGTGAGGTCTCTCAACAGACAAGTCTTACCTGGTTTCTGGTTCTGCAAAGCTTTTACTATAAATTAAAATAATGCCTAACCCAAAGGCACTTTGGAAGTAACACCCAAAGTATCACAGACACCCAAGTATCTGTGAGCTGGTGGAGCAGATCACCACCATGCAATTGCCAGTGCATTTTCATCCTCAAGATTTTAGAGTGCACTAGTAACAGGAGAAAAAGAATCAGAGAGGTAGCCGTGTTAGTCGGGAATTGCAGAAGTGACAAAGAGTCCTGGGGCACCTTAAAGACTAACTAAAGTATTGGAGCATAAGCTTTCATGGGCTAATACTCACTTTGTCAGATGCAAGAGATAAACTAGAACCAAATCCCAGCCCTAGGTACATCTGGCTGCAGAATTCTGCCTTCTGACTTGTTACAAGTTGGATTAGAGAGTTCCCTGCATTCTCTGAAAGAACCCCAGCCCCGCCTCATCACAGTGGGGAGAGGGCCTAGACACAAGTCAGCTCTCTGCTTCCTGGAAAACAGGGACCTGTAGGGTAGGATCACCTTGTCATCTCATGATGGTGCCTAGAAGTGCCAACTGAGACCAGTTCCCTATATGCTGTTCAGACACAGTAAGAGACAGTCCTTTCTCCCAGCAAGTTTATAATCCGAACAATACAGTAGGCAGCCGCCATTCTATAACATACTGCAATAATAGTCCAGCCAGAGGTGAAAGTAACTTAAAGGACTTACCGGTATACCACAGTTCTGCGCAGGGGGCGGAGCACAACTGAAAAAGGGGTGGCCTCAACTAAAGGAGGCAGAGCCTTTAAATCCCTGGATTTAAAGGGCCCCGGGCTCCAGCTGTGGTATTGGCAGCTGGGAGTCCTGGACCCTTTAAATCACCCCCAAAGCTACCAGCTGCAGAGGCGGCTGGGAGCCCCATGGCTCAGGAGCAATTTAAAGGGCCCAGGGCTCCAGATGCCACTGCTGCAGCAGAGTCCCAGGCACTTTAAATCGATGGAGCCCCAGGGGCTCCCGGCTGCCACCGCTATCCCATGGCTCAGGACTGTGGTGGAGATTTAAAGGGCCTGGGGCTCTGTTGCGGTAGTGGCAGCTGGGAACCCCTGGCCCTTCAAATCACCAATGGAGCCCCGCTGCTGCTACCCTAGGGCTCCTGCAGCAGGGCTCTGGTGGCAATTTAAAGGGCCTGGGGCTCCAGTCACTTCTGGGAGTCACAGGCCCTTTTAATCTCCAGCCTGGGGAAGTTGGTCTAGTCCAGCATGGCGTACCGGCTCTTGCTGGTACACCAGACTGGATCGGACTGGCTTATTTTCACCTCTGAGTCCAGCACACTTCAGGTAAGACTTACATCAGCTGACAGCTGTAGGGTTTTAGGCCATTATTGTACCATACAGAGTCCTGGTCTGCTTTCCAGCAAGGTGTAGAGGGTCTCTAGCTCAAACCCGAATGTCTACACTGCTATTTTTAGCCCTGCAGTCTGAGCCCTGGGAGCCCAAATCAGCTGACACAGGCTCTGAGACTTGATGCTGTGGTGTTTTTATAACAGCGTACGTATTCATCCCCTGAAGGGCTAGAAGTTTGGGCTTGTACCATCATGCAGATTGATGGGGGTTGCCCTGATCTTGCTGCATCAGATGTAGAGTCATTTTTCAGAGAGAGGGCTTGGCTGCCAGCAGGAGGTCTGGAACACGCTGCCTCAGGACCAGTGGAATTTTCGAATCTATTTCATGGCATATTTTTGGCAAGGAAGGCACCCCCCACACGTCACAAAGCCTCCAACCGCCGAGCCGAAGGAGAACACAGGCAGGCTTTCCTTGAAGCCGGGGTCCTTCGATTTTGTCTGTATGCTTGTTCCTAGCATAGAACATCCACTAACTCAGAAAGAAAGGAATCCTCCTTCTCGGGGAAAGACTGCTAGTCCCTATACCTCTGCCACGTATGCAGAGAAAATGAAATCAAATCCAATCACAAGCTCCTCACTAAACCGGGACCAATAGCTGCAGAAAGGCAGAGGGAATTCCTCTGAAGGGGAAGCACTCTCAAGCCCTGCCAGCTGCTGACAGAGAGATCCCCTCTGAAGAGCCCCTGCGTGTGTCATTGTAGAGCCCCTCCTCTTCCCCCGCCCCCCCCATTGAGTCTTTCTAGCTTCCATTCTCCCTCTCTCACTGCTCTTCCCTGTCTCTTTTTTCCCCCTTCTATACATGTCTTCTTCCTCACCCCATATCTGCTCTGCAGCTTTTTCTGCTCAGGATAATTTCAGTTCAGGGAATTCACCTCTCTCTCTTTCTCCTGCAGCACTCCCCCTAAATCCATCTCGATGGCCTTTGCCCCATCAGACTTGTGCATGCATGGAGCATCAGAGAGCCTTGTACCACTGGTGGTTTAAAGTGACAGAAAATTAAGGAGAAGAACGTACAGCTCTAAAGCTCAGTGAGAAGTCTCAGACTCGGGGGTGGGAGGGAGCACTGCTCTTTCTCTGTCTGAAGGGAGCATCAACTCAGCTAGCCTTGTTTATCTGCTAGTTACAGGGAAATCCCAGACTTCATTAGCAAACAGCATCCACCTGTGATAGGTCACAAACGGGAACCTTGACTAACAGCTCCGTCCTGCCTGCAGAGGGCAGCAAAGCTCCTGGCTATTAATAACCACACAGTACTTTTGTCTATTTTCTTTGCCTTATCAAAACACATCTTGGAGGGCATCAGAAAGCTTTGACCTATAGATTTCTTCTGTACTGCATTGAAATCCACCTGCTTCCTTGGCTGTAGGGGAGAAAAATGCACCATCCAAGCCAGGTTTTTTCAATGGGAGTCAGGGAGGTCCCTCTGAGAAATCATATTCCAATTTAGTTATACTACTCAGCTGTCTCTAGGTCAGCCACTAGACCCAAAGCCCCAGGAGGTCAGGGGAGGAAGCTAGAGGGGATGTGTAAGCTGGTCCTCCCAGCTCTTCCTGCTTTCCATTTCTTTCTGTACTCTGCTTCTCTCCTTCCCCTTTTAAAGTCACTCCCTTTATGTCACTTTAATTTTTCTGCAGTCATTTGAGTCCTGATTTCTTCATTTAACTTACTCCATAACTCATCTGGTAAGTGATTGGTGAGAATTCCTGAAATTAATTCCCTGGACAAATGCTGCTATTTAGCAAGAGCTTTGAAATCCCACCTTATGATTTGCCCCAGAAGAATCACCAGGACCTCATACCTGGCCAGCTCTTAAAGGTTCAGTGATATGTACATATGTCAGACAGGCATCTGCAGGAGCCACTGATCAGAAATTCAAAGGGGGAGAAGAAGCTGTGTGGATTTTGGGAAAGAGTTTATACTGTTTATATATGGCCATTCTGGAGTCTCTTTCCTTTCTGGTCAAGGCTAGATAGAGTTGGAGATGAGTTTTACCCAGGAGCTTTAAGGATTCCAAAATTTCCTTCTGCCTGCACTGGTTCAGCAGGGGTGCTAGAACAATTTGCATGGTGGGGGTGCAGAGAGCCATTGAAGCAAACTGTAAGCCCTGTATATGACAGAGACCACTTCATGCAAGGGGGTGCAGCAGAAACCCCCCCCCCCAAAAAAAAAACCCTAGTTCCATCATCTATATAGCTGAACATGTTTTGCCCCCCAAACACTCTTCATCTCTGCCAAAAAGTGAGGAACAAGACTCTCAGGTCCTCACACCACAGATACCAGACCATGAGGCCAGCCCTTGGAGACCATTTTTAGATAAAGGGTGACCCACCACAATCTAACTATATGCATTATATAGCAGCATTTGATTTTGGCTGGCCTAAAGAGAGGGAGAGAAACAGCAGGGAGGAAACATGGAGTTTAGTTGGAATCCTCAGTGTCTGCACATGGATGGAGCAACTCAGCGAGAAGGACCAAGAAACATTCATAGAAGAATGGAGTAGTTATTAGACACACTCAGTAGGTGTTTAGAAAGGTTTTATTGTGGGCAAGGAGCATCACCAGCTAAGACCTGAGCCAAAGTCATGAAGGGACAGAACTCCTAGGCTTCATCAATGGGGCCCTGCCATATTCAGGGCCATGAAAAATGCATCGTGGACCATGTTAGCTGGTCTCCTCACTGTGAATTCTGATCTTCTGTGTGCTTTTACCCTTTATTATAGGGATTTCACAGGGGAGACCAGCATTTCTCAAAGTGGGGATCCTGACCCAAAAGGGAGTTTCAGGAGGTCACAAGGTTATTTTAAGGGGGTCGCGGTATTGCTACCCTTACTTCTGCACTGCCTTAGAACTGGTGGCTGGAGAGTAGCTGCTTTTGGTCAGGCACCCAGCTCTGAAGACAGCGGCCTGCCAGCAGAAGCACACAAGCAATACCATACCATGCCATCTTTACATCTGCGCTGTTGTGGGCAGTGGTGCTGCCTTTAGAGCTGAGCTCCTGGCCAGCAGCTGCTGTTCTCCAGCTGCCCAGCTCTGAAAGCAGCATCACTACCATCGGCAACCCAAAAGGTTGTACCACAACCTCCCTTACCCCCTAATTCTTTTTTGGGTCAGGACCCCTACAATTACAACACCATGAAATTTCAGAGTTAAGTAGCTGAAACCATGAAGTTTACATTGTTTAAAATGCTAGGACCATGAAATTGGCCATAATGGACCATGAATTTGGTAGGGCCCTGTTCATCGAAGAGTGAAGCTGAAGTACAGCTAATAAAAGGAAGGAAACTTCAGCTTATAATAGTGCACATAAAGAAGACAGACAACCCCTTCAGCTTCTTGAGTTACATCTTCATTTTCTTTTCATAGCAGCATGAAGATACTGTGCAAATGGGTTTTCTCCTCACCAGTAACAAAACTAACTCCCCACAGGAAAAAAACTCTGTTATCTACTACATAACCTACCTATACCATAATGGCTAAACACATAGAAGAAGTAGCACCTCATCCAGGGCTACCTCTCTTGAAGACTTTCCTCCTGCCCTTTGCTAATTTTTCTGATTACCAGGTTACCCTTTTGTTGGAACATTTTTCCCAGCATGCCTTTCTGAGGCTGGTCTTTTAAACTAGGCAGAGACAAAGAACTCTAGTCCTAAAGTGTCTATTTTGCACTTTTCTTCTTACCAGTAAGTATTAACTTCTTCCCTTCTTATTCTTAAGGAGAATGGTTTGTTCCCACCCTACTAGATAGTTCACCTGCTAGCTGCTCTCTCTGGTATTGGTAATGTTTGTATTCTGAACCTGTGACCTATTGCAATCCTTAGAGTGGTTCAGCTTCATAAAATTATAGAGTTTGAGGCCAGAAAGCAGCATTAAATCATAGTGCGACCATCTGCATATCACAGGCTATTAAATTTCACTCACTTACCCTCATATTGATTGCAGTAACTAAAGCTCATCATCCAGAAAGGCATCCAGGCTTGATCTGAAGACCTCAAGGGATGGAGCATTCACCACTTCCCTTGGTAGTTTGTTCCAGCAGTTAATCACCTTCTCTGTTAAAAACGTGTGCCTAATTTCTAATTTGAATTTGTCTGGTTTCAGCTTTCAGCCATGGGTTCTTGGTCTGTCTTTCTCTGCTAGATTAAAAAGCCCTGTAGTACACACTGTTTCCCCTCTGTGAAGGTTCTTATACACTGTAGTCAAGTCACCTCTCAATCTTCTTTTGGATAGCTAAACAGATTCAGAAGTGAGTCTGTATTTGGGACTTTATTTTCAAATCTGTTGAGCAGCTGTAGCCCCATTGATATTAATTCAGTTCTCAGGAGTTTTTACTCATAGGTTTGAAATCATCAACAGGTAGTTAACACCCCCTCGCCTTTTAATTTGTCCCAGGGAATCCAAGGGAATCTATGTGACTCTCAGGGAGACTGTTAGTGTAACTTAGGCCATGGTTACACTGGCACTTTATAGCGCTATAAAGCCCCTACGAGCGCTATAACCTACTCTCCGTCCACACTGGCAAGGCACTAATAGCGCTATAACCGCGGAGTTATAGCGCTATTATAAATCCACCTCCTCATGGGGAATAAGGGCTGTAGCGCACCTGCTGTAGCGCTACAGGAAGAATGTGGACACCCACTGCGTATTAATTGGCCTCCAGCCTGTCCCATAATTCCCGTTCGAGCCACTCTGGTCATCACTTGCAAACTCTTTTGTCCTGTCCTCAGGTGACCACACGTCAGACCCGCCCTTTAAAGTTCCAGGGAAATTTGAAAATCCCCTTCCTGTTTGCTCCAGCCAAGCGTGGCGTGCTCTCAGGGAATCCTTGCAAGTGATCATTCTCATTGATCTGATTGATTGCGTGGCGTGCTCTCAGGGAATCGTTGCAGGTGATCATTCTGATTGATCATCATGACTCCACGTGCCATGGCTCCTCGCAATAGGTGATCCCCAGCATGGAGCAATAGTGAGGTGCTGGACCTCATCAGCTGCTGGGAGGAAGAGGCTATTCAGTCTCAGCTGCGGTCTAGCCGCAGGAATTTTGACACCTATGGGCAGATATCACGGGCCTTGGCAGAAAGAGGCCATGAGCGGGACACTCTGCAGTGCCGTGTTAAGGTAAAGGAGCTTAGGAATGCGTATCGCAAAGCCCGCGAGGCAAACGGCCGCTCAGGGGCAGCCCCGGTGACTTGCAGATTTTATAAGGAGCTGCACGTGATACTTGGTGGTGATCCCACGGTCACTCCATCGACCACCACGGACACTTCCCAGCCCACCAGTGAAGGGGGGGGTGAGGAGGAGGACGAAGAGCAGGAGGATGAAGAAGAGGAGGAGGATGAGGACGAGGCAGCAGCGATCCAGGGCACGGAGGAGTCCCTGGACGCATGCAGCCAGGAGCTCTTCTCAACCCAGGAGGGCAGCCAGCCACAGCGTCCGGCAGTTGCAGGGGCCAGCTCAGCAGCGGATTGCGGAGGTAAAGCTGCTTTTCTATGGGGAAGGCTGGCAGCTTGGGGTGGAAAGGGATGAGGGGGGCATTCCACCTGGTGCTCTGTTCAAGCCAGGAGGAGGGCAGGGGGGCATGCAGCCAGGAGCTCTCCTCTAAAGCCAGGAGGAGGGCGGCCAGCCACAGCGTCCGGCGGTTGCAGGGGCCAGCTCAGCAGTGGATTGCGGCGGTAAAGCTGCTTTTCTATGGGGAAGGCAGGCAGCTTGGGGTGGAAGGGGATGCTTGCATGCTTGCCTGCATGTGGAATAGTGCATTGATGTAGTCTATCACCTCACGGTAGTCATCATCAGTAATCTCTTCAAAGGTCTCAATAAGAGCACTTGCAATGCGCCTGCGCAGGTTTCCCGGGAGAGCCAGCGTGGTCCCCGTCCCAGTCACGGTCACTAGTCTCTGCCACTGTGCTACAATGGGTGGGGGGAGCATTGCTGCACATAGGCACGCTGCATATGGCCCTGGGCGGAAGCCGCATCTTAATAAAATCCCTTCCCTTTGCTCCTCAGTGACTCGAAGCAACGAGATATCTTCCAGGACAAACACCTACGGAGAATGTTGGAACAGTGTTCAGAGTAGGGCTCCTGCCACTTCCCAGCACTCCACACACACCCCCACCCCCGCCACAGCTTTTCAGGGCAGGGAAGAAATCCTTCCCCCTGCCTGCTGCTCACACTGTGGCTCCTGCAACGTATCGGCACTCCCCACCCCCTCCCCCGCCACAGCTTTTCAGGGCAGGGAAAAAATCATTTCCCTTGCCTCTGGAGTCCACTCACCATGGCAGGGGCTCCGTTGCTGTATCTGTGCTGTCTGCGGGACAGACAAACGGGGAATGCGGGGGAATGATAGGCATGTCTGCTCTTTACAAGGGAACCACTGTGAAATGTATCTTTTTATTTTAGAAGGGTCGTCCTTCACCCCTTCGCCATCGCTCTTATCAACAGCTGAGAGGTTCAGGCGACTGAGGAAGCGGCCACGAAGGAGCAAAGAGGATCTTGTACAGCAAGTAATGCAACAGGCTGTAACGGAGAATCGAGTTGCACAGAGGTGGAGGGAGAATGAGAGCAAGTTGAGGGAGAAGGCGCAGAAGGAGAACGCGATTCACCGCCGGAAAAGCACCGACAAGCTGCTCTCATTACTGCAGCTTCAATTGCAGACTATGCAGCGGCTTGTCACCCTTCAGGAGGAGAAGCTCCGCACCCACCACCCCAATTACCGTTTGCCCCAACTCCCTTCCCCTTCTTTGCCTCTGTACCCTCCAGGCCAGTATCATCAGCCAAATGGTTATCACCATCCACAGCTGCCTCCAACCCCTCTGTCTTCACCGGACAACCCCCAGACCCCAGACCATTATCCACTGCAGTCTACCCCTAATAACATGCCTTACTGGCCACCGCAAATGGGGTTCGGGGGACATGGCCACTGTGAGGGCACTGGAGACTCAGAGACCCGGACATACTCCGATCTCTGACTGACCCCACGACACCCCCATTGCACCTCCCCTGCCTTCCCCCTCACATGCATCACAATATTTTCTTTCAGCAACCGAAGTACCTGTTCAATAAATGAATTGTCTTCTTAATAAATGGGTTTTTTTTATTAAGTGTACATACATTATTACAGGCTACAGAAAAGCAAATGCCTGTTCCTGTTAAAAGAATGCTCCCTCCCTCCCTCCCTCCCTCCATCTGCACCTCACTTTAGAACTGGCTTTCAGCCTCAAAATGCTCCCTCAAGGCTTCCCTGATCCTAACAGCCTCGCGCTGGTCCCCTCCATGAACCCTGCTCTCTGGCTGGGCATATGTGGCCTCCAGGCGTTGAACCTCAGAGGACCATGCCTGGGTGAAGCCTTCGCCCTTCTGCTCACAAAGATTATGAAGGGCACAGCATGCGGAAATAACCGCGGAGATACTACCCTCGGCCAAATCTAGCCTCCCATAAAGACAGCGCCAGCGCGCCTTCAGACGCCCAAAAGCACACTCCACAGTCATTCGACAATGGCTAAGCCTGTAGTTGAACCTTTCCTGACTGCTGTCCAGGCTCCCTGTGTACGGTTTCATGAGCCAGGGCATTAAAGGGTAAGCAGGGTCACCAAGAATCACTATGGGCATTTCCACTTCCCCCACGGGGATCCTCTGGTCTGGGAAAAAAGTCCCGGCTTGCAGCTTCATGAACAGGCCGGTGTTGCGGAAGATGCATGCGTCATGCACCTTTCCAGACCAGCCAGCGTTAATGTCAGTAAAACGCCCACGGTGATCCACAAGCTCCTGGAGAACCATGGAGAAGTACCCCTTTCGGTTAACGTACTCCTCAGCTAGGTGGGCGGGCGCGAGAATGGGTATATGGGTCCCATCTATCGCCCCACCACAGTTAGGGAAACCCATTTCTTCAAAGCCAGCCACGATGTCATGCACGTTATCCAGAGTCACGATTTTTCGTAGCAGGATGCGATTAATGGCCCTGCACACTTGCATCAGCACAACTCCAACGGTCGACTTTCCAACCCCAAACTGGTTGGCCACTGATCGGTAGCAGTCTGGGGTAGCCAGCTTCCAGATCGCGATAGCCACCCGCTTCTCCACCGGGAGGGCAGCTCTCAGTCTGGTGTCCTTGCGCCGCAGGGCAGGGGCGAGTTCAGCACACAGTCCCATGAAAGTGGCTTTTCTCATTCGAAAGTTTTGCAGCCACTGCTCGTCGTCCCAGACTTGCATGACGATGCGATCCCACCACTCTGTGCTCGTTTCCCGTGCCCAGAAGCGGCGTTCAACAGCCGTGAGCATGTCCGTTAATGAGACAAGCAGCTTTGTGTCGAATGCATTCACCGCTTCGATCTCGTCTTCAGAATCATCACTGTCATCCTGCATGTCAAGGAATAACTACACTGCACACAGAGATGTGCTGGCGACAGTCGTCAGCATGTCCCTCAGCAGTTCTGGATTCATTGCAGCACTCGACAATGGAAGACGGAGCGTGCCTTGCTGAAACCCTTGAAAGATGGCGCTGGAGGTGGAAGGAAACACAGGGATTGCTGGGATATGCCAAAAAGCATCATGGGTAGTTCAAACAGGATATAGAATGCCCCGCAAGTGACGCCCCCCCTACCACAAGCCATTGCGCCAGATCAGGAAGAGGTGTACTGTGGGATACCTGCCCTAATGCGCTGCTCTTAATGCCGTATTAAGTGCCGCAAATGTGGCCATGCTATAGCGCTGGAGCAGCTCAGTGTGGACATACAATAGCGCTATTATTATTGCTGTATAAGGCGAGCGCTATAAGCAATAGCGCTATAATTTTGTAAGTGTAACCATACCCTTACATACTGAGTTGTTTCTACTGTCAGTGTTATGAGGCTGTATTATAAGGAAGGAATCATTAGATTGTGCAGTGTTTTCCAATGGATGGAACACTGGGCTAGAATCTGGAGACATAAGTTCTGTTCCTGCTGTGGGGCTTCTGGGTGACTTCACTGAAGTCTTTTCCCCTTTCCATGCCTCAATTTTGCTAACTGTATAATGGGAATAATGGTACTTTTCTCTTATGTGATGTGTTTGGGCTCTGCATAAGAGCTATGTGTTTGGGCTCTGCATAAGAGCTAAGAATCATTATTGCTCTGAATTCCATGTAAATGTTATGTATACATGCTTGGGGTGCAAGGGAGGAGGTGAAGTACAGCATGGAAGAAAGATCTTGTGGCTAAAATACTAGACTGGGAGACAGATTCTTATTTCCAGACCCGTTGCAGCATCACTAGGTCAGATCCACAGCTGTCCATTTGCAAAGCACCTATAAGGCACTCACGGGGTGTGCTGTGGACTGGATAAGGTATGACTGGGTGATCCTGTGGCCTGCCTATTCTCTAGATCTTGCATGGGCAATGACAACCAGGGTGCACCAAACTGCCCTCTCTCCCCACAGCATCTCCAGGGCCAGAGAGCCTCAAGCTACCTCCCCTTGGTTCCTATGTTGGGTTCTATACCATTGCAAAGATGAACAGGAGTGTGGGGGGGAATTCATCGACGGTCTTTCTGTTTCCTATCTGTACAATTGGGTTGGTTTTACCCACTGGAGAGAGGCATTGAGGATATACTCATTAACACCCAGAAAGAGCGCTGAGATTCTGAGCTGGAGAGCAATAGAGAGGGACATGTATTTGGTGTGAGTCATGGTGAGTGCAGGAACTAGTGTGGAATACTCTGAGGTAATATACGGACCTTGTGCACTTCTTGCATTGATCAGTTCCTAGAAATCCCAAAGATCTGTGCTGCCTCCTTTTCCTTATATAGCCTGTTATCAGTTCATTTTTTCCCCTCTTCTGATTATAGAGGTAGGCATCCAATATGAATTTTCCCTCCTTAATGTCACTCAGTTATAGCTGTGATTCACATTTGAACCTCTCTGTATGTATGTTGTGTGTGTCTGTCCTTGTACAGCTTCATTTAAAAAAGAATACTATAGTAGTCTACCTGAATTGTCCACAACACTATTACTTTTGATAGTGTGACTACAGAAGTTTGGACCACTACTGCAGAATCTTGTGACTTTTTTGTAAGGAAGCAGTTATATATTGAAAAATCATAAAACACTCATTTACTGTACAGCTTCTTTAATTTTATTAGGCAAAGGCAAGGTTTCCAAAAAACAATAAAACAAATTCTGACAGCAATCATGCCAGCATACTTCTCACTAGAAGCTCTCAAGCTGCTCTTCTGTCTTCAGAATAATTTATTATGCAGATGCAGTATAGAACATTGGTTGCAACAACCTTTTATTTGCTCTGAGATTTCTGTGCACCTCACTTAGACTCCTGTTCAGCTCATGTGCCCTGAGAGAACCTTTTAAGCCTTTTATCACTAGGCTAAAATACAACATTGTATAAAATGCACAAAATTTAGGGTGTGTATATAAGTCTGCATGCTCACCGGTGTATGGAGGGTTGGTTAGGTACAGGGAAGGAGGGGGATGATGAATCTTTCATCTTCCTTTTTTGCTAGGCCATCCTCATCTCTAGATACAATCAATTGCTAAGATACAAATCAGTCCTCACGGGACTGGCAACATGAAGCATCTCCTGCTTCTGCTCTGCCTCCTGATGCACGTTGGTCTTCTTGAGACATGAGAAGCCACACTATTTTTCAAAGCGTGTCTGCCAGAGAGCTCAGGGATTGCTTCATGCTAGGGGTTACTGTGAAGTAGCCAGGAACACTAAGCCATGAGACTGTATGCTTCACCCTCTCCAGCAGGGAAGTGGATCATGCCTGCCCTCTGCACAGGTTGAACAGTCATCCTTCCTCCGCTGGGTAGAGAAGCCCCTCCCTGTCCTGTTTGTTTCCCTGGGAGGCTGACTTCTGACCTTCTAATTAATTAAAATGAAGCAACAGTTCATAGGAAACAAAGCTGATGCTCCAGGGACGTCCTTTCACTGTGCGTCCAAGTGTTACTGATTGGCAGAGAAGCAGGCAGGCCTCTGACGCGCCCCTGGTAGTGGGATACAGCCCCAGTGACAGTGGAGTTTGAAGCACTCCACAAGGGATAGGGCTGAGAGCACAGGGCATTCTCATGGCAGAACAGGGCTTCTGCCAAAAGACATGTGGTCTGAGGTTCAGGTACCATCTAATGAGCAGCACAAACCTTGAGTTAAATGTTTGCTTTGGGTGAACGTGAAGCACCCAGTGCTGATACTGGACATGAAAGCAAGCTAGGCTCTGACAGTGCTGACCATATGAATTCATCCACCCCATAGTATGCACCCACACTTGCTCTCCCATACTTGTGCAAGCATGTGCATGTACACTATTTTGGCAGATGTGCAAGCCCTTGCTATACCACTAGTAAGGTTGCAAAACTGTCTCCATTGAAATCTCCCCTTTTTTTCTCAAGCTCCTAACATTCCGAAACTGTCCCTTGGGGGCTGAAAGTGTCCAGGTTTGATCTCTGCCCAGAGGGATGTATCTATTTCTTAGGTGACAGTTTCAGTGCTGTCCTGTCAGTTGTTTTGAAGTTAGGAAGATGTAGGGGGCAGGCAAGGGAAGGGAAGGAAAATACTCTTTCCCCACTGTAAGGATATGCAGATAATCTATTTTTAAGCAGCTAAAGAAACATGGTTGTAGATTAAAGATCAATAGTAAGTATAGATCTAGAGCCTGTTCAATGTCCAGTGAAGGCAATGTAAGCCTTTCTGTTAATTGCAGTGTGCTCTGGATTAGGACCATAGTTTTTGTAAAGGACTGGTGGTTTTGCTTGGTTTGGGGAAAATCATTTCTAAGCATGCTCTGTTGGGCATCTCCTATGATTTCAGCAGGGTTTAAGGATGCCCCACTCTCTCCTGCTGAGCAATGGCATCAGCAAAGGTGGAAACTCACCCCTCCCTCACATCTTTCAGTCATAACTTCACAGTCTAATTTGAGCTATCTGAAGGCTATCTATTATACACAGGCAATTCCCCTTTTTAGATCCACAGGTGTCAGGTTGACTCCCTTAGGTGACCCAACAGGGGTGTTATTACATTTGCATTTAATAAAAATGTGTTGTTCCCAGCTTTTCACAGTTCATTTAATCAGTAGATCTCAAAGCACTTTTAAAAGAAAGTAAGGATCAATACCCCCTTTTTCTATATAGGGAAACTGAGGCACGGGGATCATGGAATCGTAGGACTGGAAGGGACTTTGAGAAGTCATCTACTCCAGTCTCCTGCACTCAGTGCAGGACTAAGTATTATCTAGCTCATCCCTGACTGGTGTTTGTCTAACTTGCTCTTAAAAATTTCCAGTGATGGAGATTTCACAATCTCCCTAGGCAATTTATTCCAGTGCTTTACCACCCTGACAGTTGAGAAGTTTTTCTTAATGTCCAACCTAAACCACCCTTGCTGCAAGTTAAGCCCATTGCTTCTTGTCCTAGCCTCAGAGGTTAATGAGAATAGTGTTTCTCCCTCCTCCTTGTAACATCTGAAAACTGTCGTCATGTTCCCTCTCAGTCTTCTCTTCTCCAGACTAAACAAACCCAATTTTTTCAATCCTCCCTCACAGGTCATGTTTTCTAGTCCTTTCATCATTTTTGTTGCTTTTCTCTGGACTTTCTCCAATTTGTCCACATCTTTCCTGAAATCGGGTGCCCACAACTGGACACAATACTCCAGTTGAGGCCTAATCAGCATAGAGTGGAAGAATTACTTCTTATCATGGGCGGTGAGTCCTATGGGTCTGTGGTGCCTGAGCACCAGGGATATTCCTGGCCTGTGGCTTGGCTCTGGCAATGTTTGGGGCAGGGTCTCTTCTTTTTCCCCATCTTCCGCTCCCAGGCTCTCCACATGTCCCTGGGCCATTTAAAACAACCTGGGGCCCCCACACACCACTGGCAACGCAGCTGAGGCTTCCTCTCTGCTCGCTCCCCGTGGCTACTGGCCCCTCCCTGCAGCTCCTGGGTGGGGTGGGTCTGTGTCCTGTCCCAAGTGCCCCTGTAGCCAACAGGAAGCTGTGGGAGCAGTGCCTGGGGGTAGCCACACTTGAAGACTCCCAGCCTGTCCTGTTTAGGAGCCCCAGGTAAGCACCCCCCCCCAAACCCCCTCCCAGAGCCTGCATTTCCTTTGGCCTGCAAACTCCCTCCCAGAGCCTGCACCCCCTCCCTCTACATCCCTTCCCTGTGACCCCCTCTGGCCCCCAAACTCCTTCCCAGAGCCTGCACCCCACCTCCACCCAAACTCAGTCTCAGTGCCAGCATCCTTCATCCCCTCCTGCAGCCCCAGCCCATGTCCCAGCTGAGGGCGTGCACACAGCACCTAAACTCCCACCCAGATCCTGCACTCCACCCCCTTCCCACAGATCCATTCCTATTCCCAAACTCTGTCTCAGATCCTGCACCCCTCGCTTCCTCCTGCTCACCCACCCCATGTCCTAACCTGGAGCTTGCAGCCAGCATCCAAACTCTATCCCAGAGCCTGCACCCCAAACCCCTTGCCATACATCCTCTCCTGCCCCCAAACTCTCTTCCTGAGCCTGTACCCCTCACCCCTCCTGCACTCCCACCACTGGCCCAAGCCCAGAGCATACACCCAAACTCCATCTCAGAGCTTGCACACCAGAACACCTCCCCCACCCAAACTCCCTCCCAGAGCCTTAGGCAGGGGGTGGGGGTGGAGAGTTTTGGGAAGTGGGTTCTGGACACCATCAAAATTTCTACAAACCTGCCACCCCTGCTTCTTGTGTCTTGCTTACAACACTCCTGCTACTACATCCCAGAATGATGTTTGCTTTTTTTGCAACAGTGTTATGCTGTTGATTCACATTTAACTTGTGATCCACTATGACCCCCCAGATCTCTTTCCACAATACTCTTTCCAAGCCAATCATTTCAAATTTTGTAGATCTGCGACTGATTGTTCCTTCTTAAGTAGAGTGCTTTACATTTGACCTTATTAAATTTCATTCTATTTACTTCAGATAATTTCTCCAGTTTGTCCAGATCACATTTTGAATTTTTTGAAGGAAGGGGAAGTGACTTACCCAAGGGCATCAAGCAGGGGAGTGGCAGAGCAAGGCCTAGAACCCTTGGCTTTGACGCATCAGTGCAGTGCTCTATTCATCCTAATAAGCCCAAATATTGCAGTTTATAACAGTAGAGTGGTTGGTGCCTCACTGTCAAATGCCAAGCTCGCTTCTCCTCATTGAAGACCAATCATGTTCTCCAAGAGATGAATTAATTTACCATTTAAAAATATAATTTCAGTGGAACCAACAAGATGTGTGTGTAACATCAGTTCCTAACGTTGTGACCTGAGCCTGATAATCCACATCGTCACTGCATCATAGCTACATATCGCTCACAATGCATGAGTGAAGTCTATGTGTTCAGGCTGCTCAGCCCATGTGGGGCACTGTTGACTCACTGGTCTCTTGTAACAGTCAGCACACTAGACTCTGACTTCAGCAATCTGATCTCAAGTCTCCATGAGACCTCAATAGTCCTTGACTGATTTCCTTTTAGAAAGGAAGGACAGTCTGGTGGCTAGTCCACCAGACCTAAGACATCCGTTCAAGTTCCTGCTCTGTCACATACTTCCTGCACAACTTGGGATAAGTCTCTTAGGGTAGGTCTTCACTACGCACCGGATAAGCGGGTACTGATTGATCTATTGGCGATTGATTTATCAATTTAAGGCACTCCCGTTGACTCCAGAACTCCAGCTCGCCAAGAGGTGCAAGCTGAAGTTGACAAGAGACAAGTCGACTCAGTTATTCACGTAGCTGAAGTTGCGTATCTTAGGCTGAACCCTCCCTCTAGTGCAGACCAGCCCTTAGCCTCTGTGCCTCCGTTTCCCATCTGTGAAATGGAGACAATAGCACTGCTCTGTCTCACAGGGCTGTGGGAAGGAGTGTTGCTCAGTGAGTGCACCAGTGTGGAAGTGCATATAAGACATGGATTGCTGCCCCGGATCAGGGGCTTAGGTTGCAAACCCTTTGTAGCAGGACCTTTCTATTTGTTTCTCTAGAACAATATGCTTCTTTAAAGCGTGAATTCTTTAATGAGCAGTATAGAACACATACTAGAGCTAGTTGGAAAATGGCAACTGTTTTCATCAGGAAGCTTGGTTTATTTTAAATCATTTAAAAATGATCTGCCTGTAAATTAGTTTTGATTAAGTGAAATTAAAACAGGAAAATAATGGCTTTCAAAAACCATTTTCAGTAAAAATGTGGGTGTATTGGTAAACATTTTCTGTTTTCAAAAAGGGTGTACTAAACCCCCCACTTTTAACAAAAAAAACCCCGAAACAAATCAGTTTTTGAAAATGTAAACCCCAAATGCTTATTGCACAATGTTTGGTGTAGTCCCCCATACCCCTACTACAAAATGTTGTCCACAATTTAAAAAAAATGTAGGGGCGAGGGTGAAAAGATTAAAAAGTTCTGACTGACTCTAATACTCTGACATTCCCATCATAGGTATGAGCATTAATTAGCAGGGTGAATGAGGGGTAGGGTAGCCAGATAGCAAATATGAAAAATCAGGACGGGGGCTAAGGGTAATAGGAGCCTATATAAGAAAAAAAGACCCAAAAATTGGGACTGTCCCTATAAAATCGGGACATCTGGTCACCCTAATGAGGGCTGACCAGCTGCATGTGACCCAGGCCATAACTGCAAGTGTATAGTGCCAGCCTGGGCAGAGGTACCCCGGTGTATGATGACTGTATTCTTTGAGTGGTAGCCAGCACAAAAGGAAATGTCTCACTTTGTGACTGGGGAACAAAAGGTAGGAAGAACTTATAGTCTGGCCCTCCCTTAGGAACATATTCCTTTCTATTTACAAATTTCATAGAGTGATGCTTTGCCAGAGCTATAACCTGTGATATGAATCACTGTTAGCAGAATAACTGCAGTGATCTTTTCCCTTGTGCTGCATTTGCAAGGGATAAACCTGATGTTAATTTGCTTGTGCTGTGTGTGCTTTCTGCAGCACTGAATAGGGTCAAGTCAATTTTCAGGTTTGGTGAAGTAAATTCTAGGCACAAAAGTGATTAATTTTTTTTAATCCTGTTAGTAGCATATTTGCAGATAAGAAACTTGGAATGAGCACAGCCGTATTTTGCCACTGACATCCTTGCAACTGTGAGGCCGTTTTCATGCTGCATTACATGCAGTGCCTTGTGCCAATGCTTGGTTTTGAAAGGTTAATCTCAGAAAATTTAACTTACTTGACATTCCATTGTGTTGGCTGTTCTTGGTGTCAAATGCCATATCAGTATCACATGCGTATGCCACTCTAGCCTGTCTTTTCTTCTGAAGGCTTGTCTACACAGGGACATCCAGGAAAAGTAATCTAAATTAACCAAATTTGAAGTGGATTAGTTAAATCTGCATTAAAGCCTGGTGTAGGTGCTGTTATTCAGAATTTAAGTGGCTTTAATTTGGTTTATCTTAATATACTTAAGAAGTGAATTAAACTAAATCAAATTAAGGCCACTTTAATATTGAATTAGAGTGTTCACACAGGGGTTCAACTAAAAGTGTACACTTTAAATGCAGTGCCTTGCTTGGTGTCCAGTATCAGAGAGGTAGCCGTGTTAGTCTGGATCTGCAAAAGTGACAAAGAGTCTTGTAGCACCTTATTGACTAGCAGATGTTTAGGAGCATAAGCTTTCATGGGTGAAGACCCACTTCATCAGATGAATAGACATTCATCTGATAAAGTGGATCTTTGCCCACAAAAACTTATGCTCCTAAACATTTGTTAGTCTAGAAGGCACTACAAGACTCTTTGTCACTTTAAATGCATTAATTAATTAGAATTATTTGCCTCAATATCCCTATTGCAGGGGCTCACAGGTCTAGAACCTGACCTTGTAGAGGTGCTAGGTAATTGGCACCTCTAGGCTGCCACTTAGCAGTAGTTGTAACCAGTGAGTGCTCTTCTGCCCATGATCCACTGTGGGCACAACCCATGGACAGTCCCATTTCCAGAAGTCTGAGCTGAAACCTGACTCAGACTCTGACAATTAATATTGACCCTGGCCTGGAACCTAGCTACACATTTCTCTGCTACTCCCCACCCCAAATTTGCCTCTGTTGTGACCCTTGGTCCTGGCTGCCTGTGTTGGGATCCTGACACCCATGTAGACAAGCCCTGATTCATCTCCTGAAGTTGTATTGAATTTATATTTTCAAGAACAGCTATTCAAGCCAGAGGGATATGGGTTGGGGTTTTAATACTCTAATTTTGAGCTGGCTTCATGCACCTCATTCTGACCTTTCTGTTCTTCACAAACGGGCAAGAAAGCTGTTTAGCTACCTGGGCAAATGGAGGTATAGCTTGAGTAGGAGAATCCCTGACTGGCACAGCCAGCTCTACATTATCCCATTCTGGAGCCCCCAGGCCCTTCCCAATATACGTTAAGTGGGAGAGGCATAGCTGGGCATCTTGTGTGCTGGAGATTCTAGGATGGTGCTTTGGTCCCAGAGGGGACTGCAGGAGCAAATTAGAGCAGCCCCAAGAATGTTCTTACTACCCCATAGCTACTTCCAGGGTTGGGTGAGCACAAAAGTAATATAAAAGCACCTTTTGCCTTGTCCTCCCAATGAGTTCTGCACCGTGCATTGCTCAGCTAGTTCAAAGAATCTAGCCTTTTAGCCTCTGGGGACAGACCTGGACTCCAGTGTTTTTTGCTTTCTCTTTTTGTCATGTCTTAACTTAAAGGTTCATTCCATAAACACTTGCTATCCGGCATGCTACTTTACTACCGTGAGCAGCCCCTGGCTTCAGTGAAACTACTCAGGGCAGCAAGCGCTATATCAGGCAAGTTTTTTGCAGTTCAGGTCTTTAGAGTGTAAGGAGAGCTGTACAAAAGGTGGGCAAGGGGCGGAATGATTCATCGAGTATTTTATTGGAAGCATTTAGTGAAATTAGTCAATTAGATTATTAACGTATTAAAAAATATAACCTGAAATTATTTACCAAACCCTACAAGATGGGTGAATGCTTTTTTCAAAACCAGTTGAAGAATTTATTTTAAAAAACTCAAAATTCACCCACAAATTGCTTGAATATTATTCAGCCAACTCTGATGGTAAGCTTTTTATTGTCTGCTTTAATGTCCATGTGCTAATGGAGGTAACATAGGTTTGGTTAACAGGAGATGGGAGGTTGGCCTCTACCTAGGCACTGCAGTCCCAATGTACTGTTAGGACAGAGGAAAACATTTGTTGGACTCCCAGTTGGTGGTGCAGATCGAAAGGACTTGGAAGGGGAGGTGGTCATAAAATGGATTTTCAGCTTTGAAAATTTAACTTTTCATCATTATTTAAAAAGAAAGAAAAAGAAAAGAAAAGCAACTGCCAACCAAAACATTTTCCCCAAAGCTTAGTTTTTGGGTCTGGAACACTTTTGGGTTTTGGTTTTTCAATGAAAAAGTGAAAGCAGACTATGCCTGTGACATTTTTTGTTTGTTTAGTTGAAATGGGTTTTTCCACCCAAAAAAGTTTTGATGGAAAATTCTGAACTAGGAAGAGAAGAGATTTGGCCTATGCTGGTGTGGGGAAGGAGAGGAGTCTTCCTGGCCCCACGCCAGACTCTGTCTAACTCTAGTCAGTTTCCTCAGACTCTCACATTCAGGAAAACAGAAATTACTCAAACTCAATCAAGAATCCAAAGAGCAAGAACAAAAACCACACAAAGGGCTGCTGAGACATCATGTTGTGACATTCTCTATGGAAATATATATAATGAAGGCAATTTGCACTCCTCGATCATACCCAGTAATGTATATACACATTTAACATAGGGGAGAAATTGCTTGCTCCTTTGGGGATTGAGGGCTGCTTTCTCCAAGGCAAGTGTTTTACTATCAAATGAAGAGATCAGCTCGGCTCGCTGGAGCCAGCAAATCTCGGTTATATTTAACCCAGCGGTTTTCACACTGAGAGCGTAAGTACACTCTTTATATCTCATTTCTGCGTTGGGTGCCATATCGCACCGTGACTGTGACAGAGAGGTGATGCGTTCTCCATTAACACCTCCACATGCTGCTTAGCACACATCTGAGGCCCTATTGGGGGTGGAGGTGGCAGGGAGAGCCAGCAGAGCAACAGCAGAGCTTGGGGTGTCTGGACTTTGCTTATTATTATTTATAATTAAGTTTTTCTTCCCCTCCAGGCTAAGGTTTTTCATGACCTCATTTCAGCCTTGTAGGTATAGAAGGGAACAGGGAGCTGAGGAGTTAACTCATGAACTTCTAAATGTGGATGAGGATCTAGGGGTGAAAGGGAAGTCTTCCCAACCAGGAACAGGAGAGGCAGCCATAACAATGAAAATGAAGGGGGAACCCTCCTTTTCACACACACACACACACACACACACACACACACACACACACACACACACACACACACACACACTTCATTTTGGTGGAGTCTGAGGGTTTGAGTTAGTTCTTGCTCTGTCTGCACAGCAGGGCCCATCCCTAGAGTCCAAGGGCCTTGATAGCCCAAGAAAAGAAGAACAAAGGAGAGATGAGGAAAGACAGTAAACTAGGTGGTTTAAAGAACAGATTTACTGCAGCCCAGGTGAATGGAAAGGCAGATATAAAGAAGGAAAGATGACCAGGAGACCTTTGGGATAGAGAAATGTGTAGCTAAAGACTTCATTCCTCAATTTGAATGATTAATGGGATTTTGTCATTTCCCTGGCTGGACCCTTATATTTCAAACTTGAGCACTTCCTTATTGTCCTGCTTAGATATAGCTGTTTGGTTATGGTCTGATTTGGTTGGTTGCACTGCTTCATTCAGTGCCTTGTGGACCAGTCTGCCATCTCACAATGACAATGGGCAACTTCAGCAGGGTGGTGGATGGGACGTATGATCTACAGCACAGCTCATCCAGTGATGTTGCTTCAAAGGAGAAACAGTATCGATAGCATCCCACAGGCTTTTCTGCGGGGATTTATACACCAGGATTGCACAGCAGTACTTTAGAAATCAGTCTGTCCTTTCAAAAATGTTAACTGGCTTCTTAACTGTGGCAGATTAAGGAGTTATTTACCTGGCAGCTGGAGTTAGTATTCCAACTGCCTGGGGGATGCATGACCTCTTTGATTTCAGAATGCATGCAGTGGGCCAAATCCCATGCTGACTTTCATCCCCTGCAGCCCTGCTGCAGTCAGTGAGATTGCAGGGGTTTTAAGTCAGCAGAGATTTTAACCCAGTAGGTCTGAGCAACGGCCTTGATTCAGTAGCATATGCTGCTAGAGCACCTGTGTACAGAGGATTATTCAATATGGATAGTAGGGGATTGGTGGGCAGTCCTCTCTTCATGTTCAACATGCTGTGCTCCATAGCATGTCTCTTGCTAAGTGTCCCTCTGGAACCTTAGGTTAAAAAGGAAACAGGCAAAGCAGCAGAGATGAAATGAAGACAAGTGTCTTCCTTGCTCTGCAGTTCCAAGTTGGGGCAGGGTTCAGTCCCCCATGGTCTGGGACAAAGTGCTGCTGTCACTCTGAAATACTGTGCATTCAAACAGCATTGTCCTGTCACCCTCAGAGAATGTGGTCCCCCTGGGGCAGGCTCGGCTCCATTCGCTAGCACAGCGTGGGAAGTAAATGGACGCAGGGAATGAATTCTCCTTTGAGGCCTCAAGAAGGAGCTGTCCACAGGCCAGGTCTGGGGCTCCTTGCTGGAGCAGCATGGGAGAAAGAAAAGCACTGAATGAATATGGAGCCTGAATTCCCCTCTCATCCCAGGAGAGAATTGTCCATCTTGGGCAGGGCTGATGTTCCATAAAAGCATGAGTGAAGGGGATCTTAAATGTCACAGTTCCCATTATTTCTCCATAATCTAGGGGTGTGTAGCATCCTAAGCCTTCAGTTAGCATTAATTAACACCCCTTCTCCTTAGAAAAAATAAAGAGCAAAGAAACGGAAGCTGAAAGGCACAGAAGTCAGTGAAGAGGAGGCAGTGTTGGAGTCGGGCCTGACCAGCTCCTGGTGGTCACTGGTAGTACTGCAGTAGAGAGAAGGAAGCAGAGCATCTCAGTTGTAGGGTTGGGCAGAAAGGAAGGGATCCTGTCTACTTGCCTGCCTCTGTTACAAAGGGCATAACCTGCCGTTCTGTAAGCCACAACTCAGCCTGTGAGCAAAGCCCCGTTGTCATAACACTTCTATCAGCCATGGTACTAGCAAATAGGGGGCTCCCTTGAGCTGCTCAGTGGCCTACTTATCTTAGTCTACTTATACCTAGCACCAGTTCTGCTTCTATTCATTGGTCATATTAATGCTATCGTCTGGGCCAGGCAATGCAGAAAACATACTCCTGGGCCCTCGTAGCTTTACTTGTCATTTTTTGTCATTACGGAAGAATCAAGACCTTCCTCCTACCCACATTTGTTACATACTAAAAATACTTAGCATTGCTATATGTTCTCCCCTGGAGAGCCCAAAGTGCTTTACAAAGGAAGGTTAGTTTTGTAACCCTCATTTTACAGGTGGAGAAACTGAGGCACAGGGCAGTGTCTTACCCAAGGTCACACAGCAAGCCAGAACCAGGACCAAAGCCCAAGTTCTCTTTTGCTGGTGTGAGCAGAGTTCATGCCAACTGCCTACCTGGAAGCAAGTTTCTAATATAAATAAATATACAGAATTATTTTAGCTTTAGGAACAGGACACCATTTTAGGAATGACATTTAGCAATATAGTTAGGGAGAAATGAAAGGAAGCAGAGATGCTGCATGCATAATTAAAAATCCCAGTGTGGTGTATACACAGGTGTGTGTAGGGGGAGAGAATCCAGGATGGCTCAACATGATATACTATTTTATTGCCATGAATTTGGGATGACAGATCTTTCCCATCACTGAGGAAAAAAGCTATCTGTGAAACGTGGGAGTTGGACTGGAGGCTGAGGGGTGGGTTTGGGGGTGGAGCAGGGGAAATGTTCACGGTTTCACTTCATGTTAATGAAATATGATTAACAGTTGTAATTAACTGATGAGAGATGGTGACTGGTTCTGTGACCCCTCCTGATGATTTATGAGGTACAGAACCTGCCCATGTCAGCGGATTCTGCTTGAAGCAGCACTTTGCAGCATCTCAAACTTTCTTGCTTTAATTTATACCCTCCCCTGGGTGTAAGTTAAAGCAACAATGTGGCCCAGATGCTGTATTTTAATCTCATTGTCCCACAGAACACTGTATGCTGTACAAAGTATTTTCCTTTCTTGTGGACTTGCTAGCTGCCCCTGAATCTTTGATGGCTAATGGGGTAATGAAGTAGATTGGATGTAAGGCGGGGGGGGGGGGGGGGGGGGGGGCGGGGAACTCCAGTGAAAGCAGAGACTGGAACTGAGGGAGAGACAAATTAATATGTTGTAAAAATAGCAGCTACTCTACAGCCAAGCCTAAAGAGACAAATACATGTTCTGAAAGGCATAGACCAGGTAGGACTGAGGCATCTGGATAAGAAGGAGTTTCAGGTGAGTCTCCTCTTTTAACCACTATCCCATGGGATCCCAGTGTGTGTGTGTGTGTGTGAAGGGAGTGGGGAGATATCAGAGCTCCTCCAGCAGCCCATCCTAACCTTAGTGTCTATTAAAAGAGGGCTGCACACGCACGCCCAAAGGAAAACAATGGAAAAGAGAAGTGGCTGGAACAAGAGGTAAAGAAAGGAGGCAAAAGCAAATCCCATCTCAGCCATGTCTCTTGCTTAAAAAAAGTAAAAGCCAAGAACATTTATTTCAGCAAATTCTAGCTGTAAAATGTTGCTTGGTGTAATATTCTTCTGCCTTTTGGTCTCTCTCATCCCAGCTTTTGGCTTTGCCCTTCTCTAGTCTCCTGCACTGTGTTTCTCCTCACCTGTTGCTTGCTGTTCTTTCCCAGCATTCCAGAAGGAGTCTAGAAGTTCTGGCTGAGTCTGCATTTCCCACATCCCGTGCTCTGTGGCGTGGTGCAGTTCAGGCTGCGCAGCACAATGGAGTACAGAATTTGAAACGAGCATGTGTTCAGATGATTGCTGGATCTCAAATTCCTGTGGGCACTTAACGGGGCACATCTAAATAATTTACAAAGCACCTCTCTCTTGTCTACCTACCTACGATATTTAGACAGCTCCAATCACTATACCTAGGATCCAGGATCCTGGATCTCCCAGCCTCTAAACCTGTCCTCTACAAAACTTGATAAATAGGATAAAAGCATTAGGTAACATAAAGATAATTACATTCATTAAATTTAAAATCTAGGAGCACATGGAGGGGAGACAAATACAAATGAGAAGGGAAAATGAGGCCTGAAGATCCTCTATTATGCACTCATCACGACAATGGGATACTAGTTATTCATATTGGAAAAGCTTTTGTGGTCCTTGAGAGGAAAAGACCCCAAATATCGCTGGGTAAGCTGAGCAGAAGCAAACACTATGCACTTTAATAGGGCTTAATGTAAATGCATGCATCTAGGAACAAAGAATGTAGGCCATATTTTCCCCCCACCCGCCAGGGAGGCGCTTTTTGTCTTGGAGAACAGCGATTTTGCACAACATTTGGGGTCAGTGTGAATGTGAACTCCCAGTGCAACACTGTAACCAAAAAGGGCTAACACAATCCTTGGATGCATACATGGGAATTTTGAGTAGGAGCAGAGAGGTTATTTTAGCTCTGTATTTGGCACTGATGTGACTGCTGCTTGGATCCTGTGTCCAGGTCTGGAGTCCTCAATTCAAGAAGGATTTTGATAAATTGGAGAGAGTTCAGAGAAGAGTTGTAAGAATGATTAAATGATTAGAAAGACATACCTTGTTGTGTGACTGAACGAAGAGAAGGTTAAGGGGTGATTTGCTAGTAGCACTGTTGATAATGGGCTCTTCAATCTAGCAGAAAAAAGTAAAACAAGTCCCATCCAAGCTAGACACTCAGACTGGAAATAAGGCATAAAATAAAGTGAGGGCAATTAACAACTGGAATAACTTATCACAGGTGCTGGTGGAGTCTCTATCACTGGCAACTTATAAATCAAGGTTGGATTTTTTTCCCCAAAAAGGAAATTATTTTGTGGGAGTTCTGGCCTGTGTCCTACAAGAAGTCATGCTGATCACAGTGGTCTCTTCTGTCTTTGGAATCTATAAGTATACTGTGCATGGAAAGTAGAGATATTAACACAGTTTTCCCTTTCAACCTGAGCAGCTAGTCAAGCTGGTCATTGGAACCATGTAGGTTGTTCCAGTCAGGAGGAGAAGTTGACAGTGGTGTCTGGGACTTTTTTTGATGCAATTGTGTTGATTTACAAGCAGTGTACAAAAGTCCTGCTTCTGTAAACACAAAAAGACCCCCAAACAGGGGATAGCTTCTCTCCTTAGTGCCTCAAGATTCTTTCACTTCTTGCATGCCCAACCCAGAATCTCGTAGATTTCTTTAAAGACACGCTGGGCTTCCAGGCCTCGGCTTGGCTTTCTTGTTCTGTCTTAGTCTCTGTTTCTTGTCTGCACCCCAGCTTGTGTTTGGCGCACACACATACCTAGTCAGAGTAAGGGTGCTAGTTGCTGGGCTGACTGCATTGTGCCTTGTTTTAGGTGGGGCCCCTTATCTGTTATTTACAGCTATCTTAAATGAAGGGCATGTTCACACCCATCAGTTTCAATGAGGTTTTAACTCAACACCCCACCCTCCCTGGACAAGGTTTAACACCGCTCATAACAATATGTAGGTGTCATCAGTAGTTATACAGTAATAAGAAACAGCTTGTCTTCATCTGAGCTGCTCTGGCATAAATAAGGGTAGAATTTGGCCCTGATGCACAAGCCAGAATGCAGCCTGGCTCACTGGCCTGTAGCTGTGCTGGTTCTGTGGGGCTTGCAGAGTGTTTCTTATTTTAAAGTCTTATTGATTTATCTGAGTTTAAAGAGAAGGTAGAATGCCTATCTAATTCTTGAAGAGCCTCTGGCAAGTATTAAAAATATAATCACTAGAGCAATCAGATCATCCTCTAAATAAACTCTGGGAGCAGATCTGTTGAGGAAGCAGGTACCACTTTTACGGTCATTTTTCTATGAAGAACTTTAAAGCCCATCCTCTTCTTCCTTGGCAGCCGTATCATGCAGGCAGAGACAGTGGAATCATGGATGCTCAGACTAGAGAGAAGGTACTGCAGTCTCAGCAAGTGCCAGTGATGGGAGGAGCCCTGCTAGGAAGGAGATGCAAGCTCCTAGCATTGTGGTCACAAGCGCCTTTGTTTGGTTTTGGAAGGTTGTCCGAATACCAAAGCGCCTAGTCTGGGAGCTGACAACACTGTCATGCTACATCTGGTACTGACACAGGTTTTCAGATGGTGTGAGTAGACAAAGTGCCACTGAAATCTATAGAGAGATGTTTATTTACACCAGCTGAGGCTCTGGCCCAGATTTTCTGCCCTGGAGAGTTTAGGTTAGATATAATGTGTCATGGTGCAAGCAGGTGGGACCTCAAGCAAGTGGAGGGAAAGGAGAGTGTAGTTCAAATGTATACCTTAGAACCGAACGGAGATCATTCTGTATTGAGGACATATGCACTTAGCAGCATAGCGTGGCGTCTACTCCAAGCACAACATGCCATGTGGAGGAGTTCAGGAGAACCATGGGACTGCGGGGCACTCTTTAAAGTACAGAGGAGACCATAGATTTGCACACTCAGCCTACCTGAACCTGCTCGTCCCTTTTCAGCTACCCCACCACCGCCAGCCTGACATCCTTTGCCCATTTGAGTGAGTGGAGTTGCAACTGGTGTACAGTGTCACAGGGCCACTCACTTTTGGCCCAGTCAAAAAGTGGTTAGACTCTAGACCAGGTGCGTTCTCCCGCTCCCCCAACCCCCCAAGATCCATGGCTCATGCTGAAGTCCCAAACTTCATAAAGTCGCTCCTTAATTCTTGCATTGCTTTGTTCTGAGCGTTTATACCTGTAAGCTGAACGTCCATTATTACAGACATTTGTATTTTATTTCCCTATTCTTTTTTAGTGATAAAAGGAAACAAAACCACTAATCTCTTGAATGACTTCACTAGGCACTTCCAAGGTTGTGTGGACAGAACCTCCCACAAATACAGGAATCCAGGAGCTGGGGTTCAGTACCGCAGGGCTAGTGACCCCTCTCTTTTCAACGACCTTCTATCCAGGGATTCCCCAGGTTTTCATCTCCCCTACGCATTGAATTTAACACTGACTCCTTTAGTCAGAACTAAACACCTGGAAAGTGTCCTCTCTAACATCCAGCCTTCTCTTTACAGACTGTGTATGCAAATGCCAACATCTTAGTTATTTGTCTGCAGAAGAGATATTTTTATGCCTTGGTGGAACTCAAAAGTGGTTGAATGAGCTTCAGCCAAAAATGAAAAAGTTCTGATCATGTGAAGATGGGGACTGGGGGGAATATGAGGGGTATCTTCATGTAATCTTAAACAGAGCGAAAGATAAATTGTTGTGGCAGATGTCACCAGGTGGCACTATTAGTTTTCTATGTTTTTTCTTTGTGTGTGAGCAAGTTTTGACTCTTGGAAAGACATCTGTGGTAGTGTTCACTGTGGGTTATGCAAGACTCTGTGTAGAAGCAGTTTTTCGGGGTGTGAGTAGCAGAAAAGTGTTCTCTCTCTCTTGGAAGTCATTTCTTGAGGCAGGGTTGCTCCTTAAATCTCTGTTAGACTGAGATTCCTAGAAGAAGGGATTGTCCTACATTGCTGTTTGGTCCTCTCATTTCAGGACTGGTGGGGATATGTGAATAAAGGCAGTTCTATTCATAGCATGACCATACTCTGCATCACTGTTTTCTCCTGCACTGGGAGGAGGATGGGGCAAGGCCATGGATGTCTGCTACTGCTTAGCATGTGATGACATTCACGGCAGAATGGGACACTGGTGTCAGTAAAAGGGGGCTCAGTACCACGTGCTCAGTTGTGTCCAGACAGCATCTCCTAGTGGGAGCTGTGTGCCTATCTGCAGAACTTCTGCAGAGCGAGGGAGTACAGTGAAAAGCATCAACCTCTTCCTGCTGGCTGGCTGCTTATTTGCGAGTCTGTCCTTGTTTAATTTGTTGATTATGAGCCTGCCTTTGTCTGATTTTTTTTTTTTTTTTTAAAAAAAAGCTGTTGCTGGCTTAATCCCTTCTCTCCTGTTTCTGAGTAAACTCACCAGGAGTTCGTTGAAAGTACTTCCAAGAAACAACTGGTTATTTTCCCCTCTCCTTTGTTGCCAGCTTTTTATAGCATCAGCCTTATTTCTCCCTTAGCAGGCAGGGGGCAGCAGAAGCCACGTAACCAAATCTCTGTTTCCAGAAGACTGGAGAGGCAGTGGGGAGGAATGTGCGTGACAGATAAGCACCGGGTTCTCCTCTGTTCTTGCCCTCACCCACCGCACCCTGGCTGCTGAGATCAATGCCCCTGTGGGAGGGCGAAGAAGAGAGGAAGCCCAGGGAATAGAGAGGCAGGATGCTGAGCTGGCCACTGGGGTTGCCATGGGAGAATCCATCAGGGAGTTGGCAACAGGCAGCATTTTCCACAGGTTGTTCTAATCTATACTGTGTCTAGCTGAATTTCTCCACTGTATCTGTCCCATCTCCTTGAGGGGCTTCTGCTGTACTGATTGTCATAGCCTGATGCTGTTACTGCTGACACACACTGGGTGCCCTGCTCTGTGTGTACCCTGGGGTATTGCCGATGTCTAGAAATGCTCAGAGTCCTTCCTTTCCCCAAGGGGTCCCCTGCCCCTCTTCCAGCTGACATTCTGCAGAGGAGAAGCAGCTGGGCCAGGTCTGGGGTAAACATGCACTCTCTTCTTCATCCCTGGTCTTCCATCCAGCCTGAGGAGTCTGTCCAGCCTCAGCCCCTGTGGCCATACTAAAGGGGCCCCTGCAATGCTAAGTGGGCTGGCTTTCACTGGCATGTTTCCTAGTGTGTTTAGTGCGGAACTGGCAGCCTCTAGACTGAAGACCTCACTCATCCCTAAAGCAGGGGGAATTGTAACTTGTCCCTATGCCCCCTCCCGCCATCCCACACACCTCTCCCAGTCCCTCTGGAGGGGCTGCTTTCCCCATCCCCATTAGCCAATCTGTGTAAGTGAGGCTGTTTTCCAAAAGAGGCGCCTTCTCATGAGTGCTGCCCTCCTGCCGGGAACCCAGTCTGTCCTGGGCCTGACCAGCCAGGCTGTGGAGAGAGGCAGTTCCAAAGGGGAGCTGTCAAGGGGGTCAAGGCTGGGAGGGAGATGCCCAGGCTGCAGGAGTGGCGTTTGGGGGAGAGATGGGAGGGACCTCCAAAAATGGCCCTAGTAAAGCCAGAGTGAAGAAGGAAGCAATACAAGAGGGGGAAAGAGTGAGGGGAAAGAGTCCAAATTACTCACAGTGGGGCAGGGGAGAAGGAGCTTAGAGGATTTTCTGGTACTCCAGAGTCCTGAGGAGGGGGCGGGGCCTCAACTGGAAGAGGTGGGGCCTTTACATCTCCGGGCCCTTAAAAACAGGATTTAAAGGGCTTGGACTGTGGTAGCAGCAGCGGGGAGCCCCAGGTCCTTTAAATCACTCTTGGAACTCCCAGCTGCCTCTGCAGCTGGGAGCCCTGAAGTTTGGGGGTGATTTAAAGGGCCTGGGGCTCTAGCTGAGCCTCAGGCCCATTAAATTGCTGATGGAGCCCTGGGAGTCCTGGCTGCCACTGTGACACTTGGGGCTCCAGCAGCAGGACTCGGGCAGTGATTTAAAGGGCCCAGGGCTCCAGCCGCAGCTACCTTCTGGGGCCCTTTAAATTGCCCCCGGAGCCCTGCTGCTGGAGCTCTGGGAAGGTGGCAGTGGGGCTCTGGCTGCCGCTACCGCCCTGGGCCTTTTAAATAGCCGCCGGAGCCCCACCGCCGCTACCCCAGGGCTCCGGCAGTGGAGATCTGGTGGCAATTTTAAGGGCCCAGGGCTCCAGCTACTGCTGGGAGCCCCAGACCCTTTAAATTCTCGACTGGGGAAGCTGGGTCCACCCTGGTACAGCACACCAGCTCTTGCCGGTACGCCGTACTGGGGCAGATTGGCTCATTGCACCTCTCTTTGGGGGGCGTTCAGCACTTGAGCTGTATTCTCCTGTTTCTATCTCTCCCTCTCCCCCATTCTAAAATAGGGTTCTTGAGACACCCTGTTCTCTGCATGCTCCATGAGAGGAGTGCATCTGAACAGCAGCATGCAGCATACTCCGAGACTCTGCCCACCAGCCCTCCTGCCACACAGGTAGCCAGAGTGTGGATGCTTTGCTCTCTAGACTAGCTCCAGACTCACATTGATTTCCACTTCAGTCAAAATCTTCGTAACAGCCCCAGAGGGACCCTGCACAGCATCTGTCTCTCTCTTTGGTTTCCTGAGTGCACCTTGGTGAGTGGATGTGTTACTGAAGGGATTCCCTGCATGCCTAACGAGCACCATCTTACTGCTGCCTTTCAGGCCTCTGCCTTCAGATGCCCTCAGGTCAGGCCACTGCCTGCCAGCTAACTCCTGGGGAATGAATGTGAATGTTCCCTTTGGCAAAGGAAGCCCAGATTAGCACTGCTGACCTCTTCCTCCTCACATTTCCTTTTGCATTAGGAAGGAAATATCCAAGGCATTTTGGCTGTTCTGGTTCTGTACAAGTTCTTGTACTAGCCTGTGATAAATGAAGGTGGATGGAGGGGGTAGCTCTCTTTTATGGATACCCAGTTAGCTACAAAATCCCTGTTAGTAGCAGTTCTCTACTTGCTTTACCTGTAAAGGGTTAAAGCCTATAGGTAAAAGGAAGGGAGTGGCCACCTGACAAAAAGAGCTAATGGGAGGGCTGGAACTTTTTAAAACTGGGAAAAAAACTTCCCCTTTGTCTGTCTGTCCTCTCTCCAGAGAGGAAAGACTGAGCAGCAAGGCTGTAAGAAGCTTGCACCAGGTATGAAAAATCATATGTAGAACATACTCATTTGAAACCCCCAGATATGTAAGTAGATCAGGAAATGTCTAGGAAGATGCAATTAGGTTTATTTCTTTTTTTCTTTATGACTTGTGGATTCCTCTGTGCTAACCCCAGGTGCTTTTGTTTTGCTTGTAACCTTTAATCTGGACTTTAAGAAAACCATTCTTGATGCTTAATTATATATTTGCTCTTTTTAAATCTACCAAGAGCCTAAATTCCAGATGTATTTTCTTAGTTTTTAATAAAATGTACCTTTTTTAAGAATAGAAGTAGATTTTTGGTGTCCTAAGAGGTTTGTCCATATGTTGTTTAATTAGCTGGTGGCAACAGTTGATTTCCTTTGTTTTCTTTCTCAGCATATTTAAGCTCAGTACCAATGTGGACGCAAGAACAAATAGATATAAACTGGCCAGCAGGAAGTTTAGACTTAAAATTAGATGAAGGTTTCTAACCATCAGAGAAGTGAAGTTCTGGAACAGTCTTCCAAAGGAAGCAGTGGGGGCAAAAGACCTATCTGGCTTCAGAATTAAGCTTGACATATTTATGGAGGAGATGGTATGATGGGAGAGCGTAATTTTAGCAGTTAATTGATCTTTGCTTATTAGTGATAAATATGCCCAATGGCCTGTGATGGGGTATTAGATGGGGTGGGGTCTGAGTTACTACAGAGAATTCTTTCCTGTCTTTCTGATGAGTCTTGCCCACATGCTCAGGGTGTAGCTGATCACCATATTTGGGGTTGGGAAGGAATTTTTCTCCAGGGCAGATTGACAGAGACCCTGGGGGTTTTTCAGCTTCCTCTGCAGCATGGGACACAGCTCACTTGCTGGACGATTCTCTGCACCTTGAAGTCTTTAAACCATGATTTGAGGACTTCAATAGCTCAGACATAGGTTAAGGGTTTATTGCAGGAGAGAGTGGATGAGATTCTGTGGCCTGTGTTGTGCAGGAGGTCCGACTAGATAATCATAGTGGTCCCTTCTGACCTTAGAGTCTATGAGTCTTCCCTGGAGTAGTGGTGAAAAGGCTTAAGAATACCGCACAGGGAGGAATTCCCAAGTGTGCGTTTCTGGGCTCAAAGGGGTTTTTTTTTTTTTTTGCATTTGGGTGGTGGCAGCCTCTATCCATCCAAGGTCAGAGAGAAGCTGTAATCTTGGGAGTTTAATCCAAGCCTGGAGTGGCCTGTATTAATGTTTATAATCCTTGTGGCCCCCCACCTTCTGCACTCAAAATGCCAGAGTGGGGATTTCACCTTGACACAGCCTCATCACACTAGTAGCTGAGCCCCCTTCTCATGTGTGGTTCTCCCTTAGGCTTTGTTTTCACTGTCCAAAAGATGTTTTTAGAGCAAGATAATGAACCCCCACTAGCTAGCCTGCTGGAAAACACTTGTGCAGACAAGGCATCAGCACTTGTTACCACCTTGTACCTGTGTGAGGTCACTACTTACACCTCTTCCCCCATACCTCCATTCAACCTCACCTAGTTTATCTTGTGATAAAACTACAGTGCCTTATCGCCACTTAGCCCATGTTAAAAACACCTCTCTTTTTTTAGCATTGAAAACAGTCCTTTTTTCTCCCAAGAGCAAGAATTGGAGGTAGAGCTATTGGAAATAGGGCTTATGAGAAATATAAAAAGAAAATTTGTGGCTTTCTTTAATTTGATTTTTTTTTAATAGAAAAACACTGGCACCAAATAAATGCTATTTTTTTCAAAGTTTCAGGGGGCTTCCCTCTCCCTTAACATTCCACCCACACACATTTTCTCTCATTAGTTTAAACTTTTTTCTATATTTTTCTGTTAAGGAAGGAAAAAGCAAACACATGAGAGCTTTCTTTTTTTCCATTTTGTCTAACATTTTTACCTTTTCCTCCTTCCCACTCCTCCTGTCCTCATTTTCCGGTGGAGGGGAAAATGGAGGAGAAACTTGTTGCTGTTTTTTAAAAGTGGGAATGTTTTCATTATTTTGAAGAGACTTCACTCTTTTTTAAATGCAATTTTTTTTTCAAAAAATGAAAATTTCCAACCAAAGTGTCTTCATGGGGAAAAAATTGTTTTTGATTAAACTCTTTTTGGCATAAAAAATTAAGTGGTAGCAGGCAGGTATGGGGAAGGGGAAGCTGACCAGCTTTAAAAGCTTAAATAAATCTGTGTACTCTTCTATTTGTCTATTAGCAATCATAGGTGCTGACTCCGTGCTGGAGCACCCACGGAAGAAAAATAGTGGGCGCTGAGCACCCAATGACAGGCCCCTCCTCTCTCCTCTCTCACCCTCCCCAGCACTGGACCCCGCTGATCAGCTTGTCCCCATCCCGCACAGTGCCTCCCACTGGCCACCATCAGTTGTTTGGCGACGTGCTGAGGGAGGAACAGGGGGCAGGCCTGGGTGACTCATGGCCCAGATGCGGGGAGTGAAAGGGGTGGGACCAGCCCCTTCCAGACACTGAGACGCAGCTCTGCAGCCCTGCGTGGCAGTTGCCTGAGAGCCTGGCTGGGGATGTGACTCCTGCTTCCTGCCCGGACTCGGGTGCTGGGGTCCCTGGCAGCAGAGCCAGGCAGGGAACAGAAGCCACCGCCTCCCCAGCCAGGCTCTCTCAGGCAGCTGCTAGGCAGGGCTCCAGAGAAACGACCAGGAGGGGCTCGTGTTTAAAGCAGCTCTCCCTGCTCCCCAGGAGGCATATGGGGCAACCTCAGGGAAGGGGGTGGAGCAGGAGTGGGAGGAGGTGGGATGCGGGTGGAGCATTGGGGTAAGTGGCGGAATGGGGGCAGGACCTAGGATGGAGCAGGGGGTCAAGCACCCCCATGGGAATCTGGAAGTCAGAGCCTATGTTAGCAATGGCAAACCAGAAGCCCACCTTGCACTCATAGTAGAGGGCAGTGAGGTCTGTGGGGGTTCTGAGCAGTTGTCGTGCCATCCCTTACCAGTTGCCCTCTCCCCCGTCATCATTTGCTGTCTCCTCTTCACCACCAGTTGTCTTTTCTCACATTCTTCCCATCCTTTGCCCTGTTTTCTCCCTCTCTCCTCCCCACACAGTTTGAGGGACATTCCCGGCCACTGCCATCTGTGGCCCCCAAGAACACAGCTAGCCTAGCAGCTGAAATCCTGATCTCCAAAGCTCTCAATTGGCTGTAGCTTGCCTTGTGAATGTGCTTTGGAGACTCCAATGATAGATAGGGCTTGATGGACAGGTTTGGAGAAGAAAAGAGCCAGCCCAAAAGTCTGAGAGCTTGACTATACAACCTTAATGTTCTTTTAATTTCCTACTTAAAAAAAAAGCAAACAGTAATAATACAAATGTCATTGTGTGGCACCATACTGATGTCCACAAGGATCATCATCAGGGATGGAACCTTTACATTTCCTACACTGCCCCTTGAGCTAACTGAATAACTTATAGCTGTAGTAGGCTGTCATCCTGTATGTGGACCAGCACTAGAGGGGGATGGGAAATTTTGCCAGTCGATTTCACAGATATTTGTTGGCAGCAGAGGTCTGGTGAGGCTCAGGAATCTTGGATTCCATTCCCTGGTGATAACAGATTCTTCTTCCCAATCCCCGCCCCCGCAAGCTTGGCTCCTTCTGCCTCACCCTCAATGACCTGTCCTTGTCTCAGTCATGTCACTTACCCACCTCTGGTGCCCCTTTGCAGAAGGTTCCCATTCTCTCCATGTAGCTGGTCCCAGACCCTGTTCCCCAGGCTTTTCATCCCAGTCTCTCAAAGCTCAGCAAGTACTAGTCTTACCCTTTCACACTCCTATCCTTGTTCATCTCTCCACTCGTCCCAAGCCCAATCTCCTTGCCCTCAAGTCCTGCCTCTTGGCTCCTCATCTGATATCTCTGTACCCCTCCCTGGCCTCAAATTGCGCCCCCTCCCCATATTCCCTATTCCCACTGGCTCCTAGTCTCAATTTCTCACTGAGCTCCTCATCTATTCTGTCTCTTACTGCTGCCTCTCAGCTCCTTGTCAGATCTGTCTCTCCTACCTAGTCCCAGTCTTGTCTCTCAGCTGGTCCCAGTCTCCTCCTGGCTTTTCATAAGACCTCAGTCTCCCCTAACCCACTTGTTCCCAATCTTCCCCATCTCTGCCCCAGTCCCTACCCTAGCTCCTAGGATTCCTTCTCCCCACATCCACCAGCCATCAGGCCCAGTCTCTCTGTTCCCAGGCTCCTTGTCCCAGTCTATTCCTCTGCCCTTCACCCCCGTCCTCCACTGGTCTGTCTCTTGTCCCTTCTGTATTTGATTCAGGCAGCTTCCTCCTCCATGCTGCCTAGGCCTGGGGGAGTGTCATTCAGAACGCAGGCTAGATAGTCTCCCTGCTCTTAAGTGTAGATGCCTGGACCTGGGCCCTGCCTGTAACAGTCCAGAGCTGCAAATGCAGAGCAAGTCATGCTCAGTGCCAGGCTGAAACATGCCCCCATGGATGGAATCTTTGGATAATTTAGCTCCTAAAAGCTGTTCAGTCTATTAAGTATGTGTGAATTGCAATTTTTGAAAGGCTTATAACTTGGCTGACTTTGGGCTGATTTTTCATACAGATGGCAAAAGGCTCCCCCTGGCCAATTTCAAGTCCCTGCTCCAAAGCATAGAGGTACTAGAACGCTTTATTTTATTTTTTTCCACCAGAATTTTGTAGCATGGACAAAATGACATCATCTCCCCTAGTCTACTTCTCACAAGTAGCTAAACTGGTTTGATTGAAATGTACAGAAATTAGCCCTGAGGCAGATAATTGGCATGGAAATTTCAGCCCAAACCATTCAAATTGGGCAAAGTTTTAAGCAACTGAAAGTGGTGCCTGACAATGGTTAGTCAGTGCTACCAGACCTACCATAATAAAGCATCCAACTAGCAGTCCTCTACCCTCACCCACAGTACTTACTTTTCTGTCCAATTTCACCCTTATAACTTTCCTAATATTTGGCGATCACTCTTCTGCTCCTTGACGAAACTTCAGCTGGGTGTTGAGGCCAACTCCCATTGAATTTTAACTTCCCTGAGCACCCTGGAAAATCCCAGCCTTCATTTCTCCCTGGCATCAATTCTGCTAACCCCAGAGTGGTTAAGATATTAATGATGCTAATGAATAAGAAGACTAAAATTTGGACTGCAATGCAGGTTAAGCAATAACCTTTCCTTGGTTCCCTTTGGAAATGACCTCTTGGGTTGGCTTGGCAATGCACACACAAGGCACATGCCTCAACAAAGGAGGCAGGAAAGGTGTGTGAAGGAAAGGATGCTGCTGGAGCAGGTGAGTAATCATTGTGTCTTAAGCTGGAAGCAAGGGATTTGGAAAGTGCCCAGAGCAGAATATAGATTAAGTGGATGTGAAAGCAAACTACTAGCAGCCATGAGACAGGTCAGCAGAACCTTTTGGCTCAACATTTTGGTACAATTACATTTGGGATTCAATGTTGTAGCCAGCTTTTAAATGAAACTAACACTTAGCGTGTAGATAGCAGTGTGTGTACACCAGCCTCAAAGAGCTTTGTGAAGTTGGGGAAGTACTGTAATCCCCATGGAACAAATGGATAAACGGAAGCTGCACAGAGTGGCGAAGTGACTTGCTGAAAGTCACACAACTGATACCAGAATGGCAGGTCTGTACATACAGCTCCATAAAACAAGCTGGAGTGGATCATCTACAGTAATTGCCTCTTAAAAGCAGCTCAGTTTCTAAGTAAGTTCTCTGGCCTCCATGGAGCGTTGATTCAAACTGCCCACTTCCCAGAAAAAGCTTTTATAGATGTCTGGCTCCACCTTCCTCTGGCTTCAACCAAGCAACTCCCTCTGTGTTTACAGGCATCTTTTCCCTTCAGAACATTGTTTGTTTCATGAGATTACATTATGTTAGTAGGTTAAGCCTTGCAGAGACAGGGCATGGCAATGGAACAAAAACCCTTCACTGTGCTATGGCCCATTTGTCTGTACGAGAGGCTGCAGTACTACATTCCTGGTGCTGTGTGAGGCTATAAATCAGATGATTCTTCAGTGGGGTCTCCCAGCAGTAAGCAGGCACTTCTGGTTTTCCCCTGTGCTCTTGATTCTAAAGGGAACATAGAATATTGCAGGCCCATCTCTCAAGGGGATCCTTCCCCTAAGGCAAGGCGTGCCCAACTCCCTATTTCTGTAGTGCAGTGGGCAGGGACCATGGAGAGGGGCCAGCAGTGTAGTGTGCTTTCTGCAATCCTTTCTGCATTTGGCATCTATTAGGACTAGTCTACACTGGCAACACTAAAGCGCTGCCCCGGCAGTGCTTTAACATGGCTTGTGTGGTTGCGATCTTGTTTCAGAGAGCTCTCCCAGTGCTTTGAAAAAACCACCTCCACGAAGGGCGTGGCTCCCAGCACTAGTGCCCTGTCTACAGTGGCGCTTTACAGCGCTGAAACTTGCTGCACTCCGGGAGTGTTTTTTCACACCCCCGAGCAAGAAAGTTGAAGCGCGGTAAATTGCTTCAGAGAAGAAGGTTGTTATAATTGAGGGACTCTGCTGGGTTAATCTCTTGAGGGCTCTATCTATGCCCCTTCCTCTGGTGTTTCTTCTTCTCTAATGGACTGTTCTGTTTCCTGCTCATGTGTCTAACCTCACTTGCACCTTTTATGATTTCTCTGCTTTCTGTAGTATTGGCAACTCCTCATAGTTTAGGATCCTCTCCAAATTTAATTAACATGCCACTTACTTCCTCTTCCAGATTGGTAATTAAGATGTTAAATAAGACCAGATCTAGCCCTGATCCTTGCGTTATCCCCCCACTATCTACCTTCTGCCAGGTCAGCACACTGCTGTTTGCAATTTATGTTATCAAACAATGTTTATATTAATGATTGCTTTGCAGCCTTTCAGACCGTATGACACGGTCTCTACCCAAGTCAACTTGAATGGATTTTTCAAATAAGATTTTTATCAGGCACAGTATCAAACACTTCACTGAACTCCAAAACATTCCATCTGCTGCATTCTCTTCATACGCTAATTTTGCAGCAAAGCGCATTTTGTACAAACCCATGCTGATTCTCACTCATGGTTCTGTTATGCTTTGCAAGCCAAATTCAGAGGTGAGTTTAAAAACAGTCTAGAGGGAATTTAAATGTACATAATTTACATCTACTTCCAACCCTCCACTATGCAAGTTACACTAGTGTGAACTCCTTCTGGATTTACCTAAAATATATTTATTTACATCCATTTGCAACATGAAATTTACACCTTTTTACCTTATGCATCACCTCTGTATTTGTTACTCTACATGCTGTGATGGGCAAGGCCAGATGGCTATAGGAAAGTGATAAGGAACAGATATGTTAATCCCAGCCTAAACAAATCCCTGGTACCATTGGAACCAAATGGCAGTTGTTCCAGGTTAATCAAGACACCTGGGGCCAATTAAGAACCTTCTAGAAAGCAGTAGAAATAGCTAGCCTGATTTGGAACACCTAAAGCCAATCGGGGGCTGACTGAAACCAGTTTAAAACCTCCCAGTTAGTCAGGTGGGGGTGGATGTCAGGAGCTGTTGGAGGAAGTTGTGGTGTTGGTGAGGCTGAGCGGTAGACACCATATCATAGGCAAGGAAGGAGACCCTGAGGTAAGGGTGAAGTGGAGAATTGAGGAAGTGGGGACTGCTGTGGGGAACTAGCCCAGGGAATTGTATGTGTTCGGTTGCTAAAACGTTAGCCATCATAGCTGATACTATTAGGGTCCCTGGGCTGGAGCCTGGAGTAGATGGTGGGCCAGGGCTCCCCCCTTGCTGCCTCCCCTAATTAATCACTGAGACTGGGAGATAACAGAGACTGTGCAAGGAAGGATAGCTTCTCCTCACCTCCTCGCAGGGTTATGATGTAAATGGCTCAATAGGCTGTGACCCTTGTCTCTAGAGAGAGAAGGGCTATGTGGAGGGTCACAGTAAGCTTTTGAGGCTAGTGAAATCCACCAGGAAATGAAGGATCCACAGAGACAAGGACAGAGCTTTGTCACAATGCTTTGATGATTTTTCTCTCAATGACTGTTTCATTACTGGGGAAAGGAGATAATGGGATGTAAGCTGCCAGGTTCACTCTTCTTTCCCTGTTTAAAAACTGGTACTGCATTTTTCCTATCCTAACACTTGCCCCTGATTTTCCAAATCCCAGCTATATTCCCTAATCCCAATGATTTCAATGAGAATTTCCCCACTGATTTTAAAAGAAGCATGAGCACTCCCTGTGTGTGATATCAAATTCCTTTAATATCCCAGGGAAGACCTTACCATACAGACAGGACACTTTGTGTATATTCAGATTTGCTGAGTAGTCCTTTGCCATACTATATTACGAGTTTTGTGGCACCCTAGGGTTTTTTTAGGATTCCCATTTTATTTCTAATGATTGTATTTATATAGTACAGAAATGTTGGTTGCTTTACAAACATTCAATAAAACAGGCCCCGATTACCATCCGCATAAGCAGTGTGCCACATAGACGCATTATGCCATACAGACATCTTGGAAAACTAAAGCTAGCCATTGGATGACTTAGGTCCCCAAAATTTGCCATCCTGAAGTCTAATACCTAGCTTTTGCTGAACCATGTGATCCCATTTCTTCCTCCACTGAATTCCTGTATTCCACTGAATTGGGACTGTGTATTCCATTCCTTCTCATCATCTTACTGACAGGGAGGAAGTAAATCCAGGATGGTTTCTCTTGTGGTTGAAGTCACAACCACAATCAGTCATAAGTGGATTTGTAGAGCAGGCACTTGCTAGATGCTGTGAAGAAGTTGCATGCAACTAAGGCCTACAGAGAATGGCAAACTTGTGTCACTGGTGAGTCTTACCTGATTTTAAATACAGATCTCCAGATATGAAGGATTTTAGAGCTAGAGCTGGTAAAGAAACATTTTTCCCTAAAAAAAAAAAAAAAAAGTTTGAAGAAAACTTGTTAATTTTAGTTGGAAGTTTTCCAGCCCAAAAAATTCAAGTTTTTGATGAAATTTCCAGTGTGTTGAACAAACTCATTTTTCATTTGAAAAATCCTTTTGATGGAGATTTGTTGACCAGCTCTAGAGGGTGTATTTGACCACTGTACCACCAGCTATGCTCTTCCCCACCAATAAAGCCTCCCGGGAATGGTGTGAGGGAAATTAGCTGGGGATTGCATGACTAATTCCTAGTGCATGCCACTGAACACATCCTCCTTTGTGTGAAAGATGTAACAAAGCAGCCTGATTAGCTGGGATTGAGGGAATTAAGCCACTGTTTGTGGAGATAAAGATCAGTGAAGTCTCTTTTAATGCAATTGTTACGCTGGGTTTCCTTTGATTGGCGTATCAGCAGCTACACACCATAAATTACCTTGATGGAATCCCCCATGCATCTGAATTTAAAAGAGGCAAAGGATTATTTATGTAGTTTATATTTTGGGGTGGATTCATTTTAATGCTCATGAAAGTGGCAGGCTAATAGCACTGGCTGGAGCTCAGCATGACAGCCACTGTGATAGCTTCTGTCTTGATTCACAGCTATTCCAGTCCTAGAACTTCACTGAACTATGCCAATGCACCAATACCTTGAACTGCAGCATCCTCTGCTATTCCATTCTATACCCCCACCCAGAAATTCCCATGCACCTATTTTGTGTCTCTAGCACCCCCTGCTGGTTCAGTCCTAGAACTGCCACCTAGCTCTGCCAATACACCTATACTGTGACTTGTACTGCCCTCTACTATTGGTCTTTCTTGAGCAGAAGCTGCAAATGAGGTTGCCCTGGTTAGGGTTTGGGTTTTTTTCTGGTGGGAGCAGGGTTATGGTGAGGCAGACAAATGCATGCTAGCAGAGCTGGCCTACAACATTTTGGCACCGGGGGTGGGGGAGCTCAAATGACCCTCCCATGCCCTCTTGCTTGGGCCAAAACTTCTTGTTCTACTGCTCTCATGGTACTGCTCTGCTACCTACCCTAATAAAGGAGAACTAACAACTTAAAATACCTTGTTCAAAAATTGTAAGTAACACTTAACTTTCAAATGTCTGAACAACAAATGTAACTTTTCTTGTCTGCATAGTAAACACTGGCATATTTATCTGTTTGAATAATCAAAATGGTGCTTTCTGTGCCTTCTTGGTTGCAAAGATTTGAACTGCTTCCTGAAGGTCCACAGTCTGGGCCAGCTCATGCTCTACTGAGATGGTTGCAAGGCTGACCAGCCTCTCCTGTGTCATTTTGGAGCGCAGATGTGTTTTTATTAACTTCATCTTAGAGAAGCTGTATTCTCCACTGGCAACTGTTACAGAAAGTGTTAGAAGTATGCACAGAGCAACAAAATCATTTGGAAAGAGGATGGTCATCTTATTTGTGCACATATATTCCAGAACAGCCTTTGGAGTTGATCCTGCTGAAATGTATTTTGAAAGGACTTTCAGTTTATCAGCTAAATCACTCACATCACCATGTGTCAACATTGTCTCTAGTGCCTTGCATTGCTGGTGTAGGTCTTCTTCAGATATTGTGAGGAGTTTTGGAATATCATACAACATCCCAAATATACTGTTGTGTTCCTTGAGCTGCATGAAATGTTCTTCAACTGACTGTATTGCACAAACTGGCACCTGGTTAAATAAATCAACTTTGAATTGTTGTTTGGGGTTTCTTATGGGATTATCCCGTGCCTTGTAATCAAAATGTCTCCTTCTTTGGTGACTCTTGTATTCTTGAATGGGTGGGAAAATAGCTTCAGTGTGAAGTTCCTCTGCCAACTTCTGTGCACTCTTCAGAACATTTTGAAATCCCTCATCTGACCGGTAAGACTGTAGGTATGACTTTGCTTTGTCCAGTTGTTCCACTGCTCCAGATATATCAAGGTCAATGCCTTGAAGTCTCTTGCTTACAACATTTATTTCAAACAGTTTGTCATGCCACTACACTAAGCCACACAGAAATGTGAAGTTCTGTATGTTTCTGGTGATTGCATTTCCCTCTGCCACAGTTCTCCCAAGAATAGTTCCTGTCATGTCATAGTTGCCATTATGGAGGATAATGCTATCATTTATCATCCCAGTTTGGTATTTGATAGACTTTATTGCCTCCACTCAACTTTCCCATAGTGTGGCACTCAGTGGTTTCAGTGTCAGAGAGGATGTTTCCAGATATTGCTTCAAAATTTGTCATAAATGAGTTGGTGCAGAGAAAAATACATAGATGCTTTGATTACATTTAAAAATTCAGCAGCCTCACTAGAAGCTGCATGGGACAAAAAAAGCTCGAGGGTTTAACTCTCAGATCCATGTCTGCACTCCTCTCTCCTTTCCTCTCATGTTGGCACCATTATCGTAGCCCTGAACATTCATGTCAGCTATCACAATTCCAGTATCTTCCAGCTTTTTAAGAAGCACGTTTGTCATACCAGCTCCTGTAGTATCATCAATGTCAATAAATTCTAGAAAATTCTCCCTGACAGTCACTATTGCAGGGACGTTTTCACTAGGTTCTGTTGTTACAAAACACACCATTTGTTCCATTTGGCTGATGTTAGGTGTGCAGTCCAGAATAACAGAGTAATATCTAGAATCAGAGGGGTAGCTGTGTTAGTCTGGAATTGCAGAAGTGACAAAGAGTCCTGTGGCACCTTGAAGACTGACTAAAGTATTAGAGCATAGGCTTTCGTGGGCTAATACCCACTTCATCAGATGCATGCAGTGGAAGTATCCAGGGGCAGGGATAAATAAGAGGCATGGGCCAGGCTAGAGATAACAAAGTTAGTTCAATCAGGCTGAACCAGCCTGTTATCTCTAATCAGGGAGGATGAGGTCTTCTTCTAGCAGCTAATCTGGAGGTGTGAACACCGAGAGAAGAGAAGCTGCTTTTGTAGTTAGCTAGGCACTCATAATCTTTGTTCAATCCTTGATTGATGGTGTCAAATTTGCAAATGAATTGCAGCTCTGCAGTTTCTCTTTGCAGTCTGGTCTTGAAGTTTTTTTGCTGCAAAATGCTGACCTTTAAATCTTTTATGGTGTGTCCAATGAGATTGAAGTGTTCTCCTACAGGTTTTTGTATATTGCCATTCCTGATATCTGTTTTGTGTCCATTTATCCTTTTTCGTAGGGACTGTCCAGTTTGGCCGATGTACATAGCAGAGGGACAGTGCTGGCACATAATGGCATATATTACGTTGGTGGATGTGGAGGTGAATGAACCAGTGATGGTGTGGCTGATCTTGTTAGGTCCTGAGATGGTGTTGCTGGGCAGAGTTGGCATCGAGGTTTGTTGCATGGATTGGTTCCTGAGTTAGAGTTGTTATGGCACGGTGTGCTGTTGCTGGTGAGAATATGTTTGAGGTTGGCAGGTTGTCTGTGGGCAAGGACTGGCCTGCCTCCCAAGGCCTGTGAAAGTGAGGGATTGTTGTCCAGGATGGATTGTAAATCACTGATGATGCGTTGGAGAGGTTTTAACTGAGGACTGTAGGTGATGGCTAGGGGTGGTCTGTTGTTTTCTTTCTTGGGCTTTTCTTGGAGCAGGAGGCTTCTGGGTATGCATCTGGCTCTGTTAATCTGTTTCTTTATTTCCTCGTGTGGGTACTGTAGTTTTGAGAATGCTTGGTGAAGATCTTGAAGGTGTTGGTCTCTGTCTGAGGGGTTGGAGCAAATACGATTGTACCTCAGTGCTTGGCTGTAGACAATGGACCGTGTGGTGCGTCTGGGGTGGAAGCTGGAGGCATGAAGGTAGGCATAGCTGTCAGTAGGTTTTCGGTATAGGGTGGTGTTAATGTTGCCATCATTAATTTGCACTGTGGTGTCTAGGAAGTGGACCTCCTGTGTAGACTGGTCCAGGCTGAGGTGGATGGTGGGGTGGAAGCTGTTGAAATCATGGTGGAATTCTTCCAGAGTTTCCTTCCCATGGGTTCAGATGATGAAGATGTCATCAGTGTAGCGTAGGTAGAGAAGGGGTGTGAGTGGATGAACGTTGAGGAAGCGTTGTTCCAGGTCAGCCATAAAAATGTTGGCATACTGTGGGGCCATGCGGGTGCTCATAGCAGTGCCACTGGTCTGGAGGTATATATTGTCACCAAATTTGAAATAATTGTGTATGAGGATAAAGTCACAGAGCTCAGCAACTACTTGTGCTATGGCTTCATCAGGGATGCTGTTCCTGACAGCTTGTATTCCATCTCTGTGTGGGGTGTTTGTGTAGAGAGCCTCTACATCCATGGTGGCTAGGATGATGTTTTCTGGAAGGTCACCAATGCATTGTAGTTTTCTCAGGAAGTCTGTGGTGTCATGGAGATAGCTGGGAGTGCTGGTGGCGTAGGGTCTGAGTAGAGAGTCCACATACCCAGACAGTCCTTCAGTGAGAGTGCCAATACCCGAGATGACGGGGCATCCAGGATTTCCAGGTTTGTGGATCTTGGGTAGTAGATAGAATAACCCCGGTCGGGGCTCTAAGGGTATGCTAATTTGGTCTTGTGTTAGTGTAGGGGCTGTCCTGAATAGATGGTGCAGTTTCTTAGTATATTCCTCAGTGGGATCTGAGGGAAGTGGCCTATAGAAATTGGTATTGGAGAGTTGTCTGGTAGCGTCCTTTTTGTAGTCCGACATGTCCATGATGACAGCAGCACCTCCTTTATCAGCCTCTTTGATTGTAACATCAGGGTTGTTTCTGAGGCTGTGGGTAGCATTGCATTCTGCACGACTTAAGTTGTGAGGCAGGCGATGTTGTTTTTCCACAATTTCTGCCTGTGCACGTCAGCAGAAGCATTCTATGTATAGGTCCAGACTGTCATTTCGACCCTCGGGAGGATTCCATGTGGAGTTCTTCTTCTTGTGCTGCTGGTGGGAGGGTGTCTGTGTATCAGTGCGCTGTTCCGTGTTGTCTTGAAAGTATTATTTGAGTTGGAGGTGGCAAAAGTAGGCTTCCAGATCACCGCAGTGTCAGCTAACATTTACCAGACAAATGCTGGAACTATATGAATACCTCCTCCCTGCTTGCCTCACTGAACAAATGAATAAAGTTTCAGAGCACTTGGAATCTTGTATGCTAGAGTCAAGCCATATACAACAAGGTTGAATTGCTTACCAGTGAGCATCTCATGTTGATCTGCCATACATGCTGCGTACACGTCCAACTCAACAAGAAGGTCGAGCAATCCTGCATCTCCCCCAAATTCCACAACAGTCTGGAGTGTGAAAACCACCCTGGCAAATCACATTGTACCAAATTCACTTGCTGAACAACAGCCTATGGCTGCTGATCCATTGTCCGAACGGCATGCTAGTGTCCTAGACCTGCCAACATTTCCTTACATTTTAGTAGTATAGACTGTGGCGATGTCAGCTGGTTTGGTATCCTCTGTAGGTGCATAGGCAGCTGCAGTGTAGATGTTCTTCTTTGGACTTGTCTTCACTACTGGGGCAAATCAACGTAAGTTACACTACTCCAGCTATGGGAATAACATAAATGGAGTCAATGTCGTTTAGGTTGACTTCCTGCGGTGTCTTCACTGTGCTGCATTGATGGGAGATGCTCTCTTGTTGACTTAACTTACTCTTCTTGGGAACCTGGAGTATTGGGGTCAGCCAGAGAGTGCTCTGCCATCTATTTAGTGGGTCTTCACTAGATCCGCTAAATTGACACTGCTGCAATTGGTGTCAATCTCCCTGGTAGCGAAGAAAGGCCCTTTATTGCAAGTTTGTGGTTGTAACCAATGCAAAATGGGATGACCTGAATGTGAACAATATTAAGTATCATTTGGTAGAATGTCCCAAGGTGGTCTTAAGACACTGTTCATTTGTAAAGTGATGAGTTTATTTTCTCAAACACCTTTTTAGGGTGGTTCTAGATTTTTCAAATGCTGCACACTGCATAAGAGACTCTGATTGCCTGGAAAGAGTAAGTGACTTTTCTTTTCCAGGCTTCAGTGATAGTCCAGCATCACAAGAAATACCTGCAGACTGTTCTTGAAATACCACTCTAGCCATTGAGTGGGAGGTATTTGGATCTCTGCATTGATGTCTGTATTATCACTTTCATGGATGAGGTTTCCACCAATATGAAGTGGTACAATTCCATTTGGAAAGAACACACCTCTCTGGAGTCTTTCTACTTCAATTTTGTCAGCACTAGTAATGAACTGCCTCTGTTCATCCTAACTGATGCAGAATCTGCGAAGGTGTGGTGCTGACACAAGTTGTTGACCTCTGTAACCTACAACCACCTGGCTTTGGATAGTTACTGAAGCTTTCATCGGGACTCCTTCAGACCGATAGATCGAAGCAGCATTCTACAAAACCATTTGTTCGTTTAAAAGCTGTTCATCAGGCTCACCCTCCAGAAAAACATCCACAAAACATTTGGATGACTTAAGTTCCTGCTTCAGATTGCTAGCAGCTTGGATAGCATCGGCTAATGACGTGCTGCACAGAACAATGGTAGACTTGCCTTGTCTATGCTGTGCATGGAATGAAATTGCAGAACCATAATGTTTTTTCTAATCTTGCCTGTAAATTTGCTACTGGAATAGCTTGCAGTTTCTACATCAGATAGAAGTAGGGCTTTATACTTTGTAGCAGCCTGGAGAGAAGAAACTACTTGTATATAAAGTCACTGTCTATCACCTCAACTCATAAAATTCAATGTCATAAGGTGACTGAATTGTTGCAGTTGTAATTGCATGATTTTGCTTTGATTTGTTTTACTCAAGTGGAAAGAAGGGCCTCTAAAGTGATAAACTGCATCTTTAGCAATCAAGTCTCTACAGATATTCTGTGCCACATGTCACCATCTCCTCTTTAAAGTGCTGCCCCCTTAGACTGGTTGCTTCTCAAATGTTTCTATTTTAGCGTCTTGTCTATCTTGTGTGTTTTTGCTAACAGTGTGGTGCGGGCCAAAGGATATGCTGGCCACTGCTTCCTTCAGTGCTCATTGGCCTGGAGCGGCGAACTGCAGCCAGTGCAGCTGCAATCAGCCGAACCTGCAGGCACAGCAAGTAAACATAAGAACAACATAAGAACATAAGAAAGGCCGTACTGGGTTAGACCAAAAGTCCATCTAGCCTGGTATCCTGTCTACTAACAGTGGCCAATGCCAGGTGTCCTGGAGTGAGTGAACCTAACAGGTAATGATCAAGTGATCTCTCTCCTGCCGTCCATCACCCCCTTCTTACAAACAGAGTCTAGGGAAACCGTTCCTTACCCATCCTGGCTAATAACCATTAATGGACTTAACCTCCATGAATTTATCCAGTTCTCTTTTAAACCCTGTTATAGTCCTAGCCTCCTCAGGCAAGGAGTTCCACAGGTTGACTGTGGTCTGTGTGAAGAAGAACTTCCTTTTATTTGTTTTAACAAACAAACCGGCCCAGCCTGCCAGGGGTCTTACACTGGCAGGCGACGTGCCAAAGGTTGCCGATCCCTGATATATTGTATGGGTGCATGTAGTGTTGGTACATTAAACTCTGAATTTATGTCTCTTTTTGAAGAATTGATGTACACCTCTTAGCAGTTGAATGAAGCTGCCTGGTTTGAATTAGAAAGTACTTGGGGATGTCGTTTAGTCAGTTGGATCTCCCGACTTACTGAACATTCTTAATCTACTAATTACAAATACAGAAAGTGCTGTGTGCCACAATGCAGCAGCTTCCATAAATTCCTTTGTAACTATGGAGACGGCTAGGAGGGGAAGTATGGAAGGGATCATGCTAATTGTTGCTTCTCTTTCCCTTCCCCGCACCAGAGGTTATAGCGGAGTGATCCTAGCCTTCTCAGGTATGTCTACACTGCCCCAAAAAACAAAGAAACAAACAAATCCAAACCAAAAACCCCACTGTAGCATGGTCTCAGAACTCAGGTCTACAGACTCAGGGTTTATGCTGCAGCACTCAAAATAGCATAGACGTTTACGCTCAGACTCTGAGACCCACCTGTATTACTGGGTTTCAGAAACTAAGCTCCAGCCCGAGTGGGAACATCAATGGCTATTTTTAACATGGGTAGTGTGTGCTCAAGTCTGTTGACCCAGGCTCTAAGAATTGCTGCCGGGAGTCTGTATTGCAGTGTAGATGTACATTAGTGATAGGGCTTTGGTTGATAAATTTGGGGGTATTTGAATTGGGAACTCAGTTCAGACAGCAGTTTTAGATGCAGGATGTAGCTAAGGACCCCTCTCTATTTTGTAATCAAATGGAACAGCAAACTGTGAGAACAGTGCAAGGGCTGGGTGTATGGATTTGGATGAAACAAATGTAAAGCTGGGCAAAAATCTTTGACTGAAGCTTTGTTTCAGCAAAAATGCAGAGTCAGTACAACTGAAATATTTTGTGACTGCATATTGATATAGCTGAATTTTGGTTGAAAAAAACTAAAAGTCCTCCTGCCTTCCCCCAAAATTGAAAGAGTTAGTTAGTTTTGACATTTTGGGATGAAAGTTTTAGATTTTTTTTTTCATATTCTTAATGACTTTGTTTTGAAATTTCCTTTAATTTTATATTACATTTTTAAAAAACACAAAAAATGGCTCAGTCTAAATGAAATGCTGCTTCATTTTGGCTCATACCAAACATTTCATTCAATCCAAAAGGGATTATTTTAAAAGAAAAATTCAGAATTTCCTGTGAACCAAAAACTCTGCAAGTCACCTAGCTCCAGTTAGGATCCGTGTTTACTTTTAATCAAATGGAAGATCATGAGTTGGGTACTGTACTAGAGCTAGGAATCTGGGTTCGGATGGACCAAATGGTCTGAACGTTTATGCTAGCTACTTCTCTGAAATCTGGGCTGCTTGTTTCCAGCAGGGCCGCCCTGGAGAGATCCTGAGAAATGCTCCCGTTGCCAAACCTCCAGCCCCAAAAGACTGGAAGAAGCGTCCAAGCTTCTAGGCACTTGTTTGAATAAAACCTACAAACCTTCTGAAGGCCTTACAGACCAAAGCGCAGACATCTGGTGTGCAGAGACCTTCCCCGCGGGCCTGATGCCTCATCAGGAGCAGAGGAGGTGTCGGCACTGGCATGCCAAGTACTGATTTATTTCTTCCTTTAAGCTGCTGTGCTTTGTCTCATGTTGCGTTTTCATGAGCGTGTGACTTGTCCCTGCCTGACATCATCCTGTGCCGAGTCTTCCAGGAGCCAGGGCTCTGAATTGTCTCCTGCTGCTATAGTTCACCTTAATATCATCAGGTGCTCTTATTACCAGAGTCTCTGCTGGTTCCTTTCAGCTAATTAGAGCTAATGAGATTCACTCTGAGTGTTAGGCTGCTTTCCCCTCTCTGTTTCCTATTATCCCTGTAACGTTTACCAAACATGGCAAGATATTAATCTTCCAGGGACCAAAACACAGGCACCGTGGTGGCATCACACCTCAGCCCCTCCTCCATCCTGGCTCATTAGAGCCTTTGTTAGAATAGCAGGTATCAGTCCACAGTGAACTGTTCTCTTTAGGAAGCCCCATTCAGTTCCTTTGCCACTAACGGCTCTCGTTACAGCCACACAACGTGGCTGGCTTGCTGCCTGTGAACAGGCCCATGTCCACCACAGGCCCGTGCCCTCTATGCCATGTCCCAGGCAGTGTGCCCAGTGGCCCCACCCCATACCTATTTTTGGGGTCCCCTCACAGAGATCCCAGGAGATGCCTGGCTATTGCAGAGCCTTTCGTCAGTGTCTCAGATTAGCTGCTCTTAGGCCTGGTGCGGCTCCAGACTCTCAAATTGGTGGCATCTTGGAGACTGGCTGCTGGTTATCGCTTGGTGCCCAGCCATGGAGAAGTCCAGGGCTGAGTTTGTGGTGGTGAAGTACTGAGTCCAGCCTACTCCTACAGGGGGAGCCAGTGGGCTGAAGAGAGCACAGTTGGACTCGAGAGGACTGGGAGCAATGCGTTCAGTTATAGGAACAGCAGATGACAGCACTCACTCATGATAAAAACACGAGTTGCTCTCTCAAGTCTCATATATTTTATGCCTTTCTTTAAGGCCCTGACTCTTGCATCAGCTGAGCACACCATAATCTCTGCTTTCACTTAAAAACACAAATAAGTTTCTAGCCTTCATAGTTGCAGGGAATAGCTTGCAGATGTGAACCCTGAAGGTTCAAAAGCCAGAAGGCAAATAAATAGGACTCCAAGGGCCAGATGCACAAAGGTATTGATCCCAATGGGAGCTAGGTATCTATCCTTCCCAGCGGCTTTTGAAAATACCACTAGGCATCTATCTGCATCTGTAGGCACCTACATTACTTTTCAAATCTGACTCCAAATGCTTCAGTTCTAAAATGTCATGATTTTTTTGTGCAAGGAGTCTCACATGAGTTTTGAGCCAATGCGGGAGTCAAAGCTGCAGCTGTAGGAAGAGCAGAGGTAGTGTTCCCTAGTGGGTAGAACACTGAATTGCAACTTCAGAAACCTAGGTTCTGTTCCTGGCTCTGCCACTGGCCTGCTGGGTGACCTTAGGCAAGTCACTTCCCCTCTTGGTGCCTTAGTTTCCCCATCTGTAAATTGAGGACAGTGACCTCCTTTTGTAAAGTGCTTTGAGATCTGTTGGTGGAAATGTGCTATATAAGAGCTAGGTATGTCAGAGAAGGGGACACTGACACATCCTCCCCCTACTCAGTTTTTTTTCTTGTAATCAATATATGGCTTCAGGACTAATGCAATGTCCGTGTATCCCCTGTGCTGTGTTGTATGTTTTTGCTTCACTCATTGCATGAAGTTTTGAAATTCGAACCATTTCAGTTTGATGATCTTTGGTACTTTGTGTAGCATTTTGACTTGACACTTACCTGGGTTTTAATCCAACCCCCTGCCATCTGTACACAAACCCTTTAAGCTTGAGCTGGTTTAGCCGGCTGAGGGCTATAGGCTGGAACCAGAACACTAAGGTAAGGCAGGCTGAAGCCCACCTGCTTTGCAGTAGGGATGCAGCTGAAGCCAAGTTTTTGATAGTTCTCCAGTATCTCATTCCCCACTTGCATGCTACGCCCCAGAAGCTGGGTCTATGCGTCAGTATTCCTTCTGTAAAATGGGGTTAACACTCCTCTCTCTCTCACATTTGGCTGGCTTGCTCTGTTTAGAGTGTGAATGTGGGAAGGAGAGGGTAAGGGTTGTCTATTTCTGTATGTGTGTACACTCCCTACACCATCTCAGCTAGGGAATCGGTTTGTCTCAAGGATTGCAAGTAACATGTTAGTCATGACAGTGTACAGCCTCAATATAGGAGGTGAAGTTGAGGGCCATATTCATTTTAAAGATCAGGAAATTTCAGTGGCCAGAATAAATTGTGTTGGAATTGCTCCTCTTGGAATTCCTCCCCATCTGTGTGGTGGTGAAGGTGCTGTGTGAAAGGTTGGCCGTGTGATACGGTCTCCCACAGCATTCTTGCCAGCAAGTTAAAGTAGTATGGGCTGGCTGAATGGTCTCTAAGGTGGATAGAAAGTTGGCTAGATTGCCAGGCTCACCAGGTAGTGATTAATGGCTCCATGTTTAGTTGGCAGCCAGTATCAAGTGGGGTGCCCCAAGGATTGGTCCTGGGACTGGTTTTGTTCAATATCTTCATTAATGCTCTGGACGATGGTGTGGATTGCATCCTCAGCAAGTTTGCAGATGACACTAAACTGGGAGGAGTGGTAGATACGCTGGAGGACAGGGATAGGATACAGAGGGACCTAGATAAATTAGAGGATTGGGCCAAAAGAAATCTGATGAGGTTCAAGTGCAGAATCCTGCATTTAGGATGGAAGAATCCCATGCACTACTATAGGCTAGGGACCAAATGGCTAGGCAACAGTTCTGCAGAAAAGGACCTAGGGGTTACAGTGGATGAGAATCTGGATATGTCAACAATGCGCCTTTGTTGCCAAGAAGGCTAATGGCATTTTGGGTTCTATAAGTAGGGGCATTGATCAAGGGACAAGATCATTCCCCTCTATTTGACATTGGTGAGGCCTCATCTGGAGTATTGTGTCCAGTTTTGGGCTCTACACTACAAGATGTATGTGGAAAAATTGGAAAGAGTCCAGCGGAGGGCAACAAAAATGATTAGGGGACTGGAGCACATGATTTATGAGGAGAGGCTGAGGGAACTGGGATTGTTTAGTCTGCAGAAGAGAAGAATGAGGGTGGATTTGATAGCTGCTTTCAACTACCCGAAAGAGGGTTCCAAAGAGGATGGCTCTAGATTGTTTTCAGTGCTAGAAGATGACAGAACAAGGAGTAATGGTCTCAAGCTGCAGTGGGGGTGGTTTAGGTTGGATATTAGGAAACAATTCTTCACTAGGAGGGTGGTGAAGCATTGGAATGGGTTACCTAGGAAGGTGGTAGAATCTCCTTCCTTAGAAGTTTTTAAGGTCAGGCTTGACAAAACCCTGGCTGGCATGACTTAGTTGGGGATTGGCCTGCTTTGAGCATGGGGTTGCACTAGATGATCTCCTGAGGTCCCTTCCAACACTGATATTCTGTGATTGTGGGCTCTGGTTCATTCTCCCCAACAAACGCGGGTGACGGAATGTTAATCAAAGGGTTCCTCATAAAGTTTGCAGTTCAGAAGATCAGTCAGTGTCTCTCAGAACACACAGGAAGGGAATAGTCTCTTTGAGCTTACCAACGGAAAAGATAAGGGGCTATCTTTATTTCACCCAGCATGTTGGGTCTATGCCCCACACTAAGAGGGGCTGGGCTTGTTTGCCCTGCACCAGGAGGGAGAGACTTGCTGTCTGTGGGCTCCAGCAAGGGGACTCTGGCTCCAGATGGGAACACAGAATGGAGCTAATTTTGTTCCTCTGTGTTTGGGGGAGAAAGAATGGGGGTGACCCTGTGCCCCATTGGATAGAGGTGGTGCTGTCTCTCTGCTTTGAAAGGGACTGTGTTGACTCTGTGCCCTGTGCAAGTGGGAGAGGTCTCTCTGCCCTACACCAGGAGCAGGCCAAATGTTCCTGTGGCCCCCTCCAGCAGCTGATGTGACTCTGCATCCTGCCTACACACCTGAGTTTGGGAAGGGCTCATTTCCTCCCTTTCCTGGGGCTTGTGCCATGCACAATCCCAGCTCAGACCTCCATTTTGCCCCCCTCTATTCCTTGGCAGACAATAGTCCCCTGCAAAAAACACCAAATAATCTCCAGCCAGTGGCTCCAGGTTGCCTGGAAACTAGAACATCACAGTTTGCCTGGGCTCTTTCCTTGGCCAACCAGTTGATGTTAAGGTAGGATTTAGACTCTGGTGCTCAGGCAATCCCCCAGGGCTGGGTCATGGTGTGTCTGAAAGGATGAAGTAGAGTCCAGCACTGTGCCAGTAGGGCCCATCCCATGATGTTTCCTATTATTACTGCCTGAACCATGGTGCTGTATAAGGCAAACAAAGAGCTCTGACATGCGTGCAGCCTATTGTATGCCTGGCTCCCGCTCCAGCTTTGTGGAGGACTGATCAGAGCCAGGGTGGCTAGCAATGGCTCCAGCTGGACTTGCCAATCTGGCTGCGCAAAGGCACAGAGAATACAGAGTGACCCTGGGCTGTGTCGTGATGAAGGAGGACACAAAGTCAGATGGCTGATTTATAGCTGAGAGGGGTCTCGGAGTTAAGCTGTAGACAAGTTGCCATGGAGACTGGCTAATAAAGCACTCAGCAGCAGCCAGCTTTGACAATGCAGCTCCTGATACGGAAACAAGAAGTAAAGGCATGGGGGGAGGGGGGAGCAGTAGCATCAGTGTGTGTGGTAGGGAGGCAGAATATGCAGAGTGAAAGATGGGTCCTGTGTGGCTTTGAGGTCATGCTGGGCAGCTCAGAGGAGTTCTCCTCTTCCACGTGATCATGGGGGCAGAGCCCACTGGAGACAATGGGGCCCCTGCCCCAATGGCACTGCCTGGGCAAAGGGAGGTGGGAGAGAGGGGCAGGAGATCTGCCTGAGAGGGGGAAGGAGACGGGACGGTGACTCAGAAAGGAACCTACTCGGGTAGAGGGAGAGCGCTTTACTCCTGGGATCGCTCCTTTCGGCTCTCACCATCGTTGATTTCCCTCCTCTTTAAAATAACCAAGTATGGGCCTGATTCTCACATGCAGGCCCCTGTGCGCTGTTCTGACCGCGTCCAGGGTCCCTAGAGCAGGTGCAAATGATACTCATTTTCAGGCCCTGCTCTGCTGGTAGAGTGGTGTGAGGGGGTCTTAGTGTAACTGAACTAGGCCCTGTCTCTAGATCCCCAAAGCACTCTCCTCTCCGGGGGATGGCACCACATTCATTAGTGCCATGGCTTGGGGTAGGGATGTGTGGTAGACTTCTGTAACTCTCTGGCTCCCTTTCTTTGCACGGTAAGCTGGCAGCTGTGGTAAGTGCTGTCCCTCCAGTGTACCCTCTGTGCCAAAGTATCCAAGCCTCTGCTCTGAGAGCCTTTGGCTCTGCAGTCCTGACTCCTTGGAACAAGACCGCAATGCGTGGAGCCCCTGGGGATCCATATTTCTCCAGGTGGGGTGGCCCTTGGCAGGGAAAGATCATACACCTGCTCCCCACCTGCACCCGTCAACCCTCACTCTTCCCGCTCCTTCCCTGAGTACCAGACATCAGGGCTGTTTCTGTAGCAGTCTGATGATTTAGACACGATTCCACAGAAAGCCAGGATTTGCATATTTGGGTAACAGGAGTGATCAGTGCTGGACAGAGTCCAACTGCCCCAGTGTTAGTGGACATGGGGCACAAGGTGTTTTACAATTTCTCATCTAGAGCTGGTCTAGGCAGCACAGTTGCAGAAAAGCCTGGGCCTTTCCACCATCAGATCCCCTGCTAGTAGTGCAAACAGAGCTAGTGCAGGCATAGCTGTACTGGAATAGTGCCATGTCATATACCCTGCACCTTTCCCCCTCTGTCTGTGCAGTCAGAGGGGACTCTTACTCTCAGAGCCAGCAAAGCACTTACAGGTGTGAATAGTCCTGTAGTTCAATGGCACTACCTCACATACTTAGGGCTTGGCTACACTTGCAGCTGTAGAAAGCTTTGGGTTAAACCAGCCTTTGAAGAGTGCATTCGGGAAAGTGCTCCAGGCTGTCCACACTGACAGCAGCAAGCGCACTGGCATGGCCATATTTGCGGCACTTGAAGTGGCACTGGGAGTGGTGCATTATGGGCAGTTATCCCACAGAGCACCTCTTCCCATTCTGGCGCTGTGGGTTGTGAGAAGCGGGTGTGGGGCATTCTGGGTCCTTTCCCAACGCCCCATGTTGCATTGGTTCACACCCAGTAATTCCTGTGCTTCCATCCACATTTGGCACCATCTTTCAATGGTTTTTGAGCAGTGTGCTCTGTCTTCCCTTTCAGTCTGCAGGAATGGAGCCTGAACTGCTGAGGAACATGCTGACAAGTCTCGCCAGCATGTCATGTTTGGCAGTTGAGTTACTCCTTAAGATCCAAACTGACAGCAAGGACTCGGACGATATCGACTTGTGTAATGCATACCACACGAGATTGCTAGTGGCATTAATGGACATGCTCACCACCGAGGAACACCATTTCTGGATTTGGGAAACAAGCATTGAGTGGTGGGATCACATTGTCATGCAAATCTGAGATGATGAGCAGTGGCTGCAGAATTTTCGGATGAGAAAAGCCACTTTCGTGGAACTGTGAGAGGAGCTCACTCCTACCCTGCAGTGCATGGACACAAGATTGAGAGCTGCCCTGACGGAGAAGGGGGTGGCTATTACAATCTGGAAGCTGGCAACTCCAGACAGCTACTGATCAGTTGCTAATCAGTTTGGAGTGGGAAAGTCAACCATTGGAATCATGTTGATGCAAGTTTGCAGGGCTATTAATTGCATCCTGCTCAGAAGAACCGTGACTCTGGGTAATGTGCATGGCTTTGAGCAAATGGGTTTCCCTAACTGCAGAGAGGCAATAGATGGGATGCATATTCCAATTCTGGCACCAGCCCACTTAGCCTCTGAGTACCTTAATCAGAAGGGGTATTTCTCTATGGTTCTCCAGGTGTTTGTGGATCACTGTGGGCGTTTCATTGACATTAAGGCAGATTGGCCTGGAAAGGTGCATGACGCACACATCTTTAGGAACACTGGCCTGTTTAGGAAGCTGCAAGCCGGGACTTTTTTCCCAGACCAGAAGATCACCGTAGGGGAAGTCAAAATGCCCATTGTGATCCTTGGAGACCCTGCTTACCCTTTAATGCCGTGGCTCATGAAATCCTACACAGGGAGCCTGGACAGCAGCAAGAAGCGGTTCAACAACAGGCTGAGCTGATGCAGAATGACTGTGGAGCATGCTTTTGGCCATTTAAAGGGCCGCTGGCACTCTCTGTATGGGAAGCTGAACTTGGCTGACAACAGCATCCTCGCGGTTATATCTGCATGCTGTATCCTCCATAATATTTGTGAAGGGAAGGCTGAATGCCTCACTCAGGCATGGAACTCAGAGGTTCAACACTTGGCTGAATTTGAACAGCCAGACAGCAAAACTCATAGAGGGGCCCAGTGTGGGGCCACAAGAATTAGGGGTGCCTTGAAGGAGCAATCTGAGGCTCAGAGCCTCCAGTAATGTTTGGTGCCCTGCATGGTTCTGAAGTGCAGTGGTTCCAATGTTAATAGGAATCTGTGTTTGCTATGCTGACTTGCAATGCCTGTTGCTTTCCTGGACTAAAGTATCTTTTACTTTAGACAATAGTAAAATATGTTTTCAAAGCCAAAATATCCATTTATTGAAAAGAACATTCAGTTATTGAGGAAAAAGAACAGAAATACAAAAAGGGCAGTGGGGTGGGGGTGGGGAACGGTACAATCACAGACTTGTGTGTGTTCTATTGTCACGCTCAGGAATATTGTCTGGAGTAGCTGTGCACTGAGTGCTGCACTTCAGGATGGCTATAAGATGATGAGCGTTGAGTGCAGTGGTTAAGGGTTGCAGTTTTCATGGCTGGGTGGTAAAGCTACAGGTGTTGGAGGCAGCTGGGGGTGGTAAGAACCCAGACGTTGGGGAAAAGGGGTTGGAGGTGACATGGGGGCACAAGGGAAAGAGTTTTGGGACAAGGGCTGTTGGGGAGTGTGTGTCGGGGGGCAAGCTTGCTGCTCCATTATGCTGATCAGCCTATCTGTGCTTCGCTGCTGGAGCGCTGCGTTTTTCTGGCGGGTCCTCCTTTCACTCTCCCTCCACTCCTGCGCCTTTAGATTCTCATTCAGTGACTGCTGCATTACTTCATGCAGCATTTCATCTTTGCTTTTATGTGGTCTCTTCGCAGTCTCTTGGCAGGTGATAAGATGAATGGCTGAGATCTCAAGGTTGAATCTGTAAAGGCAAAATGCAACACTTGTCAGAGGCAGCATTGTACACACCAGACAGAGCAATGATTCCCCCGCACTTAAGGAGGGCAAGCACAATCTACACAATAATATAATTTGCCTGTCCCAAAGCGAGTGCACATAACCCATGGGAGCCCCAAAATGGTGAGTAAGCACAGAGTCAAGGCAGACTGACTGTTTCATGGCTGTACTGTCCTCTAGGTTTCTGTGCCTTGGGGAGAGCCAACAACTTCTAGGGGGCATCAACGCTGAACATTGCCCCACATTTTCCACAGGAGTTCGTTCTGGAAGATATCTTGCTGCTAAGGGTGACCGGGGAAGCAAGGTAGGGTCTTCTACTACAGTGCAGCTTCCACCCTGGCCCACATGCAGCTTGCCTATGTGCAGCAATGGTACCTCCTCCCCCTGCGGCACAGTGGTGGGGACATGTTTGCCTGACTGGGACAAGGACCATGGTGGCTCTCTGAATAAACCTGTGCAAGTGCATTGCCCAAGTTCTGGATGAGACCTCTGAAGAGATCACTTAAGCTGATTATTGCGATGTGATAAAGCACATCAATGCCCTATTCCACATCTAGGCATGCATGCAGCCCAAACCCTCCCTGCCCCAAGAGCCCGCACCTAAAATCTTCCTTCCCAGAAAAAAAAGCTGCTTACCGGGAACCTCCTCTGGTGTTTATCCTTCCCCAAGCACCAGCCACCACGACTGGCTACCTTCCTCCTGACTCGAGAAGAGCTCCTGGCTGCACGTCTCAGAGGATTCCGGGGTGTCTTCTTCCACCTCAGCACCCTCGCTCTTGCTTTCTTCCTCCTCCCGCCTTGTTGGACTGGCCTCTGAAGTGTCCATGGTGGTCCTTGGAGTGGAGGTGGGGTCGCCCCAAGTATCACATCCAGTTCTTCGTAGAATCGGCAGGTCGTGGGTCAGTCACAGAGCAGCGGTTTGCCTCACGCGCGTTGTGATAGGCATCCCGCAGCTCCTTTACTTTAACCCTGCACCGTGTCCCAGCCATGGCCCCTTTCCATCATGGCCCTTGATATCTGCCTGTAGGTATCATAATTCCTTCGGCTGGAGTGCAGCTGGGACTGCGTAGCTTCTTCCCCACGAACACTGATGAGGTCAAGCACCTCGCCATTGCTCCATACTGGGGATCGCCTGGTGCATGAAGGCATGGTCACCTGGAAAGATTGGCTGATTGCACTCATTCCATGCCTATCTGACCAAACAGGAAGGGGATTTTCAAAATTCCCAGGGAATTTAAAGAGCAGGTCTGACGGTTGGACACCTGAGGGCAGTGCGATAGAGTTCAAATTGATGACCAGAGTGACTAGAACAGACATTGTGGAACACTTTTGGAGGCTGATCAGAGCGCATTGGGTGTCCACACTGGTGCTGTAGTGTTCCAGCAGAGCTGCATCAAATGTTATTCCTCTCACCAAGGTGGATTACCAGGAACGCTCTAGCCACGGAGTCAGAGCGCTCTATGTACATTGCCAGTGTGGGCAGGGAGTGAGTTAGAGCGCACTGGGTGGCTTTATTGCACTCTAACTCGCAAGTGTAGCCAAGCCCTTAATCTTAAACATGTGTTGACTGTTCTGCTAGATCGGGGCCTTGGCTACTTTTATTTGTAATATATTTCCGTGCTGTGTTACTTAAAGTCAGAGAGATCTTAATGATCTTGTAATCACTATTAGGAAATAACCCTGAACATAACAAAAAGGTTCCACTTCAAATGCTCTCTCAGCTTTCACTGTCCCAGATTTTAGTTTCTGTTCATATTTAGCTGCCTTAAATATAAAGACGAAAGATGGGGGTGAGGTGAGGGGAGGATTTACATTCAAAAAGAAAAGAAACCATTTGATGAAAGGATTAAAGGATAGTTGCTTGCATGTTTCCCAAGGTGCTTTCATGCCTTTTAGCTTGATGGATGTCCTAGGGCTTGCACTGAGCTCTGCAGAATCTGACATTCTCTTGTCAAGGGGACTGAGATCATGACATCTCCAGCCAGGTAACGCAGAGATCAGTAGTGTCCCTCTTTCGAAAGAAGCCCCAGATCCGGACATTCCCAACTAGTTAATATCAGGGTCTTGATAACATGCCTCCTTTCATGGACAGAGCCTTTCACTGATAACATCCTCCCTGTGCTACCTCTGGGCAAACCTTATGTCTTTATTAAATGTGTCACCATAAAACACCCAGATGTCAATAGCAGTTGGCTCCTTTGTTGGTCGGCTGGTTTTCTCTGCTTGCTTGGATGAAGAATGACCTCTCAAAGCCCCAGGTCCTCTGTCGTTTGTGTCACAACAGTGCCTTCCTCGGTGCTTTCAAAGTGCTGGCTGAAAGATTGTGGCTGAGTGGTAAAACGGGCAGGGCTAAGCAGTAGGAGTTCTCGGGACTCTGTCCTGGGAAAGCTCTGAGAGCAAAGAGTGAGAGAGTTGGTATTTAGCCAGAACACAGAGAGAGATGCCTAGAGATTGATCACTTGAGACCTGGCTTTGCTCTGGACCGAAGGTACCCACCCTGCCAAGGATTCATATATGCAGTGGAATCAGTGTAACTCCCCAACACTCCCACAAGGCCTGGGGGGAATGGCAGGGGTTGGGCATGGGTGGGGACAGCATGTCTGTAAAATATGCACATCCACTGGCCCAATCCCCAGTGCTGTGAGCTGCAGGGGTTCCTTCCATCACCTAGCAGCTGCAGTTGTGAGCACACGTCTCCGTATTCTATTGTTCTGTCCCTCCCTAGCCCAGTGTGACTCCCCAAATATGGTCTATTGACTCTAGCTGTATATTGGGAACCAGCACTTGGTCCCATTTGCAGGAGACAGAGAGTATTGTCTTTGAGGAACTTTTAAAGTGCAGCAACCTAAAAATGGAAAGTGTCTGGAGATGGGTTAAGAGAAATGGAGCTTTTCTGTGATGTCCTCAGGCCAAATCTGGGAGTGGCTCTTAGTACCTGGCAGCTGTTTATTAGCACCCATGGGACAGGTGGGTGAATCTCAGTGCACAGCCCAAAGCCAGAATCTCCACTGACCCTGTTTGCTGGCAATCTCAAGAAATTTCAAGGATCGAATGGGCCATGGAGATGAACTCCTCTTTCACCTTTAGAAGTGGTGTCAGCAACCCAGGGCAGAGGCAAGCTGTGGGGAGCCCACTGAAGAAGCTTATGTTATTATGTGGGATGGACCTGCCCTGTGATTTGTGGGGACTTTGATCTCAAAGGCTCCAACACAGGCACTTCTCATCAGTGCTAAAGCAAGTAAAAAATAACAATGTTTTAGAATATGATCCCTTAAAACCACAAGTCACGTCTGTTTCTGAAGTGTCCCTGATCCCACTTCACCACAGCGTCCGTGCTCTCTATGGTTCAGGTGAGTCTGCTTGGAACTGAGAGAGCACACGCAGATAGGGCCTCCTCCATGCTAAGCCTGCTGTGGTACTGTCTGGGGCCTGGTGTACCTGAGCACGGAGCATCACTGGCTGTTCGTATGGCCTGAGTGTTGCCATCTGCACAGGACAGGGCCTTGTCCCCGAACCCCTTGGTGACATTCTCAAAAGGAGTGTGATGGATTGATGGATGGCAGTTTGAGTGAACGGCAGGATCTACAGTCTCTCTCCTTTCTCCCATCTCCTCCTTATCTCCACACTAATCTTCCTAATAGCTCTGTGTTAAAGGGAAGGGAAGACTTGGAGAAGCAGAGGGGTTTTTCTCTGAGGATGTGCGTGTGTGTGTGTGTGTGCACAACTTGGAGTTCCTGCTGCTGCTGCTTGTAAGAAGGTGCATGTGTCTCAAGAGTGTAGATCTTCAGAGGCAATATACTTAGATAACTCCAGTTACCGATAAGTAACCTTCCTCTTTCTAGTTAGCTAAGAGCTTGTGCTATGAACTAAGGACAGAACCATCCCCCAGAGTTCAGCCAGTGCAAGATCGTATTTGGTTTATCCAATGTCACTTCGCCCCTGCTTGTGTCTCTGTATTTGTTTTCACTCTGCCCACTCTCTGCTCCATTTTTAACCCTGATTTTCTCTCTGCATTTGTTTTCTGCCTGGATTCTTTTCTTTCCAGTCTCTGACAGGAATAAGAACGCAAGCAGCATTCAAGTTCCAGGCAAAAACTTCACACCCACGGTGCCTGAGTGGATTCAGCATAGTGAAAGCACCCCTGCCCAGTGAATGTGCTTAAAAGATGAAAGGGGGTAGGGAGCTTTGTCCTGGGTGCCAGTGAGTGCCTGGCTTAGCACCCTCTGTTACATGTTGCTTATAGAGTTTGGGAGTTACCAGCTCAACAGGTAGCTGTTTGAATCAGCAAGTGTCAGTACCAAGTCCTTTGCTATTCCCCTCTGCTATTTCCCTCCCCTCCTGAGAAGGACTCTGCTCGGGCAGGCCCTGCTGCCCAGCTGCAGGCCAGGCCAGTGCCCCACACTTAGAGTGCACTGGGCCATGCCTTGTGACTGTTTTTCCCATGTGGAGGATTTCGAGGCAGAGGGGAGAGTGAGTGTCCCTTCCACGCTGTGCTCTTTCCTGTGTGTGGCTGATGTGCCATTGTTGTGTATTTTCTGTTTCACTGCTCTCCGGGAAGAAGGGATCTGCATGGACAGGGCTGTTAAACCCTCCTCCAGAGACTGGGGAGGGGAGGGAATGAGGCAGGTGGGGAGGAGACTTTCTCCTTTCATCTCAAATCTCCAAAGGAACTGCTAAAGGAGAATCTCAAGCAGCTGTCCCTACAATAATACCCCTGTCTGTCTGTCTCTCTGGGCTTCTCTCCCCCGTAACAGATACAAGAATACCATACTTTAGCCTCAATTGAAGCCACAGAGGTTTAAATGCTTTCAGCTCAACCACTGTATTCAGATACTGCTGGAACAGCAGAGCATTCAAGCTCAGACAGCCACGAACTGAAAACCCAAGCCTACAGAAAAGGGAGAGCAAAGGACAGTAGGAAGAAAGCAAGCAGGAAACCCAACATCAACAATCCCATAACTCGCTCCAGCTCATTCATTTTTCTGCTCCCGGCAGCTCTGGGAAAGGGCTCGTGTGGCGTGGTAAGGAATACAAATGCTTCTCTATTTTTTTCTTTGTCCCAGTGAATTTGTTTGTAGCAGAGGGTTCTAATTCGATGGATTTGTGATTATTTTTTCCCCTCTTTATGATCTGCAGGCACGATGGCAAGCTCTGTGCGTCTCTGGTTTGTTTGTTTGTTTTTAATCTGGATTAAATATTGGTTGCTGAAGATGGGAATAATTATTATTAATTGCTATTCATTATTTATAACCATTCTCCTTTTTATTAACTTGGAGGCAGGTCGACCTCTTTATTGCCAATGACTATCTAGCTATATACGCACATATACCAGTGCAGGCACATACATCTCTCTTGCTCTCCATAGCCTTCAACAGGGGGGACCTAAAGGAAATGACTAATGGCTAGTGTTGGTTTAACCCTTTCTCTTCCACTGCCCAAATCAGAAGGGAAATCGAAAGAAACATAGACCCTTTTACTGCATTCCCCCTTGCTACTGCTGCTTGGAAGCAGGGTGTGTACAATGAAGTTGTAAATAACAATTTTGTCCAGGGACACAAATGAGTCTGTCTGTGGATGGGTAATGAGAGTAGAATGGAAAGATACATTGCGAATCTATGGGGGGTATTTCTGATGGAAAGTACAAAGCCCAGCTCTTGACCTGTGCAAGCCTCATTTATTCCTTGTTGCTTAGAGGGTTTTTTTTAACCCAAGCTGCTGCTTGTTCTGTGGACAATAGAAGAGGGTGAACAAACAGATGTTTTATTCTTTTCTTCAATACGCTGCTGATCTGGGTAAAGGCAGTTTGTTTGTTCGATGGGTGGACACAAACACTTGCGAGGCTAAAGAGCTGCTTGATAGACCCGCATCCTTTTGTGGCGTTTATCTGAAATGCTGAGCAGCACTGTGAGTATCTGTTCCGTTACAGAGGGAGGGAGAGAGGAATGAGAGATGATAAGCTAATGGGGTCAGCTTGGTCTGGAGATCAGCAAAGGGGAGTACAGGTTGAGAGGAGAATTAGCTGTGGACTAGAATGGACCCTTTCTATACCGCTTTCTCCAGTGACTGCCCCTGCATTGATGGCACTTGCATCAGGTCTGCAGTATTAAAGAGCCGGTTAAATCATGCTGGTGGCATTGAAGCAAACTGGAGTCTGCTTAGCGTGAGCAAGGGCTGCAGTTTTGTTTTAATTCCACCCTGCTTGGTCTGGAGGGATTCTCTGATGAAGGAGTTTCTTTCCCCATTTTTTTTAAAGGAGGGGGCTATTGGGGAGCTGCAGGAAAAGTCAGTGTGCTTAAATGACAGCCCCTTCGATTGCTGTCTGGGAACAGCTGCTCAGCTTGTTGCTTCAAGAGGAGGACACTGACTGCTGCAGCCCCAATGGAGATGCTTGGAAAGGTGTATTGATTAAGTGGTAGGGGCACATCATCTGTGCAGGTGCTCAAGCAAAGAGACTGTGGAGAGAGCAAAACACAGCGCCAAGTAGTAAGGGCTCAGTGTTTCCTAGCTTTTGCAAGCACTGTGTTGTAAAGATGATTAAACCCTCGAAGGCTGTGGCATCTACACTATAGTGCTTCTGGTTGATCTGGCATAATACAGGTGCTACAGAACATTCTGGGAAACTTATGCTTGGTGGAATCCACATAAAATACATCGAGTTCCTGGGAATACACTGTTATGTATTTCTATATACTAGAGCCCTGAGTGGGACTATTCTTTAAACCTCACTCCCATCCCACCATGCAAGACCTACTCCTGCATTGTTTCTTGATTGTTTTGATCCTGATCCTATCTGCAAAAACCTTAGATCCCGCAAGAGAGACCGATTCTCCCATGCTACTAAAAAAACAAAACAAAATTGGTTAGTTAATATACTATATACATAAACAGAATTAGACACAATTTTTATGTAGCAAACTGACATGAGATTTATTGTTTTCCTGCAAATTACCACAGTCTGTTTTTTGCCCACCCAATCTCACCTGCAAAAAAGTACATTTTGCTGACTCCCGCTATTATGACAGCAGGTTCTGTGGGATCCCAGACCCACTGCAGGGCTCTACTATGTACAACATCTCATGCCTGGTAGAGGAAAGAGAAGACTCCTGGGGGCTTGGGATACTGCAGCCATTGGTAGTCAATGACCACAGAGGTCAAGAATGGGATATACAAACTTTCTGGACTGGGATATAGCTAGGTTTCTAGAGCAGGCGTGGGCAAACTTTTTGGCCTCAGAGCCACATGGGGGCTCAGAATTGTGCAGAGGGCCGGGTAGGGAAGGCCTCCCCAAACAGCCTGGCCCTGCCTGATATCTGACCCCCATCCACTTCCAACCCCCCTAACTGCCCCCCCTCAGAAACCCGACCCATCCAATCCCCCCCACTCCCTGTCCCTTGATCACCCCCTCTGCAGATCCCCACACTATAACTTCCCCCCCCACAGGAATGTGCTCCCATCTAGGCCCCCCGCTCTTTCTTCCCTGACAGCCCCCTTCCGAGACCCCCCCACATCAACCCCTATCTAAGCTCCCCTGCTCTTAGGTCCCTGATTGACCCCTCCCTAGATCCCTGACCCTAACCACCCCTCTACCTAACCCTCCCTTCCCACCCAGTTTCTTGCTGGGTGCTCCAGCCAGCGTGGGGTCCAGCATCTCACGGTGCTCCTCCAGGCGCCCGGCCCCGGGGCACAGGGCCACGCGAGGAGTGGCACTATGGTGGCACAGGGCCCTGCGGCAAGCCCTGCTCTTCTGTGGCCCGTTGCAGGGCCCCGATGGTGAGCCGCGCTGCGCCCGATGCCCTGGCTTGAGCTCCACTGGTGAGCTGTGCTTGGCCCGCCCCTGGCCTGGAGCTAAGGGCTCCGCAGCTCCCCGCTCTCGGTGGGCCCAGGAGCACAGGCCCCATGGCACCCGGCGCTCTGCCTGAGAAGCACGGGACCACAGGCACCATGCCCCCGCGGGCCGGATAAAAGTGGCCGGCAGGCCACATGTGGCCCGTGGGCCGCAGTTTGTCCACCCCTGTTCTAGAGTGAGATGGTGCATGAAGGAAAGAGGAGAGAATGAAACCAATGCAACCACCAGCCCGGTCTGATGCAGTCTGAAGCTGGGGGGTTGGCAGAGATGGGGCTATGGGGTTCTGAACCTGGGCACCCTGAGGTGCTAGGCTTTCAGACATGGATCTCTTACAAGGAATAATGTTGTTAAGCATTGGATTGACAAGCCTACGCACTGAAATCTGTTACCCACAGAGCAGTCACAGTCTGAGCAACAGCAGTGCGAGCTTTCCCCATGCTGCCTCTGTACACCTGGCTGGGAGGAACCACCCCTAGGGGCGATTGAGCAGTTAATCCCATGGCCAGTTAGATCCTTGGCCTCCCTGCTGAGTCTGCCAGTGATCCGCTTGTGCGGTCCTATCTTCAAACAGAGAAAATGGGCTGAGACCCTCAGCAAAATTCGCCGAGGCTGGTCTTGATCTGGTGACACAGGGCAATTGTTTTAATCTATCACCTAGCCACCTTGTCCTTTTCAAGGAAGAGTGTGAGAGAGACAGAACAGAACTAACTGGGTCCTAGATTGTGAGGGGATAAATTAGGCAGGAGACTAGCATGTGCCCACTAATGGGATTAGTCAGGGTGAGGTGGCTCTACAGATGGATGAAGATGCCGGTGCTATGGATGCAGTCCTGACCTTTCAGTGTAGCTTTTTAACCACCTCTTTGCCCTAAAGGAGGAGCCTTCAACCTACAGGATCTCCAATGGTTTTGAAAACGATGCCACAGTTCCTGCAGGCTTTCTATCTACCTGTCCTCCAGAGCATGTCCAGTGCCTGATTGCCTGTCCAGACTGTTCCCAGGGTCTGCTTTCTCCCTCCCTCCTGATACACAAATGTTTACAAAAAGTTTACAAAGCCAGGAGAGGCAAGTGATCACAGTGGTGTCCAGTTCTCTTAACAAATGGAGATCTGAGACATTGCTGGTGCTTGTGCTGTACATGGTACCCTCTGGCACAGAAGTCTGATTGCAGATTCCACCACCTCTCCTGGCATTTCCTCTTACTTTTTCCTTTCTGGTGAAAAGTGAAGCATGTGTATAGGCACAGATACATTCTGCGCACCACTGTGCAGATAGGTCAGCATCTAGGGAGCTCTGTTTTTCTTTGGTTCTGTGTTCTTTGTAACAAATATGGCCTGAAACTTCCCTCCCTCCCACCTTAATTCTTTCTCAGTCTCCTTCTTTCAATACATTTCTCTTTTACTCCCTCCTTCTTTTCCCGTTCTTCTCCATTTTGTGGACTTAATTTCATTCTGCTTCTCAGCATCTCACCTTTCCTTTCCTCTCTTGTTATTTCAGTGTTTTCTCTCATTTGCTCCTTTCAAGTCCTCCTCCTCCTCCTCAGTTTTGTTCCAGCTCAGCTCTGAAGAAAAAAGCCCAGCCCCTTATCTGCGGGTGTATTCCTGCCACATGTTTACAAAAAGTAGTACAATGTACAGATCGAATCCTGGCATAATTGCACACCCAGACAGATAGCATAGTAAATAACCCTGCCTTTCAAATACTCCTCCAGTCCCTACTACTGCCATCACTTTCTCCTGCTCCCATGTCTCTAAGCTAAACATAAATTCATTTTGCACATAAATACATTTCAGATGTACCAGATCTGGGTATTCAGTGTATATGCACATAGCAGTGGTGAGCAACTTGCGTCCCGTCAAGGTAATCCGCTGGTGGGTTGCCAAACGGTTTGTTTACATTCACACGGCCGCCTGCAGCTCCCAGTGACCATGGTTCACCATTCCTGGCCAATGGGAGCTGTGGGAAGCAGCGGCCAGCAAATGGGAATGGTAAATGTGAACGTCTGCTCTCCACTGGCATATAATATCTCAGTATGTATCCATGGCTGGCATGTATGTGTACATACAATATCTCTGTATGCAATACATTGTACTGCTATCTGCATCTAACACCGAGAGAGTCCAGTCATTGACGGAATCAAACCCGGGAACTCTGGTGCTAAATGCATGGGCCTCTACTGCATGAACTAAATGCCATGTGGCTCTTAACGAAAGCTATAGCAGACATTAATCTCTAGCAAGTCTTGGTATCACTAGAGGGGACAGAACACCATAGCCAGGAGGTCTGTGGGTTACATGTACAGATATTTTTATTAATCTGTTTTGTGTCATGTGTGTGTTTATAGCATTTTGCAAATAGAAGATGTAGCTCTTTGGGTAAAGAATAAGCACCTATTTATTGACTCAATAACGTAAGTAAAGGCAACAGGAATGAGGAAGGTGAAAGTAGGTGTGAGCATCAAAACAAAAGATTGTCGTAGTTTCAGTTACTGATGCATGGCATGCCAAAAGTTCTAGTTAGTTTCACACGCATGTTTATGTACAGATAATTGTGGTCAGATGTTTGGCTGTGTGTGTTCTTCCTGTGTGCTGTCCCAGCTTTGCACAGACAGTTGGCGCAGTAGATGTTGAGTGAACCACCCAATGACCACAAGATCTGTTAAGGTACAAAGGCACTCAGTCAGGTTTATTGTTGATGAAGCATGGTATTAATATCCTACAGACTCTGCTGGACCACTAATACATGTATGTCCAATAGAGTCTGTACAACAATGGACCATCTCAGTGAATGGTGGGATTTTATGTTCCTCCCTCGGCTAGACAGAGACACTCGCTTTGAGGCTCCATTTTATAAATCAATGCAAATAAGATACGTACTGCCCCTCTATAATAGTAGTTGACACCCTTTGGCATAGCTGATTACCACACATCACCTTGTGTGTCTCTATTCATTACACTGTCATCCTGACCTTATCTTTAGGATGGGTCGCCATGTTCCTGTTATCGTTAGAGTATGCGTTGGTATTGAGGTATTCTGCTACCACCCTTCTGCAATATGTTTACCTATATATTCTTGTGCCTACACTACTTAGGAATGTGTGTTACAATATCAGCCCTGTTCTTGCCAATTTCTGCGAGCAGACCCTGCCTCTTGTTCATAACTTAACTTTGTTTTATAATAGCAAAGTTTTGACTACTACTTTAACTAAGGCCTCATACTAGGCCTCTGATACAAAGGCTTATGTCTCATTCTCTCTTCCTACTACATTCCCCCACTTTTGCCTTTTTATAGGGAGGATGTTAACTCATCGTTTCAGAAAAGCATAATGCATGGACTGAAGATGACTCATTGGGCTAAACACCGTTATGTGATTACCTTACTTTACCATTTATACATTTATGCCCCATTTGTTCTGTAGTTTGCACTTTTTTTGTATGACCGATGGATAGGTTTTATTTTTCAATTGTTTTTAGTTCCTTATGGTGGACCTAGAAATGTCAGGCCCAAGACTTTGAGGAATGTAGTTTTATGATTGAGCCTTGGTAGCACATTTAAATAATTTAATATATGAGAGTAATATGGATATGGTGCATATATTTGTAGTGTATATGGGCATATATGTATCAGTATCTGTGCAGATATGAGTCCACCTTCTATTTAAGCATAACATTTTTTTAAAAAAACATTTGGGCTTGTAGTTTGGCCCTTGCGGTACTGCAGATGGCAATACACTTTTAGGACAATTACAGTTACAACCTGTATTACCATAAGTAGTGGGCTGAGTGTTTTCAAATACTGGGATAGGCATTATTACAGTGTGTTCCACAGTGCTATGTATATGAGAAGTAAAACAGACATTCGGAGCAGTGACATTACAGATGAGGCCTTTTATATATAAATATTTTGTAATTAGTTACTACAAAGTACTGTCCATTTATGATATAGGTTACCCTTACTGCTGGTTGTTACCCTCTGGTAAGCTTTACTGGGTAGGAAACAGGAACAGATAGCTTTTTATGTTTTATTGGTTGCATTGCTTAGTGATACACTAGTAGCTGGCATAGATTCAGTTGGTTTTTATGGATGCTGTTTTTCAGATAAGCTACTGAATGGACAGTAACCAATTTATTAAATATTGTTGCGTTAGGATTTAGTATTGGTACCAAGACACTGAACAAGATTGTTTTTGTTTTGAATAACATGAGCCTTCCTTACTGAACTCAGATTATGATCTGTACTACCAGTGAATTTGTTTACCCAATTTGTAGTTACTGTGTAATTTAATTGTTTAACCAATTTGTTGTTTTTTCTTGCCTTTGTGGTGTTTGCCACCATTCGTCTGTTGATTTTTATCTCTGTGTTGGTTAAACAGTTTAGCAATGTTATGCACATTGTAAATGATGTACAGCAATAATGCAACAATATAGCAATAATACAGTAATAAAGCAATAATACAGTTGCTTGTACATAGTAGCCAAGTTTAATTTACCTGACAGCGGTTTCCATGTGATTGCCAACTTAATTGTTCATATATGGTAGATTGAGGTGTATTTGGCCAGTTTTTTTTTTAATTTATAAAGCACTTAATTTTTCTTTTTTTGATGCTTGGGGGTTTCTTCACTGTGTACTGGTATCTTTTGGTGCTTTTGTGGTGTGATTTTTTTTGTTGTTGTTTTTAGTTTGTGGGATGCAATTATTACAGAGGACAACTTGCTTACTTCCCAGATCAGTAGTCGGGGATCACCAATGTGCTCAGATGTTTAGCTGTGTGTGTCTGTTCTCCCTGTGTGCTGTCCCACCTTTGTGAAGACAGCTGGCATAGCAGATCTCGAGTGAACCATCCAATGATCACAAGATCTGTTAAGGTACGAAGGTACCCAGCCAGGTTTATTGTTGACAAAGCACGGTACTAGTATCCCACAGACGCTACCAGACCACTAACACTTGTATGTCCATAACAATGGACCAGCTCAGTGAAGGGTGGGACTTTCTGTTCCTCCCTAGGTTAGACAGAGACACTCACTTTGAGGCTCCATTTTATACATCAGTGCAAACAAGTTACGTACCACCCCTCTGATGTAGTTAGTTGACACTCTCTGGCATAGCCAGTTACCACCCATCACCTTGTACATCTCTGTTCATTACATTGTCATCCTGACCTTATCTTTAGGATCGGTCAGCATGTTTCTGTTATTTTTAGGGGATGTGTTGGTATCAAGGTGTTCTGATACCACCCTTCTGAAATATGTTGACTTATATATTCTTGTGCCTAGACTACTTAGGAATGTGTGTTTCTGCAATATCAGCCCTGTTCTTGCCAAATTCTGTGAGCAGGTCCTGCCTCTTCCTCACAACTTAACTTTGCTTTATATCATCAAAGTTTTGACTACTACTTTATCTCAGGCTTCTAATATGAGGGCTTATGTCTCAGGACCTCTTCTTACTTCAATAATAGCATTGTCAGTCATGTGTATCATCTACAGCATCAGATTTTCAATACTGTGTGTGCTGTTGTGGTTGCTAGTCTGAGCTGGCAGTTGCTGTGATTTGAGTCAGTCTTTCTGCAGTTGCAGTGGTTGTGAATATGTGACTGCCTCTAATTGCTATGTGGTCGGACTAGTGTTAGGTTGTTATACTTGTGGCTGAGTCCGTGTGCCTGCCTGTAGCTGTGATGGTTGTGAACTAGTCTCTACTAGTCTCTACCTGGGGTCACTTCCAGGGAAATTACGAGGGGGAACTGGGGTTAGCTTTGGTTTATGAGAAACATTGCTGAGCAGCTTTTGGTTTTGCTAAATTAAACCCTGTGGTGGTTTGGACCCTGCTCATAATTATCACAGTCACCAGGAATGTGGATAAACAGAGCCAGTCTGGGGCTCAACTTTCAATCGCATGAGAATCCTTGTTTCCATATTGCCCTTTCTCTTTATTTTTCCCCTCACATGTTTCCTCCTTTGTGTGTTTTGTATTGGTATTGTAGTGCAGAAACCACTGGGAACTTCTATGCATCTCTAACACTTCGTTTGAATGGCAGATTCTTTGCAAGGCCTGATAATAAATATATAAGCTTATAGTCTCCTAGGTCTGTGTGGGAGTCCCACAGGTTTTGTCTCTGGTGTGTTTTGAGTTGCTGGGGTTATTCTGGGTGCATCTCACAGGTACTTGCGAGTTCAGAGATTCATCTGCTGGTGAGAGGAAAAGGAAGCTCTTATGTTCTCTCTTTTACCACAATGGTGAAAGTTGATCCGTGCATGTAATAATAAAAATAAGCAAGTCAGTTTGTCAGGTTCTCTGGAACCTTCCTCTGTGAAAGGCTTGAGGTAAATGGACAACTTTTTTAAGCACCTCCTGTGGGGACAGTGCCATGCAGGGTTAATTCAGACTGCAAGAATTACTAGCATTGCAATGTTGTGGTGATAAACTCCAGCAGCACTCAGGCTGCTCATTCTTACTAGAGGTTTCTCTGCTGTACAGGAATGGTTTTCTTATTCCAGGCTGGATCAAAGTCTATTATAAACCACCTCCTCCTTGCAGATGCTGCATGAAAACAGCCTGAGAGACAGAGCCATTCAGAAAGAGGCTCCTCGGTGCTTGCACCTTGGCATCCCCATCACTAGTCAGTTAAAAACAGAGGTGCTTTAACCAATCACCTCCCCACAGCCCTGCCATCCTTTTAATTAAACAGTCTATTCAGACGATCACTGTTGGATTTATGGAGAGCACCTTGCACAGAGCTAAATTTTGCTTGGTCTTTTTGTTGGTGAAAAGGACAGGTGCAGTCAAAGTCCCTGTGCTCAGAGGGGTCCAGCCAATGACCCTTTGCACAGGGGAGCAGTGGGCATGCTCCTGTGTACTGAAACCATCCCGAAGGTCGATGGGTCTGGCTTGGGAACAACAGGGAGCTGCCTTGTGCTGGCAAGGAAGGGAGAAAGAATGCTGAGTTGTCCATTTATTTTTACTCACAGGAAGTGATCAGATGCTTATGGGTGTTGATATAAGAACATGGGTGATCTGGCCCATCATTGCCCTGGGGCTAATGCAGCTCTAATGCCTGCCAGTACCCACCAGGCACAATCCAGCCCACGACCCCTGCTTTTGTTTACAACAGTTGAAGCAACGCATCAGAGAGAATGTATGCAGAAGTGTCAAACAGGCTAGACTCTCAGGATCTGGCCCCGTTTCTCTCTCCATTCCATTCAAGAAAAAGCCTGACTAGATTGAGGACCACAAACTGCTCAAATTGAAGCTCACACTCCACCACTCCCACCTCACCTTTCCTAATAAATATCAAGCACTAAGGAAAGAAAGGAGAGGTTGAGTAGTGTGCCAGGCTATCTCCTATAGTCTCAGCAGCACTCTCTCTGCACTAGGAAATTTGAGCTATTTCTGGCAAAGCATCCACCTGAATTTGTGCTGTAGACAGTTTTGTCCTATTGTGGATGGGCACAAATTATTTTCAGCACCGTGGCCCTGAGCTAGAAGGGTCCTTAGGCATGTGCCTAACTTTAAGGATGTGAGCAGTCTCATTGGCTTCAATGGGACTGTTTGTGACTGTAAAGTTAATCATCTCCCTAGTACCCTGCTGAATGAAGGCCCTTTACAGGATGCATGCATGGGAGTTGATGGAGCCATAGTCAGTTTCCTGGTGTAGACTGCTGTTTAACTGCGGTCAATGTTAATACCATCCTAGTATCCAGTTCAGTTCTTGCTTTCACTGACCATGGTCTTGAACCAGCCTGCATTACCATAGATTTTGTTTGCTACATCCCTGGTTCCTCCACATATCTGGCATCATCCTCCTTTCTGCCCCTCCCCACAACTTTTTCAGTCTTGGGGTGCATAGAATCATAGGACAGGAAGGGACCTCGAGAGGTCATCTAGTCCAGTCTCCTGCGTTCATGGCAGGACGAAGTATTATCTAGACCACTCCTGGCAGATGTTTCTCTAACCTGCTCTTAAAAATCTCCAATGATGGAGATGCCGCAACTTCCCTAGGCAATTTGTTCCAGTGCTTAACCATCCTGACAGTTAGGAAATTTTTCCTAATGTCCAACCTAAACCTCCCTTGCTTCAGTTTAAGGCCATTGTGTCTTGTCCTATCCTCAGAGGTAAACGAGAACAATTTTTCTCCCTCCTTCTTGTAACAACCTTTTATGTACTTGAAAACTGTTATTGTGTCCTCACTCAGTCTTTTCTTCTTCAGATTAAACAAACCCAATTTTTTCTATCTTCTCTTAGAGGTCATGTTTTCTAGATCGTTCATCATTTTTGTTGCTGTTATCTGGACTTTCTCCAATTTCTCTACATCTTTCCTGAAATGTGATCCCCAGAACTGGACACAATATTTCAGTTGAGGCCTAATCAGTGTGGAGTAGAGTTAAAGAATTACTTTTTGTGTCTTACTTACAACATTCCTGCTAATACATCTCAGAATGATGTTTGCCTTGTTTTGCAACATTATGACATCATTGACTCCTATTTCGTTTGTAAGCCACTATAACCCATAGCCGAGGTGAACAGAGAGAGACCCAGAGAAAAACTGAAACTTAAAATCCTTTGTCTCCTGAGGAATTTCTTATTGGTCAGTTGTCCACCTCTCAGGTTCCCTTTAGCTTAACCCCTTACAGGTAAACAATAATTCTAGGCTACTTTACACTTATGACACCCCCAGATCCCTTTCTGTAATTCTGCTTCCTAATCAGTCATTTCCCATTTTGTATGTGTTCATTGATGCTTTGAGCTGGAGTTGTGATTCCCAGCTCCTGGAGACATATCTACGCTAGCTCTAATCCAGCTAGCTTACTGCAAATAGTGTGTCTGCAGTGGTGCAAGTGGCCGGAGAGGTTAATGGCCCCTGTACATACTCATCTAAGATGCTAGTCATGTGCTCTGGGTGGCTAGCTATTCCTCCTGCTTCCCCCACCAGTTACTGTTTTTAACGCACTAGCTCAGTCAGAATGACATCCCCAGTTCAAAGCATAGACATACCCTTAGTGCACAGGTTCCTCCTCCTCTCCATCAGACTCCCTGCATCCCTCCACTCTGGATCTCACCAGCTCTTTCCAAAGCTGATCTGGAAAGGACGTACTTCTTCTTTGCTCACTCTTAGGAAAAGTTCTCCTGAGTAGGTCCAAAACACTACAGATTGCAAAGTTGCTACTACAGCATTTGGGATCGCTGCTGTAAAATCTTGAATTACTTTTGTGGATATATCTCTTAGTTCCTGTACTGAGCCCTCAAGGAACTCTGCCTTTCTACATCACTTCTGATTTATAACACCGCTGGTCTTTGAGTTCTGGGCCCATAAACTGCTCTGCTGATGTATCTCAATCATGATCTGCATTGCCCTTGCTATTGCAGAGCTGTGTCTCCACACAATTCAGCTAATGTACCTCATTCCTCATGCGATGTGCTCCTAGATGCTCCAGTCATGGGTCTTCATACAGCTCTCAATGCATCTCAAGGCTTGCCTATACCATAGGGGAATGTGCTCTATGGGAGTGTGATTTCTAAAGCACACTAATGTGCTGCACATTGATTGGTCCATGAAGATGTAAACAGAGTCAAAATGATCTCTACCCTGACATCTGGTGGTGAGTTGTGGAAAAGAATTTTGGGCCTGATCTTGTTTGCATGGGCACACCCACCCTGCCTAGCATGGTGCGACTGCTTGCCCAAATGGTCACTTTTACTGCTGTGGGATCTCCAGTCTTGTTGTTATTGGGGCAGGATGAATAAAGTGTTTTATCCTGGTTATGTGAATTAGGGACAGTAGAGCTGTACCTGGCATTTTATGATGGAGGGACTTGCCTTCAACTAAGTAGCACTTGCTAAGCAAAGGACATGGGTTCCAAAGTCCAGTGAATTGAGAAAAGGGGGTGGGGGGACAGATTTTGTACCTGGCACTGTAGGCCCCTTCTGAGGTCTCAAACACCACGTTCAGCCCCTTCTCTCTCCACTGTGTAATAACAGAGCTAATTTTGATTCTGTAAGGAGTCTGGTTATGTGCTGCAAAGCTGGTCACTTTGGGCTAGTGGTGCAGCAGCACTGAAGCTTCTCTACTACCAGCTGAAATCACTAATAAGTTGAAGTTACTAAGCACTGAAATCACTGAGAGCTGTGTTATGTAGTGCGGGGCGGGGGCGGGGAGGGCTGAAGATATATTGATGAATGGCTAGCAGGATGGGTAGTGGAGAGGAGCAGCTCCTGGTGAAGACTGCAGCAGAACCCCACAGAGAGGTGGGACAATTGGCCATCAACATGAGTAGCGGAGCATGGAAGGTGCCCCCATACTTCTCCCCCACTTTCCGCCCAGGCTGGGAGGTAGAGTCTGCAGATGAACTTTTAAATTCTGCGGGGGTGGCGGGAGTGGAACTGTACTGACCAGGGACAGAGACTATGGGAGGGGTGACTTTGGGTTGCTGGACTCAAGAACCGCTCTGGGTGCTGCACTGACTGGGGACAGAAACTTCTGGGTTGCTGGACTTTTGGGTCTTTGGGTGATTTTTTTTGGGTTGCTGGACTCAAGGACCAAAGAGAAGGGACATGGCTCAATTTGCTTGGGGGTGGGTCTTTTTGCTCATGGTTTGTGTTACGAATCCTGTTTTGTGGTGTTTCCCCAACATAATGCTGCATTATTTCTCTCTGTTATTAAAAGGCATCCACGCTTTTTTGGCATTGACCCCAGACTAAACTGCCTCTCCACTACTCTGTTCACCCTGCTTATCCACTGATAGCCGCTCTCCCCTGCCAGTGATAGCAGCCGTCACCCTGTTTGCTGCTCCTCCCAAAGCCGCCATCTTGCTGCATCGTAGTCACAGATAGTGCTCCCGGGTCCGATCTGTAAGGACACTGATTGTTTCTCCTTTCAACGCCACCTCTTCGAGAGACACTTCTATGATTCTGACAAGACATCAACCAGTTGCTAATGTCTAGGGCAAAGGCCATTTGGGAAGTGCTGATGTTGATGGGCGGGAAAGGTTGATTATCTGTTGTACCCTCTCTTGCATCCTCAATTGCTTGCTTGTTTTCTTAGCTTGTGAGCTTTTCAGGGCAGGACTGTGTATTGCTATATCTTTGTACCGTGCCTATAAGATGAAGGATATTGTTGCAGTACGAATAATAAAGGACACTACTGCTGCTGGATGTCAAATGTATGTTTGTGGGGCAAGGTTCAGTTGGGTCCTCTCTCCTCTAGTTCCCCTGCTACAGAAGTGGAGCCCAGCTGCTTGTGCTGGGGTACCTACCTGGTTGCCAGTAGTTAGAGTTTTTCAAGGGGCAGTTGTCCAAGTAAGCTTAGGGATTCAGGGAGATGCGAGTCTCCCAGGAGGGAGGGACCTTTGCATGCATTCTGGTGAGTCTGAGATTTAACTGAGTATTTGCAAACACTGGCTACCCTGTGAACTAGGTGAGCATTGTTCCCTGTATTCCACGGATGAAGAAACTGAGGCAGAGAGGTTAAGGCCCAAATTTTCAAGCTTGGGTTGAAGTTAGTCACCTAAATCTATATATTTAAGCCTTAACATCAAAGTGGCTTGATTGCCAGAGGTGCTGACCTCAGTGGGCACCTCAGGGACTCAGCACCTCTGGACTTGGGTGACAAATTTTAGGTATCGAAGTGTGGAAATGGTGATCTGTGGCTTGCCCCAGGCCACAAAGGGAGCTGAGATTTTTGTCCCCTGCTTTGGTGCTTTTGTAGGCTACTAGACCCCCCTGCCTCTCATGCTATTCAGCTGTACCTTCTTGCAGCCAAAGCTCTCGCTGGTAGCTCCACATAGAAGCTGGCTTAGTTATAGGCAGCTGGGAGGCAGGAGTTGTCAGCAATGCTACTCAGTGGTAGCTGGGGTGACGCTGTCCATCACAGCTGTGAACTGATTTGGGGTCTTCTCAAAGCTCAAGGGACTTGCAGCCGCATTTATACTGTACCCCCAAGCCCAGCCCTGGCTGGCTGTGAAGGGACTGTGGATAAATCCGTGAGCTTCTGGGGAAATCGTTGACAAGCTTTCATGCTCTTTTCTTTCTCTTTGTCCCCTGCTCCACTCTCCCACCCCCTACCCTGGCAGGTCTCAGAGACTCTCCTACTCTCCATTGCTGCGTCTTGAGGACATGGCGCTGAGCATCCCAGGAACTGTTCCTGTCTGTACCATTAGCCTTGGAATTCTACTCCTGACACATGCTCTCCCTGCTGAAGCTGGGTAAGATGACAAGAACCTGGGGGTTTTAATAACACTAGTGACTGAGGACTCTGCGCGCTCTGCTTGAGATATTCAAGTGTAAGATCCTCAACCCCCATTTTTCTTCATGTGGAGTATTCCAATATAACCTAGAAAAAGGCCACCCCTGGCTTTTCTTTAAACCATTCCAGTATAAACTCAGAAGAGTGTCTACTTTCCTCCCCACACCTCTGCCAAAACCTTGCTATAGGGTTCACGTGTCCCCCTCTCTAGCACCTGCTCCATTTAGTCTTCTGCAATATTTTCCAGGATACTGATTGCACCATCCTCCAACTCATATACATCATTGCTCTGCTGCACAAGTATCTGTGTTCCTTGGCTGCATGCAATATTCTAGAATAACATAAAACAAGTGCCCCCCCCCCACCAAATATTCACTCCCTTGTAGCTGAGAGTCACTGAGATTACATTAGCATTGTTCAATCTGCTAGAGCTAAGGTTATGTCAGCACTTTTATGACAAAAAACAATTTTCTAACTTGGCTCATGAGCAATTCACTCTGGGCTAAAACTTGGCAGATTGCTTCCAGGCTTTTTTCTTTTTTTTTTTTTCTTAATTTCTTTCACAAAATGTGAAAAATGAAATTGATTCAGCTGTTTGACTGTTACACGTGTAAATGACAATGAAAAAATGCATTGATCTTGGATGGAGTTCTTGGCCTTGGTTAGTGGTTCTTGGACTTGACCAGTCGCCCAAGATCTGGGATGCCACTGCCTGACCTTACTTGCTTTCTTGCATTCAGAAAACTGTTCTGAACAGAAAAATGAGTCCGTTTGTCCATAACTAGCCACCCGTAACCAGATCATTATATAGTCCAATGGCAACATAACACTCCGCTGTGCCTCCCTAGTGTCCCCTTGTGGTTAACAGAAAGTCAGGAGGGCTGATTTCCTTTTAAACAGAGGAAGGCCCAGCACAGCACAGTCTATGTGGGCAGTGGTGAGGAATAAGGAGACCCCCAAGGAAAAATCCCTTTGGATATACACACACACACACTGTATCCATCATTGGCAGTAATATTTGGTTTAATTAGGGTGACCAGATGTCCCATTTTTAAAGCCCTCCTGCAGGTGTCCCAACGTTTTCTTAAAAGCAGGCAAATTGTCCCGTATTTTCTGTCTCTCCTCCTCGTACCTCCCATTGGTACTGGTGGATTCTGCTGCTGGCTGGATCCCTGCTTGCAAGCCACCCAGCCACCAGCCGTGAGTGGGGGGGGGGTCCAGTGGCTGACAATGAGGGTGGGTGTGCAAGGTTAGAGGTGGGACAAAGCTGCAGTGTGCAGGGCAGGCCGCGCCCTCTGCTGGTCCATCAGTGCAGTCCCTGCTGCATGCTGGCTCTTGGCCAGCAGGGCCCTGCCCCCTATCCCAGCCTGGTGGCTGGTGAGTGCGGGCAGGTGCCAGGCAGTGGCCAGTTTTGTGTCCCCTCTGCTACACTCCACCAGCCCTTTATGTGCTCCCCCTCTTGCTGTCCTCTCCCTGCTTTTCCCTTTCACCCTCCCCAAGCCCTGCTGCTCCTCCACTCTTTCCCCCGCCCCCAGCAGGGCACGTCCCGCTCCCAATGTGCGGCGCGAAGAACCAGCCCCTGGGCAGAGCACTGAACTCACCAAGAGCCTGGCTGGCAGGCTCCTTCCTTCCCCCGCTGCCTCAGGCTGGGCTGGTGCCCTGGAAAAGCCCAAGACCCGCCGGCCCGGGACACTGCCAAGGAGGAGCCAAGCCCCGCATGTGCCAAAGCCCCATGCAGCACTGGCACAGGGAAGCCTCTCTGTCTCTCAGCTATAAGCTCTGGAGTGGCAGGGGGCGAGGAGCGATTTCTAGCCTGTTCATGCCCCAAACCTGCAGGCTCCACAGCAGCCCCCGGGGCAGGGGCTTAGCACCCTCTTCACCCACCATCCCCCCGCCTGGAGTCCTGCCCCCAGGGAGGGTAGCTGGGGGGGCTGCTCAGTCCTCAGGCACCTTCCCCTGCTGAGCCATCCCTCCGGCAAGGTTCACTGAAGCCCCTGTAGTCAGGTTCCCTGGGCCCTGGTGCACAAAGCATCCTTAGAGCTTAACCCCTTCCTGCCTGCACGGTAGCTGTGGGACAGGAGGCCCCTGGGTGATGTTGTGGTTAACAGCAGCCTGGAGGTGTTAGCTGCCTTTCAATACTGTGCAAGCAAGAAGGGACAAGCTTCTTCCAGTGCGGGAGATGGAGGGAGTGGGGAGGGAGAGCAAGTGGGAGATGAGCTCTGCAAAGACACTGGCCAGGTCATCCCTTGCAACTGGAAGCAGCTCCTGTCCCTTCCTTCCTGCACAGTGCTGAAAGGCTGCTGCTGGCCACATTCTGGTGTGAATCGTGGCCGAAATCTGGGTGGCATGTGATGCTGGGGAGCCCACCCAGGCACGGAGAGCAGAGAGTGCCAGGCAGGGAGAGTCAGGTCAGTCAGTCACCCCCTGTGTGAGAGAGGTGTCTGGGAGTGTGTGTGTGTGTCACCTCTCCCCGTGTGTGTGTGGCGGGGGTGGGGGAGGCAAGGGTGTGTGTGTTACCCATCCCCGTGTGAACCCTAAAGCCTTAAAGATGAGAAGGCAAATAAAAAGAATCCAACTATGCAGTATTTGTTTTTAATGGGGGCTCCGTCAACTTGATGTTAATTTGAAGGTTTATACTGCATGGTTCTGACTGATTTAATATGAGTAATTTTACCAGGTGTCCCGTATTCAGCACCGGGAAATATGGTCACCCTAGATTTAATTTTTTATGTGTACAGAGGCATGCAAACACATTCAATCACACTTATCCCACACTCACACTTGTGCACACCTGCCACATGCCTTCACCTCTGCATACTCAATCTCCTCACACGTCCTCATGTGTACGCATGCACCAATACAGATCTGTTTTGCACATACTCAAGCACACTCCCATGCACGCTTATACATCCATGCCCCATTCTTACAAGCGCATACCTACATGTGCACACACTTGTGTAAAGGCAGAGAGAGGTGCTCGCGTGCCTACATGCGCATACATGCCCTTGTGTACACACACGCACACTCTCAATGCAGTTAAACCAGAGAACTAAAATGGCTCCTCCCATACTGCACATGAAAATCTCCCTTTGAAACCCGCTTGAGTCTTCCTGAGAGGCAATAACCCCCCTTGTCTCTAAGCTGCGGAGAAAGGCTTCGATTTGTTCTTTGACACAGTAAATGGGCTCCAGAGCAATAGCCAGAACACTTGCTGAGTTGCTGTTCCTCCAGCTGCACTACCTCAGTGCTTTCATCGCAGCTGTCACTAGTGCATAGGGAGCAGTAAACTGCCAATGTGAACTTTCATTCCATTTCCATTCCCCGCCCAAGATAAAGCCTTCTCTTTGTGCTGGGCTTTCATGGTAAAGAAACTACCGACAGGTCCCTGGTGATAAGGGTGGCAGCGAGAGCCACTGCAATTTAGATTGAGGCGGTGGAACTGCTTGTTCTTCTGTTGTCTCTAACCTGGGAATCTGGGCATCCATTTGTCATGGAGTCCTTCTACGTTGTGCTGAAAGTAGTTACTTAGATAGTAGATAGCTGTGGAGACACACTGGAAGCCAGCCTGCACTATGCCTGCAAGGGACCCTGCTTGCTATTTATAGGCAGCCTTTCTGCATTCTGGTCCTCTCACTCTCCTTGTCTTGGGCCTTGTTACAAATCCCAATTCCCCTCCAACCCACAAAGACATGGTGTTATCCCATGTTCTTTTGTCCCACATTATAGATCCAAATTTTCCTTCATCTCACTCTAACCTGGCATTATCTTACAGTCTGTCATCTCTTCTTACATAGCTGCTTGTCTCTCTGATCTACCTGCCATTACGCCACGCTCTTATACTTCTTGCCCTCCTCTCATTTCAGACTTCTTCAGCCCAACAAGAGCAATTCAAATAAATCTACACTTGGCCTCCGGGCTGTAAAGCCAAACATCCAGTGAACTATCTTCATCCCCATCTCAAGCACCCAAGCCATGCTAACTAGCAAAGGAACTTTCAGCCCCATAGGGCCAATGTGGGTGGAACAGGAAATGGGGTCCAGAACTGGTGTGTGTGTGTATTTGAGCAGGAAGTTAGAGCCCAGGAAATAGTACATGGAGGTTCCTTTTTCAAGATGATGGTAAGCCTGTGATTTGCCTCAGTTACGACCTCAGTAAAGGGGGAAACATGGAGTCCCACCAGGCATGAGCCGTAAACACCTTGCCAGCACTCCTGCCTGACCTTGCAGCCCTTCTGGCTGCAGGCTTGGTAGCACTGTCTGAACTGCCCTGCGGCCCTTCAGATCTCTCCATTGTCCCTTCGTTGCATATTCTCAAGTCTTAACTCCACCTCTGTCCCCCACATGCACGTCATCATCTCACGTTCTTTTGGCCACATGTTGGTCTTGTTCATCTGCTGTCAGTTCTCCTTTCCTTCATTATTTCTGCACCCGCCCCCATCCTGCTTGGTCAGGGCAGGAGAAAGATCAATTTGTCCCATTGTTTTTCCCTAGCCAAAGGGCAGCCTTTGCTTTATATTAAGGATAGACAAGCCCCTCTCCAAAGCTATACCGGACCAAGCAGATACCCCAAATATGGCTTCACATAGAGATGCTCTTTATGCCTTTGAAAATATTATTTCCCCAGCAGTGCTGCTTTTTCACAGAGTCTTCTAAGTTCAATGTGAACCCCACAGTGTTCCAGTCTGAGTCAAAATTTCAAACCTCAAACAAAGCAAAACGGGTTCAAAATTAGACAAGATGAGTTTGCCGATTGCTAGTGAGCCTCTGCCAGGCACTACTCTTAAAATGCTATCCTGTCACGCTCTGCATTAAGGCTACATTTTAAATAGCTTATAAAGCAATAATAAAGTATTAATAGCTGTTGTTAGCATGATACAGATATACATTTCATGAGTTTTAAGTGGTTATGAGCACATCAGCAGAAGGTGGGACAGATGGCTAAAACCATGGTTAAGAAACCTGTGGTACATTATTCCAATTGCACTATTACAGTTCTACTTATTAAAAATGGCTCTTTATTAGACCTGGTTGAAAATCAGATTTCTGTCCCATGGATATTTTAAAAATTGTTTGTGTACCAAATCTGTACAAAAGATTTTTCCTGACACAAAATCAAGAAATGTTGGCCAAATCAAAAATTTTCAAAAGAAAATTTAGATTTTGAATTTTCTGTCAACCCAACTTGCACAAAAATAAACAAAAAAACTGCATTTAGATGGAAAATTCCTGACAGGCTCTATTTATCATTTACTGGCCCTTTATAAACTATTTATAAGTATATGTGTAATATAAAGTGAGACCCTCTAACCAAAGCCCATGCTATGCAATTGGTCTTGAACATGCAAGCCACCATTCCTCCCCTCATTATTCTTCCATTTTGCCTGGGCTGTACATTTCCTGCTTCAGACTAGAAGCACTAAAATACATTGAGAAGATGCTGTTCTTGTATTTCCAGCAAATGACAGGTCTCTCATGAGAGCCTGTTTTCATGAGCTTTCAGACCCCACCTTGTCGCTTCCTAAGCCAAGATATCTGGCTAGTTTGGCTGAGCTTCCTGTTGGCCTATGGATCTCTGGGGATGCTCCTGTGAACCTTGTGAGGTTGTCCTGTCACTAACTAGCTGTGGTGGTAGGGGATTAGTTAGGCTAGTAATTATTATACCAAGCTAGTGGTGGTTTCATCCAGCATGCTTAGCGAAACTGTCAGAGAGATGAATGCACGACCCATCTGACAAGCCAGAAAGGAGTTCAGCACAGGCATGCCAGAAGCTCCTCGCCACTGCAGCACTAGTAGCACTTTCCTAAAAGAAATCCGTTGGGGAAGGAGGAAGCGAAATTTAAGTCTGCAGTTTGGGAATGTGCATTCCCTCTTGTTTTCTACACCACAAAGGGAAGCTGCCCCTCCTACAAATCAACCCTAATGCAGCAGCACCCAAGAAGTGGATGAAGAAAAATGGAAACATTAAGAGTGAAAGAGAAAAAATCTGAAAGAGGGAAGGAAAGGGAGAAAACAAACTAAATATGCAAAGTCATGGGGTAGCAATACTGCCAAAGCTGCTCTACCAGCCCCCTAATAGGGACCCCCATTCCAGTAGATCAACGGGTGTGCTCTGCAAATCCACATGCATAATTTACAACCCCCCCCCCACAACCAGCACTGGTGTCTCTCTTATTTGCCATGTTCACTCATCTTTATCAAGCTGCAGCTCCCAAGTCATTTATTTCTCTGCTTAGCAGTAATGCATCGATTTGTCAGCACTGGACTGCAACCCCCACCAGAGGAGACTCCTGCACCACTTCTAGCAATTCATCCGCTAAGCCACCCATTCATCTCTGTACCTTCCTGTGTTTCTTTATCTATCATGCTGCATGCCCAGGCTTCTTAATCTTCCCTTCTGTCTCCTTGCAACTTCCTGTAGCTGAACTTCAATCTCTGCATTTCTCCAGCTTTTTCCATTTGCTTTCTCCTTCACTTAGTGTGTTGTCTGTCCACTTACAGTTCCTACTGATGTCTCCTTCTGGGATTCGAATGACTGAGAATGCCCTTATAGACATCATTATGACATTACACTGTCCCTTACACTGTTGGGCATCTAGTGGTTTGTGACTTGAATTTCAGAAGTTAATTGATTCCAATAAGAATTGGGGTGGTCAGCACCTCTGTTCAAACCACGAGCATGATTTTCAGGCTGCAATGTTTGGATGCTTATCTGAATCTCTCCTGAGGTTTGAAAAATTGCATTGGAAATCTTGTAAGGTGAAGCTTATTCATGCGTATTGATACTTTCCTGGTTGCTCCTGGGCCAGAAAATACTGTGAAAAAAGACTTTCCATACAAATGATATTTCAGCATTTGTGCGCTGAACAGAACCAGGAAACATAGGCAGGTGAGAATGAAATTCAGTTCAAAGTGGAGAAAATTTCAACCAACTTCAGAAACAATTCACTTCCTATTTTAAGTGACAGTTCAATGCCTCATATCCAAAGTAGTTTGCTTATCTCCAGTTCTTTGCAATGGCCCCTCCTGATGTTGAGTGGGAGATGCCGGAACAGGGGAAGATGATTCTCCCAACCAGGACTCCTAAACCATTCCCCACGTGACTATTTGATGGGAGACTCTAGCACTTTAGTTGCCAGCACTGCCATACAGCAACTTTAAATGGGTAATGTGGTGGTGAGATGTCTGCAGTCAGCCTCTGCGGTGGCTACAAGGAAAAGAGGCTGGGACTGGAGTAGATGTGATGTCTCTTGCAATCAGTCTCCCACACATGTTATCCTGTGGACAAACATAAAACATACTGCAGTGCAAGGCTGCAGAGGCAGGCCATGTCTGAATGAACATCTTAGTTTAAAACAAGAGCACAGGGCACATCAAGACCGGATTTCTAGTCTGATTTCCCTTTTTATCTCTCTCTTCTTTCCCCAGGCTTTCTCAGAAGCACGGTCCAGATATAGTTGATGACAGCAAGGACAATATCACCATCTTCACACGCATTCTGGACCGGCTGTTGGATGGGTATGACAATCGGCTGAGACCTGGACTCGGAGGTCAGTCTGCATTGTGAGGATTTTATTCTCCTTCACTGCATAGCTTCATAAATGAGTTATAAAATTTACTCCCAGAGTAATATCAACCATCATGCATGGAGTAAGGGGGGAATTCAGTCCTACAGTTGTTGTTTCCCTGATTCTTTATAACCACAACAATCTTCTGGAGGGAGAGAAACTCACCTTGCTCTCCTGCGGTGAGATAGGAAGATGGTCTCTCTCTGACCTATGTCCTGACCTTCTATGATAGCTGCATCAATAGACCTGTAGATCGACCAATGTGGGCTTCTCTTTCTACTCTATTGGACCTCACACTCCTCCTAGAGAAGACCTCCTTCTCCTGTGGAGAGAATGGAATTGGTCTTCAAGTACATTCAGTCCTGCTCTTCTACCTCAAGGCTCTGCCAAATGAAACTCTAGAAACAAACCCAAGCCAACCCCCACCTCCCCAAGTATTATTGTGATCTGCTTTCTTAGAGCAGAACCCCAGTGGGCCCTACAGACCTGCACGTCAGATTGATGTCCTTCTTTCCAAATGACTTCAGAGGGTTTTGTCAGAGAAATGCTTTCAGTAGCAAAATAATTTCTTCTGTGTCTACATCCCATTTTGAAGTTACTTTGGAGATTCTTCTTGCACGGGGTCTTACTCAGCTAGACCTCTCTGACTGGGACTCAAGGGTGATCTGAATGTCACCATCATCAGGAATGATTGTTGTTATTGTTTTCCAAGCACCCAGAACTCTGTTTAATGCCTTATAAGACTGGTTCATTCCCACAAGAGTTGACAGTATGACTATGGCATGACCATGATGAAGGAGTACACATGGGATGGGGGGTAGGGGGACAAGAGTTACACTAGTAAGATGATGGGATTATTTAGTGAGGCATGGACACATGATGGGTGTTTTGGTAGGAGCAGGGGGACTTCATTACTTTTCCTCCCCTTTGGTTTGTGTAGGCTTTGCATCCGAATTATTTTGGAGGAATGTGACTGATGCATGGGAGGTGGCTCCTCTCACCTGGGAGTTGCCGTTGCCAGAATGTTGTGGGCCACTGTTAGTTTGTGAAACCAGAGCAACAGGTTGAGGTTGAATTGCACCAGTCTTAGGGAACAGCTGAGAGTTCCCCCACTCCACAGCCACTGCCCCCATCCCATTCGGTACAGCGAGGAGAAGCTGGAGCTAGGGAGCTGTGACTGAGCCCTCCCACAGAGCGGTCTTGCACTATGTTTTCCAGCTACTTCTGCTGGAACTGGAGTGGCAGCGATCTCCCCCACAGCTAGTGCTTCGGCAGCTTCTTACTGTGACCCTGAGAGCATCTAGCACTGAAGTAATTGTGGGCTCCCCTGCAAGCTGCAGGACTTTACTACTCCCAACAGCACTGCTGGGGAAGCAGAGAGTGAAGTCCCTGAGTTCCCCATACTCTATTGCTCCTATGGGAACTCCTGCTAGGAAAGCCTGGGATTAGAGCAGTTGTGATAGTCCCCTGGCGGGAGGCTCTTGCTCCATTCCCTGCTGGGAGAGGCTTTCTAATCTGTAACACCCAGCATTGAGTCTCCTCCCCTCTTTGCTCTGTCTGCCCTGCTCTTCATTTAAAACAGACAGATTGTCCTTTTCTAACTGAGTCCTAAACTGTCATGCCCTTCTCCCCTCTCTCCCTGCTGCTACTACTGCATGCCTACACCTCTCCAAAGAAACCTCAGGCAGAAATCAGGCAAAATCCAGGTGCATGCCAGCAAGCTCTTCTGCCTTCACAAACCTGCCTTGCTGCATGGCTCTTTCGCCCAGGAGAAAAGGGGTTAAAATATCTGCATAGGCCATCCATCAGTTTTATCGCTTTTACTGCTCATCTCTCTCCCCCAGAATTAACCGCAATCCCACTGATAGTTTTGCTTCCTCAAACCTCTCTGATGGGTGGATCGATTCCAATGAACTGCACCTGAAAGGGGACTTAGGGGACATCTGTGGCTTGTTCTGAGCTCAATAGCAAACCAATCCCCAGTGCAAACTATTAACAAGAGGACTCACCTGAGCCCCTTCTGGAGAAGTTAAAACCTTCCCAGGAGCATCTTTGGAATATTGCTTAGGTCCTTCAACAAAACAGTCAACATAATGAATTGCCTTTGCCTGAGCCAGAACTGGCACGCCCTGCACAAAGCCACCCTCACCTCTGCTTTCCCCTCACGCGGATTCGTTAATAGCTGCCCCAGAGAGGAAGGGCTGGCAAAGGTAAGAAATATGGTGCTTAGCTAGGGCTGAGCTTCCCAGTGTGTGTGTCTGCATAGCCTGCCCTCTCACCTCTGAGCTAGGCTGGGGGTTCAAGCTCACTGCTGACACTGCGACGTGGGTCTCTGAGGGCTGCTGCCAGCGTCTGTTTGGAGGAGATGATAGAGAGGATGGTCCTGTCTGCCAGCCTCTTGTGGCTGGAGAGGTGGACACTAATGATCCCACTGTGGAGGGTAACCTGGGTGTCTTGGGGCACCATTCGGTACAAATCCAGTCTAATGACCACGATTGTGTGAGGGTTCTGCTTCCCTTTAAGTCAGTCACTGCATGGCTGGTAGCTAGCATGCTGCTTTGGAAAGCACATTGGCTTACCTCAGGAATATCAGTCTGCCGTCTGTGTGGACCACACCATTTACAGAGCGTGCACCAACCCTCCTGACAGTCTTAGGGATTCCCTCTCGCATCTGTTTGCCTTTCTCCCTCCCTCATACCTCATTCTGGAGGAGGCTTTCATCATCTCTGCACTGTTTGTGCTAGGGTGTATGGTTTATCCTCCCACAAAATACAGTTCTGAGCCTATCGTGTCCCTAGCTACCATATGCAGCAAGGCTGCAAATGTCAGGGATAACTAGGAGAGGGCATGGCCTAGTGATTATCAAGTAACTGGGAGTCAAGATATATGGGTTCAGTTTCCAGCCTTGCTACTGAATCCATGTGACCTTGGGCAAATAACAACCTCTCTGCCTCAGTTTTCTCATTTTACAAACAGAGGCAATGCTGCCTGTCCCACAGAGGCTTTGAGATCCCCCAAAGGAAGCTATTACAAAGCACAGCATATTAATTGTATGTTTCTAGTGATAATGAAATAATGATGGATGAACTAGGGCAAAGTATCCACATTTCTGCCATTGAAAAGCCACGTTCTAAATGATAGAGACTCTTTAATAATGGGTGAAATCGCATTACCGTACTCCAGGCACAAAGATATAACTGGGCCCTGACCTAGCAGGATTGTTCATTTGCTTTCTGCTGCTGTAGACCTGCAGCAAGGTGCTGGTGCAAAAGGCACCTAATTAGCCCTTGCTCAGTCAGCCCCAATCAGGGGAAATGGATTGGGGCTGGGGAAGGCCTGATGCCTGGCCTAAGAATTGGTGTCACTGGCTGGCCTGAAAACTATAAAGGTTGGAGGGAGGACGGGGGGGGAGAGCAGAGATTACAAGACAGGGGGAATGGTCAGGGAAAGGGTTGGCTGCTGACTGGGGGCCTGACTCTATGGCTAGAAGGTGCCATTGTGGCTGGTAAGCTTTGTATATATCTGGACACTGGTGGTGGGACAGTGCTGTAAATAAAGACATGGGTGCTACACATCTAAAGCTTCTCTGAGTTTTATTGGGACAGTCAGGGAGGCCCCAGGAAATGGGGCAGCAGAAAGACCCTGTTACAAGATTGGAGTTCAAATTCTGGCTTGAGCCACATGTGGATGAGTTTATTGGTACAGTATCTTACTCTAAACTGGGGTATGCCACAAAAGCTTAGTACAAGTGGCAATCACTCCAGGGAGGCTGCAACGAGGGGTGCTGAAGGTGCTGCTATACCCCATGGTTTGAAGTGATTTCTAGCATATACAAGGTTTGCAGTTTAGTTCAATGACTCTCAACACCCCCACTATCCAAATTGTTAAATGCTATTGCAATCACTATTTCAGGCCATGTCTGGAATAGCTGGGGGTCCTCAGGCTTGTGACTGAGGGGCATTTGCAGAGCTGTGGGCTAGCCCAGGACTGAAATAAACATGGTTGCATTGGCAAAGCTGCACAGGAAGGATCATACAGGGCTTGCCTAAGCTTTCCCTGGTTCCTGTCCGTACTGTGAGTGCTGAGTGGACCCATGGATTTTTTAAAAATAATAAATAAAGCTCTGACATGAACCCATTATTCTCTGGAAAGCCAATACCCTAAGAGAGGCTATCTGCTGCAAAACCTCTGGGATGTTAGGGTAATTAGCTCTCCGGCTGCTATTCCAGCTGCTGAAGCAGCAGGACTTGGGGAACTTTTAACCTTTCAGTGGTATTTCGGCTTGACGTCTTTGCCGTTGCATAGATTTCCATTTAAAGAACATGAATTACAATGCAAGAAAATTCTCTAGGATGGATGGAAGCTTGGGGTCACTCCATCAGTACCATTGGTACTCCTAGTAGAGACACAAGAAGGTAGGCATAGTACAGCTTGAATGGTCAACTTGGGTGGGAAGCAGAGTTCCAAATGGACTTAGCTGCTGACCCTACTGGTAACTTGGTACAACCTCAGTTTCAGAACAGGAAGGATATTTCTGGGGACTCAATCCTGGGAAGCAGTGATCCTGAAAAAGATTTGTGGGTCACAGTTTATAATCAGCTGAACGTGAGCTCTGTGTGATACTGTGGCCAAAAGAGCAAATGCAACCCCGGGATGCATCAACAGGAATCTTGAATAGGAGTAGAGAGATTTTACCTGTATTTTGGCATTGGTGCAACCACAGTTGCAATAATGTGTCCAGTTCTGGTGCCCACAATTCAAGAAGGAAGTTGATAAATTGGAAAGGGGTCAGAAAAGAGCCATGAAATGATTACAGGATTAGAAAATCAGCCTTATAGCGATAGACTTAGAGAACTCAATCTATTTAGTTTAACACAAAGAAGCTTAAGAGGTGAGTTAATCACAGTACAGGTATCTACAAGGGGAACAAATCTTTAATAATGGGCAGAGGAAGGTCTCACACGATCCAAAGGCTCGAAGTTGAAGCTAGACAAATTCAGCTTGGAAATAAGGTGTGCATTTTTGACAGTGAGTAATTAATCTTGTAACAACTCACCAAGGGTCATGGTGGCTTCTCCATCACTGATCATTTTTAAATCCAGCTTGGATGTTTTTCTAAAAGATCTGCTCTGGAATTATTTTGGGGCAGTTCTCTGGCTTGTGTTATAAAGGCAAGTCTGGCTAGATGACCACAGTGACCCTTTCTGGCCTTGGAATCTATGAAGAGCGGAAGGAGGAAGGAATCTGTGAGTGGGAGGGAAGAGTTGAGTGATTCTAAATGGCTTTCCTGATCAAGAGGCATGCGTATTGTAATCTCTTTGGGCCCTGTATCTTTTTGGGGGGTCCCATACAGCACTGAGCACTGTGTAGATGCTGAATAAGTATTAATGGAAGGATCAATTCAAACGTAAGAGCAGTGTAGAGAAGAAAGTGAAAAGGAGGGGAGGATAAAAGAAGGAATGGAGAGTGTGAGACAAGAAAAATGAGAGCGGGTGGGAGGTGGGCAGAGATGGCATAGTCTGCTTTTAATATCCTGTGAAATATTTACAACCTCGCGGCAAACGTTTAGAGATTCATCTGAAAACACTTAGCCAGGACAGCAAGCGCTGAGCACAGCATATGAGGGTGCAAGCCACCTGCTCTCTGCTGAATGCTGCTCTGAGAGCCGGGGCTGCCCATCTCGTACGTTCTGTGGAGCCTTCCCCATGTTCTGCCAGGTGCTGAGCAATGTTTGTCAGGCTTTAGGGAGAGATTATGTAAGCAGCAGAATGTTGTTGTGGCAACTTTTCCCCTCATGCTACCTTTTTAATATTTATTTTCTTATCCCTTCTGTTTTTACCATCTGCTCTGGCCCACTCCAACAGCTCCCATGCCAGAGCAGTTTCTCTTGCCAGGATGCCAGAGAAGCATTGCTCTAGCAAAATGGAACCCAGGCTGAGCAGAAGGGCCTGGCATTCCTGAGCCAGGCCATGAGAATGGCAGCATGGCGGGAAAAGATTAAGCAGTGTTTCCATGGGAGACCGATTCTGCCAGGATGCCAAACCTCAGCGGAGTGTGACCTAGTGTTCTCTCACAGGGGAGACCAGAGTTTGAACCGTGGCTTTAGTGTGACATGCAAAGACGTGGGGGAACGCTCAGGTGCTGGCTTAGGAAGGAGCAATGCTGTAATGTGACAATGTGCTTCCCAAACTCTTGTTCCTGTGCGGAGTGTGAGCGAAAGGGGCTAGCAGCCCCTGCTGGCTGACTTGGCAGCAGCACTGGATAAGCTCTGAGCACCTTCACATCTGCCTCCCTGCTGAAGGCAGGTCCAAACAGCCCTGGTGAGGCAGGACTAGCAGATTGGACACACTGGCCTTCGCAAAAGCTTTGGGGTCCCCCCAACTCTCCTGGCTGCCCAAGCTCTGGGAGCACTGAGTTTTCCCACCCAGGGGGCTCCACAATTATGAGAAAACAAAGGTGGGGGAACCTCACCCTGTTCTGATTATGATTTTTGGTGACCCTTAAAGAAGTAGAGACATGAAAATCCTACGGTGTGTGCTGGGTGAACTGTTCCTACAAAGATCCCCTTCAGCACACAGAGCAGAACCTGGACTGTGTAACATATAGCAGTATGGCTGCACCTTTCCCTGCTCCCCCACGGAACAGCCCCCTGTCCCCTTGGCAAACCTCCTGATCCCTCAAGGCAATCTCCATTGAGGAGATAAGGCTTAGCCTCTACCATCGCCCCCTCCCACATCCCCTGCCTTGCCCCCTCTGCACCAATCCCATACCCTGTCTGTGCAGAGAGGAACTGACTGATTCTATGGGGCAAATCCGGCACAGACCTGAGCTCTGCTCCAAGCTCCAACTGCTTTTCAAAGGTATAGCTGCATGAACAGATTACTTTATGGGAACAGAATTATTTTAAATAAAGACAAAACTTCAGCAGATAAAATGTCTCCCCTAGGGATACACAGTGCAGCTTGGTTATTAAGTCAGAGGAGGAATGGAGTGTACCCCAAGGGAATGGAAACATCTGCCATAATGGGCAACCATGCAGAGGAAAAAAACACTCACGGTGATAGCATTTTTATGGCCCGTGTTACCCTCCGCTCATGGACTGCAGCTGTGGGAACTTCCTGAGCCACTATCCCTCCCTACAACACCATGGAGGTATGGGATATTCCTAGGCTTTTTCTTCCTCATAATTTGAGGCCTCGTCCAATCTCTACAACAGAGAAATGTGGGGCTATTTTGATGCCTCTTTCATCAAGTCATGCAGCTTCACAGACATAAACAGCGGAGAGCTTCAGGCTCTACAGAGACCTTTCCTTTCCTTTCCCAGAGCTCTGGGATTTTTGGAGGCTTCTTCTTGGCCCTCTCTCTGAGGTAGCTTTTGTGTCCCACAGAATGCACAGCTTGAGGGGTGTTCCCAGTTCATGTGAGGATTCCAGTTTGCAAGACAATTCTCCAAGAGAACAATGATTATGAGATCTGCTGCTATCTAGTAAGATCTAAAGATAGATCAAAACCATAAACCTTAGATCCAGATTTCAAACTTCCAGAAGTTCAGAGGGTCTGGATTTACAGGGCCAGAAACTCGGTATAAATCAGTGTAGCCACACCAAAGTCAATAGAAGGATGTTGATTTACACAGCTGAGGATGATCTGACTAGCATGTCTTCTGGCCCAATTTCCAGACCTTTTCCTTTGTGCCATGTTGTTGCAGGTGAGGTGGGAGAAACTCCACCTGTCCCACTGTCCCCAATCACAGGTTAGGGTGAAAGTAATTAGGGGGATAAGGAGGAGAAAGTTGAAGGAATTTGTGTGTCAGGGCCAAAAGCAGAGCATGGGGACAACTGTAAGAGACTACAGAAATGAGACCCTACTGAAAATAACCTCAATGAGATACCTCATTGAATAGTAAAATCAGCCCCACCTCCACTCCTTTGTAGCCAAAAGTTGTGGCATCTTCCCAGGTCTCTCTTTCCCCAGTCCTCCTCACAACACAAAAAGCTATGGGATCTCTTAAGGCCCTTTCCTCCACCCCATCCAAAAGCTGTCCTGCCTTCCAGGGGCCCCCATTCATCCCAAATCCACCATGCTACAGTGCATGCACAATGCACTAACAATTCAGTGGGTGTTCTGAGGTGGTATTTCAGTGCAACAGGAGGGTATCCAAGGAGTACTCTGAGCAGAGGCTGCAGGATATGGCTGGTGCACAGTCCAACCGGATTCTGAGTGTGACCTGGATATTATTTCATTCAAACTGCCTTTTGGGAACCATAGAATCATAGTAGGAAAAAGTTTTACCCCAAGAGAGAACGATGCAATTTACAGTTGTTTAAAAAAAATGGGTTAAAACTCTAAATGAGCAGTTTCCCTGATTTATAATTAGAAAGCACTTTGTATCATGTTCAGCAGATCGGCCAGCATTGATTACTTTTCTCCCTTGCGGTCACATCATTGCTCACAAGACAATTTAAATTATCTTTTTGGAGCCTCTCACCATGTTCCTAAGGAGAGTCAGTCAAGCCCTACTCACCAGAACCTGGTTAATAGAACTCTCATTGACCAATTATTCTGTCTGTCTATCCACCTTTGTACAGTATTTGTCACCACAGGATTTAAGCACCATGCAAGGATTAAAAGCACAGTGAGATGCCCCAGCGGCAGTCGGTTATCCATCCTACATAGGTATAATCAGGGCCCATAATGTGAGCCTGATGCACACAATTGGATTAAAACAATCCAAGGCTTGAGGCACATGGCTCCCTGTGCCTCAGTCGTCATGTTGTGACCCCACCCTCCCATGCTATGAACCCATCCAAGTTGGAGTTGCAGTGGAACGGGGGCCTCTTCTCCCACAGTGACTGAGGGAGGAATCTTTCTCCACCTCAGGAGTGGCAACAGAGGTCTCCTACTCTCCTCCTAGAGAGGCATGAGGTAGCCATTACTTACTGCACCAGCTAGGATAAATCTGCTTGGGTTTGTGGCTGGGCCCACTGGCCTCTTCTCCTGCCACGCACACAAGTCTTTTGCTGGGCTGGTGTTGACAGGGCCCCCCAGAGCATGGGGCAGTTCTCCCCCTCAGAGCTATTGTCTCAAGCTCTCTGCAGACTTAGGCAGACATCACTGCATTGGTTATTCTGGGGGCAGTTCCCCCATGCACAGATCAGAGCTGTTGTTTCAGGCTGTCTGCAGACTCAGGCAGGTTTCACTGCATTGGTTACATACAGGTGGCTCATCTTTTTTTAAATGGAAGCTTGCATTCTGTAATCATATGACTCCAGAACCTGGGCCCTGATGCAAGAGCATATAGTGTCTATGCTTTAATCTGGCCATGCTGAGGCCTGCTCTTGGTTCTGCTGTTAGTTTAAGCTCAAAAGTAACAAGCAGAGGTTATCACCTTATTCCCCACTATTCAGATTCCTTGGAAAATGCTAAGAGGAAGAGGTATCAGAGGTCTTATCATCATCATCTTTGGGAAGGAGTTCCAAAATCTTGGTCTTGGAGTTGAGCCTTGTGATCCCTTGAGGAAAATAGGTCTGGATGATTTTAGGATTTTGTGGAAGATCTCTGAAGGAGAGAGAGGGACTTTGCAATAATACAGGATCAGCTTCTGTTACTCTGTTTGCTTCAGACTTCTATCCATGAGGGCTATCTCTGCACTCCTGTCACTTTCCACATTCAGCACTTTTACAACATTTTTCTGCCCTGCTTGATGAAATAACATTAAATTCCTGTAAGAAGCACATTCTCTTCCTGAAGAACAGGACAGATTTTATATTCTCAGCTTTAAACGTAACTTTAAATAATCTGGGTAGGTATTTTGTCCCTAGTTATGATAGCAGCTCCTATGTTTCTCCCACACCTAAGAGCCTTAGAATATGCGGTGGATGTGAGATAAACTACTGAATGTGCTATTGCTAAGGTAAATTCTATCAGTGGATTTCAAAGCAGCTGTAGAGTGATTTGTAGCTGGATTATTAGGAAAGCAATTCAGTATCCACAGAAGTCAAGGAAAAGACTCCCATTGATTTCATTAGGATTTGGGCTGGGTATTTAGATTGCATCTGTCTATCTGGTGTTGAACATGCTTTCCTGGTCTATATGATCTCATTCTATTATTTTTCCCAGAAGCAGCTACATGGTCTGTTTTTCCATTGATCTATAATCACTTAATATTTATCCTAGTTTAATTCCAGTTAATATTCCCTTTGTTCTTTAATAAACAAAGTTAATTAGAGTTGAAATTTTGCTTCATTGATTGGGTGTGACCCCCATCCCCATCACCACACAGAGTACATTGTTTCTTTTTAAAAATATACAGCTGTAGTTTGTCAGGATGTCTCAAAAACAACCAAGGTACCCTTCTGCTGATGAAACTTAGCATTGAAGTCATCCCATCTGTATTACATTGACTCGAATGTTGATGCATGGAGAACTTGAGTCTTGGTGCACTCTCCACCTATGGTTGCCTTAATTCCTTCGAATCACAATGTTGCATTTGGATCTTCAACATCAAATGTTGTGCATGTCAATGCATCAGTTTATTCTGGTCTCCTGCAGCCAAGGATATGTTAGTCACTATGGCCCAGATCCTCAAAGGTATTTTGTGTGAGCACAGACAAGAAGGGGTTGGGACAGATGAAGGCTAGTGTGGTTGATTTTTTTTTTTTTATGGAAGTTTTCCATTTAAAAAATGAAATTTTGTTGAAATTGAAATGTTCAGTGGAACATGTAAATGTCTGTGAAACTTTCAGATGGGAAAATCAATGTGTCATTTCTACTTTTATAGTAAATTATTTCATGTAAAAATATAATTGATACATTTTAAATAAAATACAAATGTCCAAAATGATTTCATCTTGATGATCTCGACTAATTAATCATGACAATTTTCATTTCCCAGGTGTTTTCAAAATTTCAGCTTTTCATTCCAATTCAGAACTTTTTTAAAAAATGTCAAAACTTTCGATGGAATGGAAATTCTGGATCCTGAGTAACCCTACTATACATGCAAAGTCTCATTTCATGTCTCAGCTCAGATTTCAGGTTCTTTATAAACCACTGGGTGTCCACAGGGGAAAGGCAGGATCTCCATTCCCCTGTTGGCAGAATAATCCAAGACTTTTAACTTTAGACCACTACATAAACATGGGTGTGTATGACTGAATCCCTGCAGCATCATTTGCCACCTTCCCTTCTTCTCCCTTTGCTCCAGTCTGGCTTTTCTGAAGAAGTTTGAGCAGTGGCATAAGCACCTTCTGTATTTATAAGTCCAACCTCTGGACATTACTTCTGAAAGTCCATGTAGCTGTAGTGACAAAGAGTCCTGTGGCACCTTAAAGACTGCCTACAGTTTTTGAGCATAAGCTTTCGTGGGCTAATACTCACTTAGTCCGATGCATGCAGTGGAAGGATCTTGCCCCTGGACACTTCCACTGCATGCATCCGACGAAATGCGTATTAGCCCACGAAAGCTTATGCTCGAAAACTTTAGTCAGTCTTTAAGGTGCCACAGGACTCTTTGTCACTTCTGCAATTCCAGACTAACACGGCTACCCCTCTGATTCTTGACAACATGTAGCTGCAGTTTCAGATTCTCCGGAACCTTTACAAGATTTCTGTCCAGATTTTAATAGTCCAGAGAATGAGGGATTTGGTACATCTGAAACCTCCATCTAGGAAACCCTGTATTTTTTTGATGAACGCTTCTTTGAGCTTTAAGGTTAAATTGAGTGCAAGTACTTTACTAAAAAGCTTGTTTTCCTAGTAGCAGACCTAGAGAGTTCCCTGATTTTTTTGATGTACATCTTCAGCTTATACCATCAACCATCTCTGGGCTGTAGCAGCTGATCCAGCCCATGCTGCAGTTATAAGAACAAGGGGATTTGAAGTCCTCCCTTGAAGTCCCTTCCTAAGGTGCTGTCAGAATTCAGCCTTCTGCTGTGTAATTGTTTGCTCAGTATCTTCCCTTCATGCTGTTCCTGCAACAGAAGTTGGATCTAAAGAGGGCCTTTAAATTCCATCTGGAGTGGACAAACCACCTTCAAAAGCCCTCCTAGCCTTTCATTCCATTGCACATGGACATATTAAGGCATCCTGGGTCCATAAGTCATTGGCACTTGGTTGTCCTATCACAGGGATGGGCAAACTTTTTGGACCAAGGGCCACATCGGGGTTGCAAAATTGTATGGAGGGCCGGGTAGGGAAGGCTGTGCCTCCCCAAACAGCCTCCTCACCCCCATCTGACTCCCTCCTATTTCCCCCCTCAGAACCTCCGACCCATCCAACCTCCCTGCTCCTTGTCCCTGACCACCCCCACCCCAACCATCCCCTGGGACCCCACTCCCTATCCAGCCCCATCCTGCTCCCTGTCCCCTGACTATCCTGACCCCTCTCCACACTCCCGCTCTCTGACAGAGACCCGGGAATCCCATGACCCATCCAACCCCTTGTTCCCCATCCCTGACCCCCACCACCAGAACCTCCGCCCATCCAACCAGCCCCGTCCCCTGACTGCCCCCTGGGACTTCCTGCCCCCTTATCCAACTCCCCCGGCTCCAGTCCCGGCCCCATGCCGCTCAGAGCAGTGACCGGAGCCAGACACACTGCCGCGCAGCCCCGCCCCCCAGAGTACTGCCCGTGTGACGCGCTGAGGCTGCGGAGGGACAGCAGGGGAGGGGCCGGGCGTCAACTCTCTGGCGAGCTTGTGGGCTGGGCAGGAGGGGCCCTTGGGCCATAGTTTGCCCTCTCCTGTCCTGTCTACCTACCTAGATCTCCTTGATCTAGGATTGAAACTTGAGGGGCAAGTCAAGGTTCATTTCGCTCTACAACCGCACCGGAATCTTGTGCCTAGGCTACCCAGATGAGACTGGAAATGTGGTGGCACAGGGTCCTTAAGCTTTCTCACTGTAGTGTCATGGAGGCATTCAGTGTGTATCTGTGTTGTAACATTATCCCAGCGTTCCCCTATCTGTGCTGAGCATGGAGATTTCTCTCCGCTTCCACCTTGTGGTGTATGCTACAAGTTCCCATGTGTGAGGACAGCCTGTTAGCACAGGACATATTATTTCTATAGCCTTGCCCCCTGCCATTCCAACTTCTCTTCTTTAGTGTGTGGTCTGAATTGATACTTGGGATTGGTTACTCCAGGGAGGAATTTGACCCTCTATCTTAAGAAAATGCATATCTTGTCTTTGACTCCAAAACAAAATATTTCAGGTTTTTTGAGAATTATAATTTAATGCTGGCGAATTGTCTTACCAGCACTCTCTTGTATTTATTTATCTTTCAGACCAATAGGGATCTTGCTTTACATTTCAGGAGTTTGGTAAATAATCTATGAACACAGGCTGTATTTGTGGATTAAGGATGTACCAAATCTATTGAATCTATTCACTTGTCTGGCCCCTGTCATCATAAGCAATATCTGAACATTGCCCTCAAGTATTTAAAAATAGATGCAGCAATAACAAATTTCTACCTTCCCAGCCTGTAGGAGAACTAGCTGGATTAATAATTTATAAGTTTGTGGGTGAGTGTGCACATTGTGTCTGTGTGCGTGTGAAGAATTTACTGAGGGAAGAGGAAATCCAAGAGAAGAAGAGTTTAAGGTTTATTTTAAATGTGATGAGACCTGTCATTTCATCTTTCTTGTGGCTGCAAGTTCCATAGTTTAGATCTATCTCCTGGCAAAGCTTTTGGTGTCATGCAACTACAATCTATAAGTGTCTACATGAGGAGAAGGTTTCTGACAGTATATTGCTCCTTTGTCTTTGCGGACAAAGACATGACAAGATCCAAGAGCTGGAAGACCAATCCAGGCTAGAAATAAAGCACACATTTGTAACAGCGATGGTACTTAACTAGTGGAACAACTTACCGAAGACCAAGACAGAGTCTCCATCCTATGGGATCTTTAAATCAGGGGTGGGTATCTTTCTAAAAAACAAAAAGCTCTAATGCAGTCACAAGATATGGGCTCGATGCTGGAATCCCTCGGCGAGGTTCTTTGGCCTGTGCTATACAGGAGATCAGACAAGAGGATCATAGGGGTCCCTTCTGGCCTTTGAATCTACGATCAGTAGTAGAAAAAGATGGCTTACCCATGAGTAGATTTCTCTGAAGGTAGCATTACCAGCGGAGATATACAGACCTTGTCACCATCTCTTTTGTAGCTGTTCACCATAGTGCTTTTGTTTACAGTCCATGTCATATGGAAAGTGGCAGTTTTGCATGATGAGGTCTAGTTTGTCTGCAGCTCCCAAGGCAAGTGAGAAAGGCAGAGCTGATGGCTATGCCTAAGGCCAAAAGTTCCATCTTAAATTTTAAGTTCTAAATTTGCTTAGAGCAACAAGAGTAGATAAAAGTTGCAGAGAGAACTACACACATGCCAAAGGTATTCGAAATCCATTGTGAGATCAGGCTAGTAACTTTCAGTGTGAAACAGGGCTTGGGCTATATCCCCTGGAATTTCCAAGGGAGCATACACACCTTGGATGAACCTTACAATTCTCACTCCTACAACAGAGCTGCTCATGGCACCATACAACAGAAAATGGAGCAAATGCCCCCAAACAGTTTTCACTCTAAAAGCAGTTTGTTGCCTAAATACACCATGTTCAAATAGGAAACTAAGCCTGGGCTATGTACCCCTGGGATTTCCACAGGGACTATCTGCCATGGCAATTACCTAACCAGCCACCAGAGCTGCAGGAATGGGTGAAATCTGGTGCTTGTTTGGGATAGGGATGCATTACTCCTGGTGTACATGTAACCTAGAGAGGGGTCCATCCCAGATTCTTAATCCAATGCCCATTTAAATCATGCAAGATTTCCTTAAACTTCATTGAGTGATGAGTTCAGGAAAACACTTAAACATACTGAAATATAGCAGAGACCTGGGACATGAGGTAATGTCTTTTATTGGACCAATTGTTGTACAAGCTTTCAGGCTACATGGAGCTCCTTTTCAGGTCTGGGGAAGGAAGCAGTGTGCCTGAGCTAAATACAAACTAAATACAGAGTGTGAAACAGAACAGGCAATATGCGGGAAGCAGTCACTTCAAATGAAGTGGCAACTGTAGGGTCAGATTGTAACACATGAAACAGGGTCGTCCTTAGGATTTATGGGGCCCTGCGCAGTATTATTAAACTGGTGCCCCTACGCTCCACTGAAGGTAGTCCCCAGCTGGCACCGCTGAACTCCGTGTGTTGAGGGGGCACACCCCCACCCGTGGATCCACAGAATCCCCCCACCTCCATTGCTGACACACACCAAGCTTTGTATGCAGCAGACGCTGTGGCAGTGGTTCAAGACAGGCTTTGCGCTGTCTCATGGGGGCTGCCAGAGCCCCCAGCCCTCCTGCAGCCCCTTGCCACTCCTGACTCATAGGAAGTACCAAGCAGTAATGTGTGTGTGTGTGTGTGTGTGTATGAGAGAGAGAGAGACAGCCAGCTAGTGCATGTGAGAGAGCCTGTGTTTGTGCACTGTGACTCATGAAAGATGATGTGGATGTGAGAGACTCTGTGTGTGTGTGTGTGTGTGTGTTAGGGCAGTGTGAGACACGGCGAGTGCACTGTCACTTTAAGTTCCCCTTCCCTCCCACTCTTAGACCAGCTCTTCTTCCTCCCCTGCCACCCCCTCCACTAACTCACATGAAAGTTTCGCTCCTGTCCTGGCGCTGGCCTGGCCCCCACCAGAGACCAAACAGCGCAGGCAGGCAGGGTCCAGGGACGGATCCCACTCCAGATGGCGGTGGGCCAGGCCACTGTTCTGCCAATGACCGGCCTTGCCACTCTGGGCTCCCCGGGGCTGAGGCAGCAGAGCCAGAGGCTGGAGCCCTTAGCCGGCTGGCTGAGGAGTGAATGAGGGAGGGGACGGGGAGAAGCCCACCAGCCCAGTGAAGGGGAGGGGCCAGAGAAGAGAGGATGCCAGCAAGGGGAATGGTGCCCCAAATTTTTGGGTGCCCTATGCAGCCGTGTATGCCTAAGGACGGCCCTGGCACAAAGGGTTTGTAGTGGCCAATTAACGGTAGCAAACAGTGTGATGAGTTACAAATGATTAATTCTAATTCTCTATCTTGGGTGGCTTGTGTCACTTACTGCTGGATGGTGCTGCCTCCTGGCAGTTTTGGGGATTAGCTTGGTCAGGTCGACACCTCTTCCAGTGGTTACACCCCATCGGTTTCTTCTCTGCAGCCTCTCTCTCATTCTCAGGAGCTGCAGGTGTCCTCTTCGTGACTTAGCCCTCCAGCTAGGTCACTATTGTGATTTCACCTTTTGTGGGGGAATGCATCAAGGTTCCTGCTCTCCAACAGTCTCAGGCACTCCTCTACTTCACTGCCTCACAGTACCACTCCCACAGTGGCTGGCTCAGGAACTCTTTACCCACCAGCCAAGGTCCATTTCCTGCACCTTGCTGCCTTTCCCTGAGCTGCTTCCATACCTCCTGGCCCTCCCCACTTGAGTTTGAAATCAAATTTAGTTAGTTCATTGGCATTCTGGAAGACAATCTGGAGGTAGATCAGATCGAATAATGGAACATTTGCAGCAGTCTTGGGTATTGGTGCACCTCAGTATCTCTCATTCTCTGCCTGTGCCACACAATGGGTTAGTCTCCTGAGGGCTTTAATACCGTGGCCCAGCTCTGATTGTTGGGCTTTGAGTAGAGATGGCTGCGTGGTGCTGGTGGCCTGTGACAAACAGGGGGTCAGATGAGATTATCTGAGATGTCCCCTCTGGCCTTAAACCCAGACATTGTGCCTGCAAATATTTATTAGTTGAGAGACAGAATTGTGATTAATTACTCTGGCAAATATAATTCAGCCAGCTAGAGCGGTGGTCAGGTCCTACAAATAATTTATGTGTTGATTGACAAGGGGTAAATTCCTTGGCTTCAGTAATTGCGACTATAATTGGGACCATTTTGTTATTCGGACCCATGTTAAAGCCTGAAACATTGTCTCATTAGTGTAAGGAATATTTACATTTCATTACATAAAAACAGGGCATCTTAGATTTTCTTAGGTTCTGAAAGGATCCCACGGCTTTAGGCCTGTAAGGCTGTAAAGTTTATATTATACTGCGACTCTTGACCTAGAAATCTAATTATGGGGAAAATCCTGGCCCCCATTGATGTCAATGAGGTTTTTGGACCCCATTGTGCTAGGTGCTATACAAACACAGAACAAAAAGATGGTTCCTTTCCCAGAGTGCTTGCAGTCAAGGTATAAGACAAGATAAAATCAATGGATATGACTGGGGAGTACAAGGAAACACTCAGGTAAAATCGGTGAGCATGACAACCAATGGTCTCATCATGCCAGCGGCCTAACTGTGGACAAGTTTTTTGTAGGCATCATGGCAAAGAGCTTTAAGGAGAACCATGAAGTGGCTTGGCAGATGTTTGCAGGGAGCACCTCCCAAGTGTGAGGGGCAACCCAGGAGAAAGCACAAAGGTGCTTGTTTGAAACTGTAGCAAATGGGCAATGGAGGCTGGCCTCATGGACTGATTGGATTGGAGAAGAAATCCAACCTTCAGATAATGCAGAGATGATAATGAGAGATGATAGGCAGGATGGGGATTGACCATAAAGGGTCTTGAAAGCGAAGACTAGTAGCTGGTTTGATATGTAGAGGAGGAGTGGTCAGTGGACAGATGCAAAGAGCGGGTGACATGGTCTTAGCCACAGGCTAGGAAAATGACCTTTGCAGCAGCATTCTGAATTGGCTGCATTTGTCAAGACCAGAGAGAAGGATGTTGTCATAATCAAGATGATGAGAGTTTTTACTGTGTGGATGGGTAGGAAAGGTCATATGTTAGAATCTGCAAGACTTAAATACAGCCTAGGTGTGAGGGCCTAGAGAGGCCCAAGTCAAAGATGACTCCCAGATTACAGCCTTGACTGATAAGCAGGAGGGTGATATTATCCACAGTGATTGAGAAAGGAGCAAGTGAAGTGGTACGAGGAATGGGACATGCCAGTGTGGACAAGAGAAGAGAGATTGTTTGTAACTTCTGTGGCGAGGAAAGGGTATTCTGTTCACTTTATTCTTTGGCAGAACATAATTTAAAGCAGAATAGTGAGCATGCAGACTTGTAAAATGAGTGTAGTTCAATAAACCTGCTGGAAAATCCTATTGATTACAAAGTTAGGATTGAATCAGTGGGCAAGATGGTACATAACTTAAGTGAAACAAATTGGGCCTGAAATAATAATTTCAGAGAAAATATTCCAACTATGCAAAAGACTGGATCATCTGAAATTCTAGTAAGAGAAACTTCAGCAGGAGAGGATTTGAGAGAGGAGGATTTTGAGAAAGGACACTGAGAAAGGAGCACCACCCCAGAAAGGAGAAAGGTGGCAGTGTCCTCTACAGGAACTACTGAAAGGCATGAAGGACACCGTCTTATTTACACATCTGAGCTTTAGGAAGTTGATAAAGTTCACTAAGAATCAGTGAGCACTTGGGCAGTAAAAGCTGCCCTGCTCAGCAGAGTAGTCAGGATCTGGAGACTGGAGAGAAGGATGCATTGATAGGATAGATTTCTCTCTCGAACATTTTGGAACAAATTTTCAGAGGTGCATCTAGTTACCGTGTACACAGTACTGCCTGTGCTTCTTGTTCATTCACAGTTCTACCCACGCCTGCACATTTGCTCAATTACAGGCACTTAGTGTGCAAATCAGGGATTCACACATACGTTCCCATTTGCTCACCCAAATGCAGGTTTCTGCCCGCTTTCAGAGATTGCTTTTGCAAATTAAGGCTGCCGTCGTGGTCAGTAATCAGTTCACTATGTTCTTACGGTGCTCTGTCTGGAAAGCTCAGTCCTTAAGATAAAGGCACAGTCTCCAATATCACAGCCATGATCCTGCAAAAATGTGCACACATATGGTTCACTTTATGCATGTGATAGTCCCATTGACTTCAAAGAGAATGAGTAGACTACATACATGCATAAAGTTATGTGCATAAGTGTTTGCAGGATGAGGGCCTTAATTCTTTTTGGCAGGTGAGGCTGAGAATACTGCAACACCTGCTGTTTCTGGGAGTAGATCATCTCTCCCTTCATGTGGAACAGTTAAAGAAAAAAAAGTGTAAAAATCTGATTCTCCACGCCCTCCCCTCTCCTTCCCCCCACACTTACTTTGAATCGCTGTGAGAGAGGCTTCCTGATGAGTTCCCTTTATGTCATGTAATGTTAATAACATTAAGTCTTTACTTTGGCAAGGGAAGCTACATATAATTAACTTGCAGATCAGGAAAGCGGATGTGATTCTCATACAAGAAGGCTTTTAACTACACAAGACATTGCTTTGGCATGAATAGACTGCAGATGAAGCCTTCTCATTTCAGACTATAGAAGAGAGATAATGAAGGAATTGGCATTTTGTGTAATGGGCATTATTTGTATTATTTATATTCCAAGAATGGCTCGAGGCCCCAATCAGGAGCAGGCACAATACGGTCGGCTGGCCCTTATCTGCTGGGCACAATACAAAAGTATAAGGTGACATGCCTCAAAGTATAAGATCTGTATGCCTCAAAGAACCTAGAATCTACTTTGACAAGATTCAGTCGTTAGATTTAATGAACAATAGGAGGGAAAATGAGGATAACAGTAACACACTGATCTGCCTAATCTTGTGCAACCTACCTGAACGTTCAACCCATATTATAATATTTTAACCTCCTTTCATCTTTCTCCTTGAAAACGCTAGTTATTATGTTGGTATTTTGATATAGATGCAAAATCCCCACATCATATCCTGGCTGATTTATTCCCAGGAAGAGGTTTAATTTTGTATGTATAATTTAAAGGGGCTAATTATAGATGTATTAATATTTATGGCCCTTCTGTTGAAGCCAATAGACAAGGCCCCGTTCAAGGCAATTAAGCTTTATGTTTTTACATCCAGGATTTTGGAGATGACATTAGTTGTGTGACCTGCATCCAAGAGAGAGTAAACTAAAAGAATAACACCATCTAGTACAGGACATATGTCTAGCACTGCTTGCAGACAGGCAGGTTTACTGGCTCTCTATGGGGAGAATAATCACTGAGGTCCAGGATTCCTGTTTTAATGGAGGGAGAAAACAAAGAGTCAGGCTGGGTGTGCGTGTGTGTGTCAAAGAGACAAAAAACCCAGATGGAAGTTTGCAGATTACTAGTAATAAATATGATCGAACCAAACAGCTGTTTGTGTGCAATTTCAGTGGGCTCTTAACGCTGAGCAGTGCCAATGCATTATACAGGAGCATTTTCCCTGTGGGAATGGACCTAGAGGTATTGTTCCTGGCCTGGGAGAACTAGCCAGAGTGGCTCCTGGCACCACTAAGAGCATTATCTTCACACAGCCTTTGTGCACAAGGGATGTGATTGTGACTAGCTCGGTGCACCCAGGCAAAAGGGGTGGAAAAGACAGTCTCCCCACCCCCTCCCTGTGTGTGCCTCTGCAGGGCTAGTCACAACCTTCATGTCATTAAAACACTGAAAAGCAAACAGGGGGAGCCCAGAGATCTGAGTGCTGTAGGGAGAAAGTGCATGGGAATGAGGCTGAGCCTTTAATGATGAAAACAAGTCAGTTTGTGTTAATGGCAAAGGCAAAATGATGAGGCACTTGATTTTGAAAGCAGCCTCTTTCAAAGGATGGGTATTGATGAGGATAACGTGACAGGAGTTTTAGCTGTGATTAAATTGCCCTGCACTGCTGCTTTAGAATCTGCAGCTCCTCTCCTCTCCAGTTAACAATGACGAAGTTAGAGGCTGTAATAGTGCTCAGTGATAAGGGATGTCTGGATGTGGGCTTTCTGCTGAATTTCATCCATGTGTCAGATTTAATGTTTGTCCATCTGGTTGCTAGTTGCTGCCTTCAGAAGGAGAACTTAAATAAGGATCCTTGATATTTGTTCTATGGGCATATTAGCTGGTGTGGGCACATTAGCTGGTTGCTGGCAAGCAAGGGGTAATTCTCAATTGCCATTCCAGATGCTCAAGGGTAAGGTCTATAAGAAGGAGATGGAAGAGGAAGAACATCTATGGGAAGGTCGGGCTTCATGCCCAGTGATCCTGGGACCAGTTTGTACTCAAATGTGCAGGCTTTATTTGATTTCTTTGCTGGTGTATTAAACTATGTTCTTTTCTTGTTGAAAACCTGCATCTATCCCCTCTGGAATAAATGCTGAGGAAAGAAACTTGTGAAGATTGGAGGATTTTTATTTATTTTTTTGTCATTTGAACCATGCCCCGGTCTTACACTGAGGGCACTGTGATATTAAAAATGGTGGCCAGATCCTCAGCTGGTATAAATCCACATTGCTCTCTTGAAGTCAGTGGAGCTACACCAATTGACGCGAGCTGAGGAACTGGCCCTGGAAACCTAGAGCATTTCCCAAGACAGACACCATCCTTGCCAAGGTGCTGTTGGCTGGATGGCAAAAGATTGCTCCAGGGCACTTTTCAGGGCCAACGCAGCACAGAGCTTGTGAGTCTCATCCAGTATGTATTCAAGAGGTTCTTTGTGCAAGGGTCAGCTTAGCTGTATGTTAAGGCATGAACAAATAGCGCCAGTTTAACTGAAATAATTTTAAAAAGCCCATTTTAGCTAAACCAGCAAACTTTTATGTGGACACTTAGATTTCAGTTTAAGACGGGTGTATTTTCAGTTTAAAAGGGGCTCATTTTTGTTTAGCTTAAACTGATTCCTAATGGACTTAAGGTAAAGCAAAATAAGCCCCTTTTAAATTGAAATAAGTCTTCACACAGCCTTCTATACCAGTTTAGTTAAACTGGTTTAAACTCACACCTTTTGTTTAAGCTGATACTACCACTGTGGGTAGATAAAGACCAAGCCTCGATCCCCCCCAAAGTGGTTGACATGAAGATTTATCTCCTGTTATGGAAGCACATGGCCTTCCACATGCTTCACTAAATGGTTGAGATTTTTCAGTAAAAATGCCTATGGATGATGTCTGATGAATGGCTGGTTGTGTGGTACCATTGACATGAAGTCTGGCATCAGTGGTACCATGCAACCTGAGCCCATGCGTCTTGCTGGACCCCAGGTTAAGGGAACATTCTCTGTGGGACGAGGAGGATATGTAACCGACACTGAATCAATGAGGTATGCTCAGTTTGTATGTTGCGTGGTCCATGGTCACTTTTTAAGTTAAATATCTGAGTAGCTTTCAGAGGCCTCCATCCTATTCAGCTCCTGGTTGTTAGACACTGTGCCGACATAGAACCAGACATAGTTCCTACTTCCAAAGAAGTTTGGTGGTATGATCCCAATAGTTCTGTTTCTTTGAGTGGGGTTTTCATGGCTGCAGGGATGTCTTTGTGAGACGTATGGCAATTTCCTGAGTTGAGCTGAGTTAAGTTTAAGTTTCTTTGAGGTCCATCAATCAATTAATTAATAATAATTAAGGGTTATGTATTATTGTGCACCAGGGTTGTATGTAACCTCTCGAGTGGGGAGATGTGACAGACGTGAGATCTGGGGGTTCAAAAGCCTATATTGAAGAAGGGGCCAGAAAAGAATACACTCTTGGAACAAAGGCTGTGAAGTAGTTTTTCTGGAGACTGTCTAGACAGAGATGAGTACAAATTCCCTGTCTTCTTCCGTAGCGCAAAACCCAGCCTTTTGAAGCTATGCCCTGAGGACAGGGCCATTGTCTACCGATCACCTGTTACAGAGTCATAGAGTTGGAGGCCAGAAGGGATCACTAGCTCATCTAGCCTACTGTCTCTCCTCATAAAGGAGAAAAAAAAGCTTAGAAAAAGCTGAGAGGTAATTTATAAACTTCGGGCCATTACTTTGTTCATAGTCTTGAGAGAGATTATGCAGTCTGGCTTGCTGGGAATATCACAGCATAGGCAGGGAACTGTACAGCCTGGAAGAACGCTAGGCAGGAGGGAGAGAGACACAGATATTGACTCAAGAGGGGTGATGGCTTAGAACTGGGAGCCTTAGATGGTGGCCCTCAACGGACCACAGAAGGGGAGTCCAAGTGCAGTTGCACTGAACTGCGACACCATTTATGGGGTCAAAAATGTAAGACTTTGGGCCTGATTGTCTCTCCCTGTTCTGGTCCCTTTGCATTGCCCTCGTGGATCCTGGCCCTTCCTGCCCAGGCTAGAATTCCCCTAGTCAGTGGTCAGCATATAAGACCCAGCTATGCTGACTTTTTACTTGAACCGTTCCCCTGCTCTCCCTGCAGCAAGGGGAATGTTGAGGTGGGGTGGAGGTAGAACAGAGCACAGCTGGGCTTTCCGACTTTCCAGTGGAATATGATCCCACAGAGGCTGCAGACAGCTGGCCTAAGCTAGAGCCGCCTAAGGGTCTGAGGTCGGGGATGTAGTTGATGTAGATTGTGAGTGAGGGCTGTAACTGATTCACTAACAGTCCCCTATACCAAGTGGATCTCAGGGCAGTCCTCCTTGCAATGTATCAGATTCTAGAGTGGGAAGCACAGTCAGACCCATAAATGACTCTATAAGGCAAACTGAAAGGAAATCCCCTGAGAAACAAACACAGATCCCAAGGTGTTTTGGTTCCTATGAAATCCGGCCATGCATCTCTAGCAGGCATTCCCTGCAGCAGCTGGAGGGTCTGTGTGTAAAGGAGTGATGGTGCACAGCCTCCCTAAGAAAACAGGGCTAAGCGTGAATGGGGTACTTAGGACCCTGGCGGGTCCATCAGCTGTTGTTACAGACTCAGGTCTAGCAATCACATTTTGCCGTTGTGTGAAGGCACAGATTTGATGGTGTCTGTGCCAATCAGAAACAAATCGGGTGTGGATATCCTGCCAACTTGGACAATCACTTCTCACACTACAATTACTTTAAGGGGAGGGAGGAGGACAAGGAACAGAAGGGAAAAGAAAAAAGAGCAGGTGCTGGCTAATATGCATGTGGCAGAAAGAATAAGAGTGCTGGCTGGAAAGAGAAGCTGAGAAAAGGCAGCTTGGCAGCCAACATATTGCTAGAGACAGCTTTCTCCTTAGCAGGCTGTGTCTGAGCAGAGAAACATGGCAATGAAGCCATATCTGAAAGGTTTTCCCTAAAAGTTCTGACAAGAGGTGATCTTGTTCTGAAGGGATATGGTGAAAATGACATCCCAAATGGAACCAGAAAGTTGCCATGACAACTAGAAAGCAACATCCCTGAAACAAGGAAACACTATCCCTAGCAAAGGAAATTAAAAATTACATTTGCAGGCATCTGCTTTCTGACTATGGCTGATTGCAGAGTTATCATAACTCATGTTGCTTGCTGACAGATGCAGCAGGCACCACTGAAAAGTGAGCATTTACCGCCTCACATAACTGCAGTAAACAAAGAACTGCGCTATACTCAGAATAGGCGATACTGTGGTCCTGAAATTGCTATAGAATGAAAGATGATGAGCTTGAACTGAGCCGATTTGTAAATGGGTTTGGTTTTGTGTGTATGTTTTCATAATTATAATAGTTCTGAAATTTGAACTACCTGGTTATGCTTTAACACAGGGATGGTCAACCTGTGGCTCCGGAGCCACAAGCTCTTCAGAGGGATTACTGGTGATGGGCTGAATCCCACAGTCCTGAGGGAGGTAGCTGACCCTTTGACTCCCCGTGCAATACTTTGGGTGGAAGAACAAACCACATATTATTGAAAAGGTGATGGGGTGAATTGACTGCTCCCTAGGTGTATTATTGTTGTGCGTACAGGGCTTCTGCTTAGACACAGTTTAATAGTTCTCTCTCAGATGAACTACCAGAGCATATTGTGTGAAGAGGAGACACTGTGAAGGCAGTAGTCCAGTGTCTGATCTGTACTGACGTAGTAGCTCCTGGATGGGTACATGATGAGCAGCCAGAGTATTCAGGCATGCGTAAGTAGTTCCATGAGGGTGTGCCACCAGATAAACATCAATATCAATGTCCACTCCAAATGCGTCACCAGAATCACAGGTTGTTGGGAGGTCATAGAACCAGAGCCTGTATTACGGGCAGGTTAGGAGGTAACTCATAAAGTATTAAGTGTGATCTGATAATTTCACCTGCAGACCACGAGTAAAAGGAAAACTGTCTCTCGCAGCCAGCTGAATGCTTGCAGAATCCTTGAGCCAGGTTGTCTGCTGCTTTAGATCAGTGTGGCTCCCTTGTCACCAGTAGAGCTGTGTCTATTTACACTAGCTAAGAATCCAGTCCTCTGAATTCTCCGATGGTTGAAAGCTTTTTGTTGCAATTGGCATATTTTAGCAATAACACCATTTGAGACAATAGCTGCCTGGCCCTCAATGGAAGGGGTGTCGTAAACCAGTTCCCATCCTGCCTTTACTCCAGATTAACCTTCAGAGGCAGAACTTTAATATTTAATATGATGATACATAGAAGAACCTCAGCATTACAAACACCTGGGGAATGGAGGTTGTTCATAACTCTGAAATGTTCATAACTCTCGAGTTTATGCTGAACATTGATTAATGCAGCTTTGAAACATTACTTCGTAGAGGAAAAATGCCGCTTTTAACCATCTTAATTTAAGTGAAACAAGCACAGTAGCAGTTTCCTTACCTTGTCAAATCTTTTTTAAAAACTTTCCCCTTATTTTTTTAGTAGTTTACATTTAACACAGTTCTGTACTTTATTTGCTTTTTTGGTCTCTGCTGCTGCCTGATAGCATACTTCCGGTTCCAAATGAGGTGTGTGGTTGACTGGTCAGTTTGTAACTCCGGAGTTTGTAACTCTGAGGTTCCACTATATGTTATTTTATACTCAAGTACTTTCTGGTTGTCTTTATAATAAATATCCTAGAGCTATATGGCACTTTTTATCCTATTACTGAAGGATCTCAAATCCCTGTGCAAGCTTTAAAAAATATACACACCCACACACACATACCTTGTCCCCCTAATTCCTATAATATATGAGGGTTTCCTAAGCATTTAAAGTAGAAACTACAATAGCAATATATTTTTTCTTTCTTCCTTTCTAGCCTGTAAAAGAAATAACTTGACTAGTCTATAGGGCTTGTTTCATGGTTGCAGGTGTGTATTGGTCTGTGGGTCTTACCAACTGAGGGTGCAAGTGATATGTCTGTTGTGAACTATGCACACCTTGTTATATTTATTTGTTAGCCTGTCTCCCCAGTCCACACCAGCTCACTTGCATGTCTTAGACACCAGTTTTTACATCTTGTCTTTTAGAATTCAAGGGTTCTCAAACTTCGTAGGTTTGAGACCCTTTTTTGCTCTTTATCGCGCACTGCGGCCCCGGGGTATGTCTGCCGAAGTGATGCCAGATGGAACACTTCCAGTTTCAGCAGCATTTTGGCAGACACACAGTGCTTAGTATGTGTATGCCAAAACGCAGCGTTCCACGCGGCGTTCTTTTTGGCAGACACATTCCAGCATTTGGGGCATCCACAGAAATGCCACCGAATGGAACAGGAGCTCGCAACCCCCAAGAAATTGCCCCGTGACCCCTCGGGGAGTCGTGACACCCAGTTTGAGAACCACTGTTTTAGACTGAATGCTCTTTTGGGATGAGGATTGTCATTCTTTTTTCTTGCAACACCTAGTGCAATGGGGCCAACTTGATTGTGGCATTTAGATGCTACTGCATTATAAATGTTTAATAATAAAAGTGTGTGTGTGTGTGTAAGTAACAGGGAGAGAAACTAAGTCAAATAACTGAGATTAATGTTTAGCTAGAATCATAGACATTAAGGTCAGAAGGGGCCACCATGATCATCCAGTCTGACCTCCCGGACATCGCAGGCCGCAGAACCTTGCCCGCCCACTCCTGCAATAGACCCCTAACCACTGTTCCCTTTAAGCTGTGCGTGCACACACGAATCCTAAACCCCGCGCACAAAAATTTGCACAGAAGAATTTTTTTGTGCACACGGCCTGTCAAAAATTAGAGGGAGCATTGCCCCTAACCTTTGGATGAGTTACTGAAGTCCTGAAACCAAGTTTCAGAGAATCCACCATTTACACTAGTTTAAACCTGCAAGTGACCCATGTCCCATGCTACAGAGGAAGGTGAAAAAAAACCCAGGATCTCTGTTGATCATACCTGGGAGAAAATTCCTTCCCAACCCAAAATAGGGTGATCAGTTAAACCCTGGCATGTAGGCAAGACTCACCAGGGAGACACCTAGAAAAGAATTCTCTGTAGTAATTCAGAACCCTCCCCATCTACTGTCCCAACACCGGCTGTTGGAGATATTTGCTGCTAGCAGTTGTAAGTCATCTTCATACCACTGTAGGCAGTCTCATCATACCATCCCCTCCATAAAGTTATCAAACTCAGTCTTGAAGCCAGTTAGGTTTTTTTGCCCCACTGCTCCCCTGGTAAGGCTGTTCCACAACTTCACTTCTCCAATGGTTAGAATCCTTCCTCTAATTTCAAGCCTAATCTTGTTGATCACCAGTTTATATCATTTGTTCTTGTGTCCACATTGGCACTGAACTTAAATAACTCCTCTCCCTCCCTGGTATTTATCCCTCTGATGTATTTATAGAGAGCAATGATATCTCCCCTCAGCCTTCACTTGGCTAGGTTAAACAAGCCTTGCTCTTTAAGACTCCCCTCAAAAGTTTGGTTTCCATTTCTTGGATCATCCCAGTAGCCCCTCTCTGCACCTGTTCCAGTTTGAGTTCATCTTTCTTAAACATGGGAGACCAGAACTGCATGCAGCATTCCAAATGAGGTCTCACCAGTGCCTTGTAAAACAACACTAACACTGCCCTCTCTCTATGGAAATACCTCGCCTGATGCGTCCTAGGTCTGCATTAGCCATTTTCACAGCTTTTTCACATTGGCTGCTCATAATCATCCTGTGATCAACCAATACACCCCCGTCTTTCTCCTCCTCTGTCTCTTGCAACTGATAAATCCCCAGTTGATAGCAAAAATTCTTATTAGTCCCTCAGTACATGACCTTGTACTTTGCGCTATTAAATTTCATCCCATTTCTATTACTCCAGTTTTCAAGGTCACCCAGATCTTCTTATCTGGAACCCTGATCCTCCTCTGTATTGGCAACACCTCCCAGCTTTGTGTCATCTGTTCTGATGAAGACTGTAGTCAATATTTTCTCTGCCAGGAGTGAGTTCTATAGGCTAGATCCAGCTCTTCCTCCCATCCCAATCTCATCCAGATAAAATGGAAACACACCACTCCACCATGGGTTTGATGCGTGAAATCCTGGCCTCATTTAAATCAATGAGAGTTTTCACATTGATTTTTGTGAGAGCAACATTTCACTCTATAGATTTATAATCCCTGGCTCAAGTGGAACTGAGGAGCAGGGTAATTGTGCACTGCTTTACCACACAGAGGTTTTGGACAGAAAGTCAAGGCTATCCTAATGCAACTGAAACCGCTGGATAGGGAGTAGAATGGTTACAGAGGTTGAATGTAATTATGAATAGTGCTATGGAACCACTAATGACCACAATTTTACTTCTCATCCAAAGTACGGCATGTCAAGGACCATAGTACCTGTTAGCACCAAACTGGTACACTGGTACAATATTAATTCAGAACCTAAATCAAACCTACTGCATTGTGTGTTCTACTTCCTACAGTAGATGAGCCCCAGTCAAAACATTACATCCAATATGCCCCAAATCTGGGGGAAATTCAAATCAGTATCTGATCCTTGAGACTTGGGCTTATCTGCACGTCATGGATCACTCGGGAATTTCTTTAGTTGTTCCTCATCTAAGCACTGACCCTACATAGCAGGTAATATCTGGTGAGATCCCAGTCCTGGTGTTTATATATATTGGGCATCTATACTCCTTTGCAATGTCTAAGGCAAACACATACTCTGACCCTTGGCTTGCAAGTTGACACAGTCACTTTTCATCAGTGAGATCAGTTCTAGCAAAACGCGCTGGAATACCACTTGTAATTAAATGTTTGTAAATTTCATGGTCTGTGTACGGTGAGAAAAGGGCTTTCCATTCTATAACCTTCGCTACACTGAGTGAAATGAACACAGCAGCAGACTGTCCCTTGGAGGGATTTGACAGATATTGCTTTACTTTATCTGGGCTGAAAAATTAAAGACACATAATTGTAGAACATGCTGAATTCTCTCATTCAGTGTAACCAACATCACTGTCGAGAGTCTCTCGAGATGCTCCCTGGAAGTCTTTTTAACTCCTGCTTCTTTTATGGTGAGACATCCAGGTTGGAGTAAAGAACAAGGCAGGAAATGGTGTCACATACATATCTGGGTTTACAATCCTGATGGCTGGAGGACACCTGATTCTAGACAGTGACATGCCATTGCCCCAGGGAGAAGGAAGTGATTAATTATCTCAGCCAGCCCATCAGGCAACTTTGCTGGGACTGGCAGTACAGCTATAATTCTGGCAGCGTGAAGGAATATTCTCTGCAACTGATAGATGATAAACGGGCCTCTAGTGAGAGACATTGGGCCTTTTGGTGTGTGGATGGATGGATCTGATTTTTGGGGAGACCGGCAGCCACCCTTTTATATGTGGATTTCTGGTCTCAAGTCTTTGGAAGTCACTGGAACCATAACTAGGATGGAGTCAGATCCATAATCCGGAACAAGGAGAATGAAATCTGCAGCCTTCAGACAAGGATACTATTTCAGGAAGCTATTGACTAGCCAAAACAAAACTGCATTAGACAAATTGTTAAAGACAAATCTTTCAATGCAATTAAAGGGCAAGCTGATGCAAAGTTCTCCTTGATAATACCCCAAGGCTTTCACTAGTCCAGACTTTGCTAAAGCTTGATATTTATTTCATTCATTATATTGCTTCCTTTATCACTGTGTGTTTTAATATACTCTAGAGTACTTAAGAGGACAGATTGCCCAAACCCACTGCAATAAGTGCACTTGCAACCCCACACACTTACAGTCCCCAACTCACTATCCATCAAAGGTACTTTTGTGGCCCCTCTTGCTGCTGTATCTGAGCATTTCACAATTTTTAATGCATTGTCAATGTGAGGCTGACAGTGCTGTTGTCCCCAGTTTGCAAAAGGGGAAGTGAAGCATTGGGAGGTCATCTAGTCCAGTACCCTGCTCTCAGGCCTAAGTATTATCTGGACAGGTGACTGTCTAACCTTCTCTTAAAGACCTCCTATGATGGGAATTTCACAACCTCCCTCTTAAATTGCATTCTCTTCTTGTGACTAGTCCATTTAGAGGTTAACAGTCTACTATTGCCGCCAGCTAATGGGCTTACTCTTTTAGCTCAGGTGACAGTGTTCAGTGCTTGAGGTCATGAGATCAAACCCTGCTGACAGCCCATGGCTGGAGGTTATAACTGAAAGCTTGGGATAAGTGTACTCATACTATCTGCAGAAGCAAGAGGAGTTGATGTGTGAAGGCTATGCTTTTGAGCAGTCTAGATGCACACACTCCTACCTGCAAATACAGGAACACACACACACAAGCTGTGCTGACAAAGGAGTACACCACACTACGGTTGCCTTTGCCCCTTCCTGAAAGTCAGTGGGAGTTGGGCACCTAACTTCCATAGATGGACTTGTATTGTTAGTATACAATGTCATAAACCAGTCATGGATCCTGATAGGAGATGGGGTAGTGGTGGATAATACACCTTGACAGGGACAAGTGTCATTTCCCTCCAGTGGGCTGCAACAGCATCAAGTGCAGGAGATTATGCCCAGGCTCAGAGGAAGCACTATAACCCATCATACCAGTGGCCCAGCAAGCCATATATACCATGTCTGACAGGAGCCAGCACCAGCAGTTTCAAAGGAGCATGCAAAAAACCCTTGTATTGTAATAACATGGTCATAGGAAAAATTCTTCCTAACTGCAGTGAGTTAGTGGTTGGCTTATACTATGAAACAAGGAGGCTTCTGTCCTTTTATTTGGATCCTATTGAATGTTACTGTGGATTGTTCTCATTGTCCACATAAACATCCATCCTTTTCTTGGCCTCATGTTATCTTGTAGCATGGAGTTTCACAGGTTAACTATATATTGTGTTTGTTTCCTTTGTATTAACTTTAAATGTATTCCTCTCAACTGTATGGAATGTCCCTTTATTCTTAAATATTATGAGAAAAAGTAAATGAGTGTCCCAATCTTCCGTCTCCTTACTGTTCATTATTTCATAGACCTCTGCCATCATCTCTAAATGAAAAAGCCCCAGTCCTTTCACTCTTATTTTGTGTCAAACTTTTTCTGTGCCCCCCAATAATTTTGCTGTCTCTTTCTGGACCTCTGCTATTTCTGAGAAATTTTTGCGGGAATGGGTGACCAGAATTGAACACGGTATCCAAGATGAGGATGCTCTTGTGATTTATTTAATGGCAGAATTATTCACGTATTATTTATATATTCATATTTATTGTGCATCCGTTTACAAAAGGCTATAATATAAAATATGTTGAGCATTATATCAAATTGTCCCTTTTTTGTAAAGTGGCATATTGTATATTAAAAACCACAAGGGAGCTGGCTCCTACAGCTTGAAGAGAAAAGAGCTCATAGGAAGCAAGCAGCTCCCAACCAAGATACATACATTTACAATAACTGCTAAAGATCATGCAAATCTCACATTGGACTGTTCAGTTACATGAGAACATCTACATCGTTGGCTGCAGTTCCCACCATCTCTCATAGACAAAAAGATGCCAACAACAATATCCACATTTTATAATGTCCAAACTATATTTAAGATATTATCTCTTGGGCGCACACACTACAGTATGCTTTTGGCAAATAAATATAAGCCAAAATTTTCAAACTTGTGTGCCTGACCTTTGAGGCTAACCTCCATAGTTTAGGCTCTTAAATAAGTAACTTGACATCCAAAGAGAAGACTTTCTGTGTGAGCTTGGGCAAGTTGCTTTGGGCCAAATTCTGAATATACCGTATTCTGTAAGTGGCCCACTGCGATTAATGGGGCCACTTGTGGAGCAAGGTGCTACTCAATGTCAGAATCTGCTGATGTTGAGCCACTGGAACTCCCATTGACTTCTGGAAACCAGGCCACTTATTTAACACGTTGACTGTAGAAACACAAGTATGAACGTTTTGGCTGTGTCTGCTCTGTGCCTCAGTTTCCCCCATGTGAAATGGGGATAATGAATTTGCCTTCTTTTGCAAAGTGCTTTGAGATCTTGAGATGAAGCAGGCTATTTAAGAGTCAGCTAGTAATTGTGTTTAGTTTATTGATTGTAATAGTTTAGTGGTAAAGACCTGCGTTTCTGGAGGGAGAGGTGGTGAGTACTGCTCCTGAAGCTGCAAGCATGTGGTCACTGGCTAACCAGCAATAGTGGGGTCTGTATATGTATTTGGTCAAAAGACCTTTACGAGTGCTTGCCTGAAATGATTTCTGTTGACATGCTGTCTTCAAGGGGAGAAAACGTCCTGTGACGTGGAATCGCTTCTAGAATAACATGTTTTTCCTCTGCTGCCCTGCATGGGTTTTCAGAAACCCTTTAATTTTACGGTGTTTGTTGAAGCGGTAGGGTCAGCTGGTGAATGCTGACGTCAATGGAGCTAAGCCAGTGTATCCCAGCTGAGAATCTGGCCCCCAGCTCCAAAATGATTCCCAAACCGCTTTCCTTTCAGGTCCTTATTGTTACTGGAGTCTTTCCCTGCTCCTAGTGGCTCATTTATTAACAAAAGCCCTTCCTCCCAGGGCATGAATGAAATGGAGAGAGGAAAAGCTCCCTTCTTCCCCTCCATCCCCAGACCATGCTCTCTCTCTCTAGTCACTATGAAAACACATTGTGGCTGTCACAGGCAGACATGCAATGAAGGAAAAAAGGAAACATCCCCAAGTCAAAACCATCTGAGAGGAGAAAAGTGGCTTTGCTGAGAGCTGTTAAGATGTGCCTGAGCTCCTGGCCCTTGTCTCCCTCTCTCCCTGATGCAGATTTGATTCTGGAGGAAACACCAGCCGCTTTCCTCTCTCCATCCCCGCCTGACCCCAGCCCCTGCGCTGTGCTGGCAGAACAATGCTGGGGGTGCTCTTCTGGTCTCCTTTTTTTCCCCACCAGCAACAGCACATGGGTTTTCTTGGGCTTGGATGTCTGGACTTGATGGGCCAGTGTGGCAAGGCCAGTCTTGGGGATGCTTGTTCTGCAAGATGATTTCTTCTGCATTGCTGCTCCCAAGCAAAAGCAACAGCCTCAGAGGTCCCGCAGCACAAAGCAATAGTCAGGGAGACAGCAAGTGTCTGTTGTTGCTAGCGGAGACCTGGAAGGGGAGGCATTCCTGTTTCTGTCATTCTGGCTTGGTGTATTCTTTAGTGACACTAGATTATCGGGTCACCTTTGTGTTACTCTTTCATCGCCTCCTTTGCTCCTGTTTTCTTTTCCTTTATTAATACAGTAGCGCCAACTCTCAGGGTGGCCCTGTGGGATTGCATTAGTAAACCAGGCAGGCCACAGGGCCTGGCTGTGTCCAGTAGCCTCAATAGAGAATCCCCTTTGTATTCATTCCAGACCAGCCCTGTCTCTCTTCTCTACTGTGACATGGACCAATCCTCCTCCGTTTACAGGGTTCTCTCACCCATCCCTTCCTTTCCTCCCTCATTGCTAGTAAAAACTGCACGCATCTAACTTGGGAGGGGAACATTCTTGCCAGCAGTCCTGATTCCAGAACCACAGGCTGGGGGAATAAAACAGCCCCAGGGATTCCACTCCTAGGTTACCTTCAGAAATCCAGGTCAGGCTGGCAGGAATGGAAAGTCATGACCATGTGGTGGCTTATGTGAGGGCTACTGTTGGTCTCCATCCATTTCCTTATGGGCAAGTGTTTGCACCAACAAACTGGCCCCAAATGGCCTGCACTATTGAAACCCCAGTTTCAGTGCAGGAAGGAGTGGTTCCTTCCTGCTCATTGCTGAGGCTCATGCTGTTGGGGAGAGTTTACATGTAGTTATTCAATGGGTGATCTGTGCACTTTGGTCACCTGGGCTATTAATGAAGCTCTAGCTCCAATGAAAGAAAAGAAAAGAACAGGATGGATCCCCGCTAACTCCAAGGACTCTGAGGGAGCTGTGCCAGGGATAAATCTGGCCCAGTATATCTTGGACAGCAATGTGGTTCATTTGGCTGGAGACAACAGAGTTTTCAGGGTTTGTGTTGTCCTATTTTTGGATTTAGTGTGTGAGACATTATTCCCAGCCTACACCCGGCATTTGGCTTGCTCTCTACATGACGGAGATGGGGCTGAGCCGGTATTGGTGCTGGAGGAGGAGGACCAGGGTAGCGTGTAGTGGGAGAGAATTCCTTGTTTGACAAAAGGGGGATTGGTTGCTTGCATAACTAGGGACATGATAAGGCACAGAGAGCTTGCTCAGAGGCAGAGTATGGCACGTATGTGCTTAAGAAAGCAAGGAATGAGTAGGAGCGGAAGCACAGAAGAACCAGGGAATGGTGGAGTAATTCCAGCTAGGGGAGTGCTGTCTTAGCCCCTCATTAGTATGATGAGAATTACTCCTGGGGAATTCTGCACCATTGCACATCTTCAGAATTTATGATCCCTGCAGATTTCTTTGCTTCCCTGCAGAAAAATGACTTTCCAACGAGGAAGCAAAAGGAAGCCGCAAGAGCAGTGATCTTCCCCAGCAGTATGTTTCAGGTGCCTAGGCCTGCTGGTAGAGAGGTAAATCACTGTGGGGTAGGGGGCAGGACTGGGTTAGACCTGGCTGATGGCTCCTACCCTATCCCAGGCTCACCTGCTAGTCCCAGCTGGGCTGGGGAGAACGGGACTTCCTCTTCCCCTGCATGGCATCTCACCCCCAGATTTCTTCCCCGGCTGTAAAAAGCTCCACAGACTCTCCCTTGTGTGCTTCCTGCATGCAGGAGAGGGATCACTGTACATGGAGCTGCTCCCCCATTTGCCCAACCCCCATGCATTCAGACTCCCTCATACGCAGAATGCCCTCCACTGAACTGAATCTCCTCCCCCCACACCTAACCCCCCTGACAAACCCCACTCCCTATGCACCACCCCAACGAGCACCTGCACCCAGATGCCCTCCCCACCGAGCCCCAACCAGCTGTACCTGGATCTCCACCCCACTTAGCCCCACTCCCTTAGTATCTGGACCCCACCACTGAGTCCCCCCCCACACAGACCCCCCTGCTGAGCTCTATCACCCCCACACCAAGACCCCCCTCCTATTGGTGTGGAGTCCCCTAGACCTAGACCCCACCTCCGCAGAGTCCTGTTGCACCGAGAACCCCCCAACAAGCCCTTGTGCATCTAGATCCGCCCCCTGCACCCAGATCCCTCACTGAGCTGCCCACACCCAGATTGCCCCACACAGAACCCTCTCAACCCACACCTGGATCCCCCCTCACTAAGCCCCTTTACCCTTGGATCCTGCCTTGCTGAGCTTGCCTGTCCACACCTGGTTCACCTGGCACAGAAGGGAAGAGCCCTGGGGTGTTTCTGGGGCAGGCCCAGGCCTGAGTTGGGTGCAGCCTCACCGCTGAGTTCATGTCCCAGAGAGGGAGCTGCACAATGATCTCCCACCTCTGTGCAGCTATTGGTCTGTGCTCCCCAATGCCATGCAGGAGCCTCCATATTTATTTGACAAATAAAATTTGCAGAATTTTAAAATATTGTGTGCAGAATTTTAATTTTTTTGGCACAGAATTTTTAATTTTTTGGTGCAGAATGCCCTCAGAATAGAGAATCAAACTCTGGTTCCCTGCTGCACACCAAACAAGGACTTGCTCAGGACCAAAAGAGACTGGAGAGTGGAGACTCCTGCTTGCAATGGGTAGTGTTGGTCACTATGGTGTAGTATTAAAGATGTAGTGGAATTTCACATCTGCGTGGTGAAGTCCTTTGTCCTGTTGAAACCGACAGGACCCCTTGCTACCCAGAGAAAAGGTCTGTCGGAGACTAAAACTGGTGGTGCACTGGATCTTAGCCAGGTGGACCCTGTGATGAAGGGGGGTGAGCGAGCTAATGGAGGAAATGGAGTGAATCTGAAGATCTGGTGTTCAGTGGGATTTGATCTCTGGAACAAGAAGGGAGGAACCTCAGGGTGGAGCTTCTTGATGAGGGGACTACAGTGCTCCTCCCCCTTCAAGAGAGTGTTGCCATGTTTCAAGTACTCTTTGTTGCACAGTCCCATCTCCGTTAAGCCTCGGGCGCATTAATTGAAGGCAGTTCTCCTGGGGCGGCAGCAAAGGTCGCAGAAGGAAAAGACATTTCTATTCCTCTTTTGTTCTAGGGCTAAAATTGGAAAGATATTAAATCCGCAAAATGAGAAGCTGAGAAAATGAAGAATGAGAGAGCCATAAAGCCTTTGTGCGCAGCTGCAGAAATTACCTTCTAGTATTTAGGTGTTTCATCTATCTGAAGATGGCAAGGACTTGGGAGACGGCAGGAATTTAAAGTTTTCAGCCCAGACTCTGCTCTGTGTGTTTCTTCTCCATAGGGTGTTGTGTTTAAATTAATTGCAAAAAGAACAGCAACGTAGACACAACTGTCAGGGAGAAAGAAGCCTCTCTTTTATCGCAGCACAGCATCTGAGAATCTGCTGCTGTAATACACTGCAGTGTCCCCTTGCCATATCATCACAGCAGAGCACCCAGGAACCTCGAGCACTAACCTCCCACTACGTCCTCTCTGCTAGCTCCCAGCACAGCATCTGAACCTACCTCACTGGGACATAACTGCATTCCCTCTGCTCTATCATAACACAGCATCTGAGAGTCCCAGCACTGAGACATGAGCACATCAGAGTGAATAATGGATTATTTTGGTTCTGCCGCAGAACAGAAAAATCCAGGTGGGGGAATCCACTTTGAACTGAAACCATTTAAAAAAAATGTATAGTCAAATCAAAAAACTAAAAAAAAATTGCATCGAATGAAGCAAAATATTTTTGTGTCAACACGAAACAATTTTTTAGTTTAAATTCAGCAGTTTTCAGGTGTTTTTCACCTTATTTAATTTTTTTCATTGGACAAATTTGAAAACAAAATGTCATGTCGAAACTCATTTTTTTCCAGGTTTTTATGACTCACTGTTTGTCAAATTTGACCTGAATTCACAATAATTTCAGAGCCCTGAAAAACGCTTTTTATTGAGACATTCCTGTCAGAGACAAAATTATGTTGCTGAGCTCTAGACGTGACTGGAGGCAGGATCCACCAGTACTACATCTCTCTCATCAAACAGTTCACAGCACATGGCTGCTTCCAGGATTGGGATAAAACTGCATCCATCTCTGTTGGCACTTGTATACCTCTATCTCTGTTGACCCTGCCCACCTCAGAAAGATCAATGCAGCTAACCTCACAAAACCCGTTGGAGAGAGGGTGGTATTGTTGTCTCCTTTTTAAACTGAGGCATAGGGAGGCTAAGTGATATGTGTGTCCAAAATTACGCACAAAGACAGGAGTCAATAATTGAATTCAGTCCCTGGTTGGTGCTTTAATTCATAAGCCCATCTTTCCTCTGACATTGCTGGCTTAGAGCATGGCATCTACTACCCAGAAGCTCCTGGCATTTAGACATGACACTTTTACCTCTGCATAATACAGCAAAGAATCCAGGAACCTCTAGCATTAAGACATGACTTCCTAACCTCCAATGTAGCTCAGCCTTCCAAAGGGAGCAGTGGGGTCAAAAAACCTAACAGGATTCAAGACTGAGCTTGATAAGTGTATGGAGGGGATGGTATGATCGGATGCCCTACAATGGCGAGTCTTGCCCACATGCTCAGAGTCTAAGTGATCGCTATATTTAGGGTCAGGAAGGAATTGTCTCCTAGGTCAGATTGGCAGAAACCTTGAGGATTTTTTGCCTTCCTCAGCAGCGTCTGGAATACCACAGCACAGAAGCAAGACTGCGTAACTCCACTATATTAGCACAATATTCGGAAAGCTCCTGCCCTAAGCCCGGACTGCCTCACTCCCCGTTTTATTACAGCACACCATGGGAAATACCCCACACTAAGACACAACTGCATCATCTCTGCTAGAATGCAGCCCAGCTTTTGGGATCCCCTAGCACTGCATTACTCCTGCTACGGCACATCACAGTGCAGCATCCACAAACTGACACACAAACGTACCAGCAGATTATATTAGGTCTGAGATTCTTAAATAAATAACAGTTGGTGATTACAGCTGAATTTTTAATAACAGCCTTCTTACTTCCCTCCCTCCCCTAATCACTTGGAGAGGCAGTCCCATAGTAGACAGCCAGAGAAGGGAGAGGAATTGAGACAGGGTAATTTGTATTCCAGCTCAGCTGCAGCTAGTGCTTCTGAGAAACAAATAAAAATAGCACTCAGTCATTTTGTAAATAATATCCACCCCCTCACTTGCCCGGGGAGTCGTGAGCACTTAAATGGGAGATTTCAGGAATGAGTGGGCGGTGAGGGGGTGGCAGGCTGGCTCTGTCTGCAGCACAAAGGATGGGAGCCAGCAAGGAAAAGATACAGGGACTGGATCATTCAAAGTCTAGGTGATACACAGCAGCAACAGCTGGGGTGGGGAGCAAATGGGCCTTTGGCTCCTTCTATAAGGCATGTTCCTTAAATGCTATGGCATGGAAGCCCTGCGGTGCCCTGGATAATGGTCCTGTCAATGTTCTGCTTGTTGGCATCAGTGGGAGCAGAATCCAGTCCTCGGTGCCGAGTCAATACGGCCATTTATTGCCTTTGGAAGCAGGGGAGATCCGGCTTGAGAATTCCTCGGAGAGGGGGAGGGTAGCTTTTGAAGAGGAGCACGTCTTGGGCACACCAGGGTAATGCTTGGGGAAGGGATGTTCTGGCCTCTGTTTTACACTTTCATTGAAGATCTGCCCCAGCTCTGGGGGATTTCTGCAACAGGAGCCAAGCAGCATTGCCTGGTGAGGAGGGGCGAGTTAATGAATACTTTTCTGCACTACGTGGGAGAGGGGGGAATTCTGCTCAGCCTGCAGTGCATTGCTCCTGCCTGCGAGATTTCTCCAGATGGCATTAGAAACACAAGTACAGCCAGACCAGGGAATACACTCTTTGGCAAAGAAGGATGGTGCAGCGATTAGGGAACTAGCCAGAATCTTGGAAGACCTTGCGTTCAATTCCTTGTTCTGCCACAGATCCTGAACTGTGCTGAGTACTCGTGACATTCAGTGCAGGAGTCCTGGGCAGTGCGAGTTCAAGATTTGTGCTCACTACCATGGGAAGTGGAAAGTGTGGGCCCAGTGGCAGCTCCTCGGGGATGAAGGGTGGACGTTACCTCATCCATGCCATGATTTTTCCTCACTGCTGCAAATGGTCATTGAGGGCACCTACATATGTCCATTTCAGACGTCACAACTGGCCTCACTGCGCACCGCCAGCCGCTGGTAAACTAACAGTGCAGTACCTGGGTAGGATGAGTCTGGCTACTTCCTTCCCTCCCAATCACCACTAATAAATGAGAACACCCTCCCACCCCCTGCTGGAATCCCAAGTACCGAGGGGTCTGTTTAGCTCGTCTACAGGATTCCCTGCCTTTCCGCCGATGTGCAAAGGGTGACAACAAATATCAGTGGATTGTTCAAGAGCCCGGCTGCAGTGGTATATTCCCTTTATTAAACAGTTGATAATACAGCAGTACCTAACCTGGTTATGGCCTTGGTCCCCATTGTGCTAGGTGCTGTACAAACATGTCAATGACAGTCCTTGCCTCAAAAGTCTTAAAGCAACCTGAATGTGTTTGTGCGCAGACTGCTGTGCCAATTGGTATTCCATGTTAGTAATCTATCATGCAAATGGGTGTATTGATTAATATTATTAGTTCTTATTTGTATAATAGTAGCATGTAGATGCACCCATCTGGGAATAGGTACCTCATTATGCCGGGTGCTATGTGAACTTAGAAGTTCTCTGCTGCAGAAGGTTCATGACAAAACAGAGAGAAAGCAACTATTCAAGATCATTCAGCAGAGGCAAGAGTAGAAGGTAGCTCTCCAGACTCCAGGCTGGTGCCCTAGTAGCTCGAGAACACTGCCTCCCCTTGCAGGTTAATGATACATAGACCTAGGTAGACAGACTTGGCATAGGCCCAGCATGCAAAGTGTGTGTTTCTCAGATGCTTATTGTAGTTGCCTCATCCACCCCTTTCCACCATCCCTCCTCATTTGTTTATTACACGCCACCTGTTACATCTAGTCATTAGCTTCTTTAGAAAAGTGACTGTGTCTTTATTTTGTGTCTCTGTAGTGCTAGGTGCTGAACAAAGCCCAGATCCCTGATTGGAGCCTCCAGGTGCTACTGCAGTATCAATACTAGTGATAATTAATAGATTATAGTGGTGACTGGGAAGTTAGCCCATTCGTGGATCAGAGAATGTTAACATTTAACAAATACAATAACCACTTGCAAACACAATAGGGAAATCAGGGAAATCATGGCTACCTCTCTGATACTGCCAAGTATCAGAGAGGTAGCCATGTTAGTCTGGATCTGCAAAAGCGACAAAGAGTCCAGTGGCACCTTATAGACTAACAGACGTATTGGAGCATAAGCTTTTGTGGGTGAATACATCTGATGAAGTGGGCATTCACCCACGAAAGCTTATGCTCCAATATGTCTGTTAGTCTATAAGGTGCCACAGGACTCTTTGTCAAACATACACTGTGTTTGTCTTATTATTTGTAGCCCCACAGTCAAGGCTCAGGAGCCCTTGTGGTAGGTGTAGTACAACACAAGATAGTCCCCACCCCAAAAAGCTTACAAACTACACATAAGACAAGAGACAACAGCAGGCAGTGTTTAGTTTTCATTATTTCTGGCAATGCATCACAGTGCACCATATGTCATACACTGGAGAAAGGTGGGCTAAGGACCTGACTCTCTTGAGTTCTACTCTCTGGTCAACTACCAGCTTCCTAAGTGACCTTGTGCAAGTCTCTTTCTCTCTATTTCCCTATCTGTAAACTGGGGATCGTAACACTAACCTGTCTCCCTGGGGACTGCAAGGCTTCATTCATGAATGTGTCCAACCAGCTTTGAGAGGCTCGGTGGGAAGATAGTAGAGAAGGACCAAGTGTTATTTAATGTTTGGTGGCAGATTTGGTGAAAGCGCTGAAGGGTCTGTGGCCCAGCACTCAGCTATTTAATATTTGCTGAGATGGGTGGCAAGATGGCCAGATTTCCATGGGCGAATGATCAAGTCTGCGGAATAGGAAGGGGAGAATTAGTGAGACTGCTCTGCACTATATTTCGGGCTGTAATAGAAAAAGCTGCTCTTTGCTTTCTGCCCAGGTAAAAACAGATGCAGTGTGTTCCTAATATTTGCTTTTCCAAGCTAAATATCTGTAGGATTCTGCTAGGGAGAGAATGTATCATTACCACAGAGCCAGTGAACTCATACAGTGCTATAAGCAATGCATTACACCAAGTCCTTGGGTTGCATAATATTGCTAGGATCATGAACGGCATTAATCCCAAAGACTGTAGTTTTCTGTGATCTGCTTGTGCTTTTGTTAGTTCCAACTTTCACAGCTCAACTGAATTTGTATGTGGGTGGCAGCTATTTTTTGTGGAAATCCCTTTAATTCAAAGGACAGTCAGATTCTGCCTCTCTTATATGGCCAGGGATGTCCCCCAGGAACAGTTTAACTAGAGCTGTTCAACTGCACATGGGTTTGTGGGCACAGGATTTGTGGAAGCCAGCATGCCTGCAGGCCCAGCTGCATGGGGTCTCTCTGGGTGCTGTCACACAGAGGAGGCTTGGAGGATGAATGGCCCAGGAGAGGAGCAACAGTGAAGCTGGCAATTCTATGACTCTGGGATCCACTGTCTGAAGTCCCCTTATACCCTACAGAGCACTGTTTGTGCTGATTGTAGAATCATAGAGCCGTAGGGTTAGATGGGACTGCAAAGGATGCAAGACGTGTTGATGTGGTGTGACTCGAATTTGGGTGGCGTTTATTTCAAGCAGAGTGGAATCTGTGCCCAAATCTGTTGGAGTAGAGGGGTGTATCTGGTTTTTCTGGAGGATGAGGGGCGGGTGGGCTTTCAGGGTCATGTCATGAAGGTGAATGGCCAAGATACAGAGTGGGAATTTAATCTAGATGTAGAGGATCTACAGAATAAATTGGTTTCTCTGGCTCAGGGGGCCCAGTGGATGAAGCAAGGTGCTGCCCCTGAGCTCTGTGTGGGTGGTAAGATGTGACCTGTTGTGATCTTTCGACCAAGGTGGGAGCACGGATGATGGAAGGTGCAGTCACCGTGCTCTGTGTCGCAGGTAATGCAATGCTGGCCTGTAACAGACGAAAAGACAGGAAGAGGACTTGGCCAGGATGTGCAGGGTGAATTCCTGACAGAGATCTGAATGGCTAAGGTGTCCCTATGCCTTGAGACCCCAGTCACTACCACATCTCCTTGGGGCTGCAGGCAACTGGGTCTAGTTTAGAGGTAGCCTTGGTAACTAGTATGGTCCCCATTCAGTCCCAGGAAAAGGGGGACACAAAGGTGGTGATATTTACAGCCACCTTTGTCCTCTCCTCTCCTCAACTTCACCAAGCAAGTGTTGGCTACAGTTTGAGGCCACACTTCAGTTCTTTTCCTGAGGCCATTTGACTGTGGTTTCCAGAACATCCCTGTGATTATAACTGTTTTAAGTAAATGGACACTTTGATGGATGCTGGCTGCTGGACGTCCTGATGGCTGACACTAACTTTCTCAATTATGATTCACTGTGCAGTCTTTGACATGATGCAGTTACTGACTGTCCAATACATTGTCACACTATGATTGCAGCTGTCTATATATTATATTAAGAAGTATCATTTATGCAAGGAGATGGGAAGGAATAAGAATGTATTAGACCAGGGAAAATCCATTGCCCTTGGGAGCTGATATTACCAAATGGCCTTATCCCCTTGGCTCCAATAGCCTCTGTCCCAGTACATCATATACCTGGCTTTATTTTGCACTGAACTGTGAGGTCCTGTCATGCAACAGTCCTTACTTGCGCTCTCTCTATCAGAAAGTGTGAATGAGTCAGCAGCAGAGTAGGGAGGTGAGCTGTTCTGTCTGTCCTCCTCTTACTAATCTGGCAAGTTTGTTACTCTTTCATCCTTGGTTTGCAGGTCTCACTGGATAAGCACATGCAAATGTCCAGAGGAGAAAAATCCTGGGCTGTATTCTCCTGATGCAGGGTATGTCTGAATCTCACTGACTTCAGTGAGATTTGCTATATTCTGCAGGAGCAAAGGGACCATGGAGTCTAGGGACTGGATAGTTTACAATAGACTGCATTCACTGGGACCCTGGATCAGGTCAGATCCACCCAGGTTTGTTTGTTTGGTTTGTTTTTTTTTCCCCCTCACAACTTCTTAGGCCCAGCCACTCTTCTTCAGCTATTTCGGTTACAGAGGCCTCCTTGCTAAGCTTGGTATGGAGACAGTGGGAGTTTCAGCTATGCTGAAACTAACTTTACTAAGAATTGTCTGCAAAAAACACACCTATTTTTTTTAATTAAACCCATGTGTGCTGTCATCTTCCTTGGGATTGTGCCTAATGCAAGCTTAGAAATAAAGCCACCAAGAACACTCAAAAGCATGTCCCAAAGTTCTCTCTCCCTCCCACAAGCCTGCTAACATCTGCTGGTCAATTCCTATGCTAGTTCTCCAACAGTTGAATCCTGCAGGTCGCTTCATGAAATACAGATCCTCACGCCGACCCACCATCCCTTGCAACATCTCAGCCCCTTTCTGTCTGAGCCTCAAAATATTTCATTCTGCAGACCACAAGGACCATGGTTGGACCTGGACCACGGAGTGGTGCCAGGATGTCAGGAATGCTGAATGCTGAAAGGGAAGGGGAAGAAAAAGTAGTGCATGTTAAAGAAAAGAACCATACCTCATTAGAACTTTCTTCTCTGGTATGTGTCTCATTTTGGGTCCAGCTTGGAAGGACACAGAGAGATATCCCGAGTCTCTACGTATTGCAAAAGTAACTTGATTTGCTTAGAAAAAATGCCTAATTGACTACTGTGTACTTTCAGAAAGTATACTGCACATATATTTCTCTTTAACCTTTTACAGCATCAAGACAAGACCAAGGGTTACATATATAGCACAATAGTGTCAGCCATGGGTTGCCTCAGAAGCTCTCCAATCATAACTAAAGACATGTATATTATATTTTAGCCATTAAGGAGAAAATCCTGCCAGAATGCATTATCTTACTTTAGTTGCAAAAATTTGAACTGCAGAATGAAGCCTCATGATGCTGCAAAATAAATTGAAACGTGACAAAATATGCCGCTGAGAACAAAGGAATTTCCATAACTGAATTGATCAATGGGCCATCTTCTACTCCAGGATCACATCTACAGCAGTGGCCAGTGCTGGGTACTTAGATGAAGCCAGGAATCTCTCTTCCTGGCTTCAAATGGACAATTCCATAAGAAGGTACCATTCTGAACATCTAGTCTTATTCAAAGGAAGTGAGAGCACATAATCTAGTCCTAAATTGATTAACATCTGTTAATGGAAGTCTTTCATTCTAAGGGCCAGATTTGGCTGCATTTCTGTGAGATACCTAGTGAGTTGAGCACTGTACTAGGACCCAGGAGGCCTGGCTCTGATACTGACATGCTAGGTGACCTTGGGCAAGTCATATCTTCATTTTGTGCCTTGGTTTCCCCATCTATAAATCAGGAATAATGATACTGAACACTTTGTAAAGCGCTTGGAGATCTATTGTTGGAAAGTGCTATAAAAGAGCTAGCTACTATTATTGTTATTCACACTGAACAGTACTTAACTGACCTGGCTTCAAGTACTTTAGCCCATGCTTAACTTTAAACACATGCTTTACTCCCATTGAAGACAATGGGACTTAAGCAAGTGCTTCAAGATAAATACGTCCTAAAGCGCTTTCTTGAGTTGGGGCCTCCCAATGATTTGGGGCTATTCCTGGAATAAGACGTTACTTAGCTCTCAAAAAGATAGTATTGACCTGTCTGCTATAATCTCCTAGCTGCCAAACTCTTCTACCTGTATTGATGCTATCATTCTTTATGAAAGAGACAACTAAGAAAACAGCAAATGCGATGAGAGTAAAAGGCAATCCAAATATTGATTCTTGCACATTCACAGAGACCCAAAACTTTAACAAAACCCGGGTTTCTTAAAACAGGGGGAAAATTCAATGGCCTACTGATCAGGCTAGCAAATACAAAGGGAGTTTGGATTAAAGATTCACAACATCAGGGTGTACCTCTATATTGAAGATGGATAGAACCATAGAAAATTGTGCATTGTGTGACTGTGTACATTATGTAAATATGCGCTGTCTGAATGTACTATGATATAGCTATCCTTGGTGTAACTCTGTGGAAGTCAATGGAGCTGTCCCAGAGGTGAATTTGCCCCATTATGAATGATAAAATTGGCCATTGTTCACAACACGATGGTGATGACAATTCAGCCCTACAGCAGGGAGGCATCTGCTATGAAAAAACAGAACACAATGAAATGCTAAAATCCTTTATATGCAAATGAAAATACTTCTCTAATTACTTTTCTCTCTTGTTTTTCCCAGATAGCGTAACTGAAGTCAAGACAGACATTTATGTGACTAGTTTCGGCCCTGTCTCAGACACTGACATGGTAGGTGTTGTAGATCCTAGAGATCTGACTCTGGGTGTGTGCATTGTTCTTCTTGTACCAGGTTAACTGGACAAAAGTATGAACTACGGAAACAATGTGGCAAGAAATCTATCCAGGTTGCCTGTGAAATTTCTGCTCAGGCATAAAATTTGGGTAGTGTGCATTGTTATTAGTCATTTGCAATAGTGGCAGCCAGCAGATATGGAGCTGGAGATATCTTCAAGAGGGTAATGGTCATAGTAATTCAAGAAGCATAAATTTGTACAGCATAAATCACAGAACTAGATGAGGTCTCATTCCTTAGTAACAAATATCAAGAAATCCCATTCTGTTGCTTTTGGGGGGAGTGTGGTGCAACAGAAAGCAGTTGCAATAGAAGACTCTATTTTGGTTTCACATCTCCTCAATTTCATTTTTTTTTTTTTTTTTTTAAATCCACCAAACATAATCATTGCCATTACTCTAAATCCAGGTACAATAATCTGTGAAGGAATTTCTGTCAGTACCCTTTGGACTAGAGCTGAGTGAATGTTTCCAATCAACGCTATTTTTCGGTGACAAATGCAGATTTGTTGACACCAAAACATTTTGCAAATTCATGTCAGTGTTGTCGTATTGTTCATGTTGAGAAAAAAAGCACCAACAAAAAAATTCGACAAGATTTCAACATTTTCAAAGGGAATCATTTCAGTTTCTCAATTCAGAACAACTTTTTGTGTCAAAATTTCCAAAATTTAGAAGTATTTTAAAAATACTCTAATTGAAACAGAACATTTTGGTTTGGGCCAAACAAAACATTTAATTTGCCCTGAAATGAATTTTTTTCAACTTCTTGGTTCGACAAAAACACTTGGAAATTTTTCATTTTGTGTCAACCCAAAATTATTTCTTTTGTATTATTATTATTTTTCAGGACTGCTAGCAAAACAAAAAAATCAATTATTCACACAGCTCTATTTTGCACAGTAAAGGTACATCTATACAGGGCTAAAAGACATGCAGCATAGCCGCAGCTGGCCTAGGTCAGATGTGTTAGGTTAGCAGGGCTCGGGTTGCAGGACTAAAAATTCTTGTGTAGACTTATCTACACAAAGAATTTTCAGCTCTGGAGCCTGAGCCCCATGAACCTGAGTTAGCTGATCCTGGCTTGGACAGCTGTTGCCATGCAGCGGGTTTTTTATCCCTGTGTAGACATGGGCTAAAAAGTGAAATCCTGGCCCTATTGAACTTGATGGGTATTTTTCATTGACATCAGTCTGTGTATGGGGGGGCAGGATTTCTCCCTATGTTTCATTGCTCAGCGCAGCCATTTGGGACTTCCAAGTGAATGGAAAGGGAAGGGCAGGAGAGTCATGTTTACCCTCCAGAAGGAAGTCCATGGAAACCGAAAGTATTTTCTAATGTGGTCCAGTGACACCTTATTGTTTCTCCAATTGCTGGGACATGTTGTGCTGCTTCCCATCAAAAAAAGACTGTGTGACTTCAGACACCTGCTCATTCTTTTGATTTAGAGGAGCATTAATCTTGTCTTTAATCCTTTTTTTCCTGCCTGATGAAGCAAGGGTGTTTTGTGGGTGTTTTCAGTGAGTGCAAACAAAGGGAAGCAAATTGGGGGGTACCACCAAAAGAGCAAGAGCTTCCTACAGAATGATTCTGCCTCCCTTACTCATCTTGAGTAGCATCTTTCTTCATAACCAGCCCTGCTTTCTTCAATGTGACTACTCGTAGAATAAGTTACTTGGTAAGAGCGTCAGATTCTGACCCTATATAAGTCCCTTTCTTCACCAAACTGCCCTAAGTGCCTGAGACAAATATACAAGATAAGTGAAAGAGAAAAAACAAGTGAACTGACTGGCATATTCTGATATGTTTAAGCAAAATTATTAATGAAAAAGCCTGAGGACTGAATCTAGGTTTGTATTCCCTCAATAGTTTGTCTTCTAATTAAAACAGAACTGTGGTGCATAATTAACAGTGAGCTTTCTCAAAAGCATTTCTTGTGGCTTGTATTGTACAAAAAGAGGATTTGATAGTTTGTTTATTTTTAAATAACATGCTGGCATCATTAGTGGGACAGACACCTTGGTGTGTGCCTCATCTCTGAGTGTCATTTTGTCTTGGATTTCCCCCCGCTGCTGGATGCTTTTTGGCTTGAAGGCTCTCCTTAGCAGGGGGACAAGAATTGAATCCAAGCAGGCTTGGGCAGGATCAGTGTCCTAAAAGAACCTTCCTCCAAACCTCTGGACCCTAGAGGATTTCACTCTCCATGTTCATTCAGTCATGGACATCTCTCCTGCTGCTCTACCAAGGGCCCTCACACAGACTATTAGCACTAGAGATCAGAGGAATTTGAGGAGAATTAAATCTCTGAATTTCATTCTCCCCCCATCAGAGGAGTCTGCCTTGCTTTGGAAGGACCACTCCCTGCAGGGTTAAAAGTTAAGTTAATGTCACTCTAGCTGAGAGTATTAATCTCATCTGAGTTCTCTCTATCCATCTTGTTCTCTTTCACACCGCAGCAAAGACTAATAATATATTCAGCAATCCCAGCCCTTAGGGAGTATCTGATAATTAGTTCCAAGGTGGAGCATATTTGATTAAGGGAGCATGTATAATGAACTGTGAAGAAGAAATATGAGGTATTGAAAAGAGGAAACTATTCTCCACTGTGTGATTTGACAAAATGAATTTAAAATTATAAAGACAGTTAAAGAATAATAAATTTTCTCTCCCCTTGCATGCTTTAGTTCCCTAGATTTTGTTCATGCATAGCAGATGTGCTACTGCGTGCAGTTCTGGTTCTGAGCACACTTTGAAATGGGTGTTTAAGAGAGAACCGCACAGAGAAAGAGGATGAATGTGCACCTTTCTAAGGATTGTTTTCCTATCTTAGGTAGAAAAGTGAGAAAATCACTCCTTCCACATTGGCATCTGTCTGATGATCCAGCCCCTGTGCGTACCACAGCCATCATTAGCTGCGATTGAAAGTCTGCCTTATTCATCCAGATTCAGACAGATGATAATGATGATGAGGGGCCTGGGAGGTGAGGCAAATAATGTTTGCTGTTGAGAGCAGAGAGCAGCTGATTACTAACTACAGAGGAGTGTTGTCTGCTTCTGGCTGACAGGGATTGTGGGGGTCTCCAACCTCAGGAGCTATTCAACATGAAAAGAATTGGCTGATAAGGTCCACACTTATGTCAGATATTGGGTGTTCCTGCTGTCCCTCAGCTTGTTTACTAGAACACAGACGAGAATCAGAATAGTTTCTGTGCCCTGTAGAATGGACTCTGGACAGGGGCCCTGCAGAGGAGAAGAACCTGAGCCAGGTTTCTGTGGTTCTCTGGCATGGATTTTAGTCACAGCCCTGGATGGAGAAGAATGTGACCTACAATTTTTGGCTCACCTGGAATGGTGGGTAGGTGCAGGCACTGGGAGGAGGCAAATCTGAAATGGGGATCTGTGCTCAAATGGGAAGAGCACTGGGGGCCAGAGGAAAGAGACCCTGACCATGGGTTTTTCTTCTTCTGAAGATTAGACTCTTAGTACAGAAGGAGAAAAGGAGGAGCTGAGGTTGTGTTCTCTGTGGTGTAGTTTGGGAATTGTTCACAGAGTGAAGGTCCTGATGCAGAAGGACTCCTGAACTAGACTTCTCTTCTCTGTCTGACAAGGACACTTTCTCTCCTGACACAGCAAGGAGCACAGGGCTTTGTTTCACTGTACTTGTTGCTGGGCGTCTTGTCCCCACGCTGCCAAAGAATCATTCAGGCGGCCTTGGAGAGAGATTGCTGCACTCTCTGTTAAATATGGTTGTTTACAGACTCCCAAAGGGACTATGGTCAAGCTACAAATTGTGGGTTACAATGTACAGGGAATTTGAGAGAGGAGAAATCATGGGAACAAATGCCCCCCGGCCTCGCACCCTCTGGTGTTCCTGTTTGTTTAGCTAGGATTGCATGCCTCATACAGCAGGGCAGAATCTGATGGTAGGCATTTATACCTTGTGGTCAGCAGCATCTGGATGAAGATGTCAGGTGTCAGAGTTCTGTGCAATTCAGCATAAGAGACAAATGAAGGCATAGACCCACAGCTGTAGAAGATCCGCATCATTCCATTGATTGTAATGGAATAACATCAATTTTAGAGCTGGACAAATAACAGGCTTTTCAATTTGATGGCAATTTCAAAAAGTCAGGAAAAAAAATCATTTCAGGTTGGACTGAAAATTACGGATGAAGTGAAAAGTTGAAAAATAATTGTTTTTGTGTGAATGAAATGTTTTGCTTCCACCATTTTAAAATGTTTTTGAACTTTATTTTAAAAATTAAAGGATAAAAACTCCAATTTAAACTGAAAAAATTGGAAAGTTGCATTGGAAAATGTCAAAATGAAACATTTTATTTTTTCCAGAACATTTTTCCACAAATGAGAAATTTGGCAAAACCAACATGAAGTCATGAAATATTTTGGTGTCACCAAATCTGAATTTTTCACCAAAAAAAGTGTGTGACAAATTTTACTCAGCTATAATCAATTTACTTCAGCAGAAGACCTGAGCCAAGCCTCTAAAGGGATAAATTGAGCTTTAGTGTAACCCCACTGGTTTCAAAAAGAGTCACACTCAGATTAATTTGGCCCCATGTGCTCTGTCTTAATTCTAATTTTATTCAGGTTTAAACATACAGTGGAGCCCTGGTATAACGTGCCCTGGTATAACACGAATCCAGATATAGCGCGATTATACCGTGGCTCTCAAGTCTTTCTTCTCTGTCCCCAGCAGGCGCGGGGCCACGGCTTTTCTCCCATGCTGGGCAGTGTGCAGAGAAGCTGCGGCCCCGCACCTGTGAGGGACAGAGAACTCCGGGGCTGCAGACTGCAGCCCTGGAGTTCTCTGCGGAAGCCGTGGCCACCGCACCTGCTGGGGGCAGGGCCTGCAGCCCCAGAGTTCCCTGTCCCGACAGGCATGGGGCTGCAGCGTCTTTCCCAGTGAGAGAGCTGCGAGAGAAGCTGCGGCCCTGCGCCTGCCAGGACAGGTGACTCTGGGGCTACAGGTGCTGGTGTCCCCTGCCCCCGGCAGGCACGGGGACAGCGGCTTCCACAGAGAACTCTGGGGCTGCAATCTGCAGCCCCAGAGTTCTCTGTTCCCGGCAGGCATGGGGCCGCAGCTTCTCCCCGCTGCTGGGGTGAAAAGTGGTAGCTGCTTCTCTCTCCCTCTGGGGTGAAAA
>ML677377.1:3413231-3464441 GCA_007922305.1 Dermatemys mawii
CTGGGGTGAAAAGTGGTAGCTGCTTCTCTCTCCCTCTGGGGTGAAAAGTGGTAGCTGTTTGATGGTGCTTGGCAGCACTGCACAACACTTTAGGACTGACAGTGACTTGGAGTATAGTCCTGATATTTCAAACATGGTTGCATAAAATTAGGCATCTGAATCCATATTTAAGCACAGGAGTTGAAATCATTAGGATCTGCCTGTAGTGTCAGTTGTATCCTCTGCTTCCTGTTATCCTGAAGCTGCTGTGCAATGTTGCTGATACAGAATGGCTGAGGAGTGCCACCCTAAGGGTGGCTGCATTTCATTGATTGGTATATGATCCCTGTGGCATCGCTACAGTGTATAGGGCAGTTTGAGATGAAAGATGTAGATGAATACTACAGGATATTCATGGATAGTCATTATACCAGAGCTAGCAAATTCCAGCTTGCCTTAGGGTCTTATCAACACTGGATAATGCTGCCCTGCTAACTGCCTCTTGTTCCCACTCCAGTAATTGAAATACTACTCTGGTCCACAGCCATGAGTGCAGTGTTCCCAAAACCCCATTGCACTCAATGAAGGGAACAGTTTTCATTCTCTGGAGCTTACAGGGTGATTTACAATGAAGAACTAGATAAAATCCGGTCTGATTTGCTCTCTTCTCTCCCCCTAGGAATACACCATTGATGTCTTTTTCCGGCAGTCCTGGAGAGATGAGCGGCTTAAGTTTGATGGCCCCATGAAAGTCCTCCCCCTTAACAACCTTCTGGCCAGTAAGATCTGGACTCCTGACACCTTCTTTCACAATGGCAAGAAATCAGTGGCCCACAACATGACCACACCCAATAAGCTGCTGCGCCTGGTGGACAATGGCACCCTTCTGTACACCATGAGGTAGGTGTGCGTCTCCCGGGCATGGACAGACCCTGAGCCCATGGTTCTTCAAAAGCCCTAGGCGGGCCCTAGGCTGAGATGATCCTATGGCATGCTACGTCCAGGGCTGTGCAAGCTTCCCACTTTTTAAGGTCCAAAATGAGTTTAATCTCTTGATAGTTGAGCTGCAGATTAATCTGCATAGTGTCAACAAGTCATCCTGCCCACAACTGGCAAACAACACATAACATTTTGGTAGCATGTTTCAAACATTCATTTATTCTCACTGCGGTCCAGGGACGTGGGTCTCTCAGAATCAATGTGCTCCTGTTTCTGATGAGGAAACACAGGCCCAGAGGCCAAATGACAGAGTGTCCCTGAGTAAAGAGAAGGTGAAAATACTGGGCATGATGCTCCACTGCGTCACACCACTGGACTCATTTAAACCTGTGAAAAATGAGTATAAAATGCATTAGCATGGAAGTAGCATTTACACTGAACTGCACTCAGTTTAAACCAGGAGTGATTCCACTGTAGTCAGAGGAATTACACTGGTTTTAAACGAACGCAAGTAAGAGAAGGATCAATCTCATAGACTCATAGACTTGAAGGTCAGAAGAGATCATATCTGTCTGTCTTAGGTATTTATCTGGCCTCCATTACCATAAGTATCTGAGTGCCTCACTATCTTGAATGCATTTGTTGTCTCTACATGCCTGGAAGACAGGGCAGTATGATCAGACCCCAAAGATAAATCCTAAGAAAATAAGTAATAGGCCCCCCAAAATCATATCTGGGTTTTTCTGCATTAATTAAAGGTTAGCTTGCATCCAGCTTGAGATGTCACAAGACAACATGGAACACAGAGATGAAGGAAATCTGAAAATGCTGATAAGGGGTTATAGATGTGTAGTGCATCTACACAGAAGTGGAATGAGACAGCATAAGAATGAAGCCCAAAGGTCATCAGTGTTACACCAGAGCCCATAGAGTGAAACTCAACTGGGTACCTGAAAGGCAAGATGGGCTTTTTTGTTTTCAGGCATCATCTTCGAGCAATAAAGGTTCTGTGGACCAAATTATCTCCTCAGTGTAATATGTGCAGCTTCCGTGTCTTCAAAGGGACTGCATGTGTACATTGACTCAGAACTAGTAAGCTGTTGTGACCACCATTGGTGATGGAACAGTGAGGAAGTTACAGAGAAACCTCCGGATAGACAGAGCCTGACTTCTGCCCTTGCTAAAGGTGTCACAGATTCCATAGTTGTTATTAACAGAGAAGGATGAAAAGCTGGAACATTAAGCCTGAGATCTCAGTCCCAAGAAGCAAATTTGTCTCTACAATTTAGCTTCCATGTTGGATCCAAAAGCAGAAGAGGCCTATTTTTTCTGCTCAATTTCTGTGCAGTTGAACTGTTGCAAGGACCAGTCTTAGATGGCAGAAATTTCCTAAGACTGGCTAATCCCCATCTTGGGCTGAAATTCTGCCATTTGGGGCTGAAATGTCCTAAAAACAAATTATGAGATTTCAATGCTGTCAGATCCAAAGTCTGAATCCTAGAAGTGACTCAGCCTTGAACCCAAACCCCAGATTGGAGCCTAAACCCAACCCAGAGCTGAAACACACCTGTACAGCCTACCAGTGATTATTAAAGAATAGCCTGGGACAGCAAAGTGAGTTTTAGAAAAGGACAAAGCCAAAATGATATAACTGGAATAAACAAAGTCTCTGGTGCTGTGCAGGGTGCTATAATGCTTTTGTGCCATATATAGACCAAAGGATTATCACATTTAACTCTAAGAAATTGGAATGAGTCTCTAGCTCATCCGCTAGCGCTACATAGGTAACTGCATGAGCGATAATGACACATCAAAGGTTTTGATAATCTCATGGTAACCATGAGAACGAAGCTGAAGTGGTTTGTAGTACCATCCGCCCCGGAGAGGTGTATTTAGCCTGATACACACTTTTTGCTATTGGATTTTGCTGTTTAAAGGAGCTCAGCTGATTGTATGAAGGAAATCATAATTTCTTCCTGTGTGTCTAATTTTTGTCAGGTTGTTCCTCTTGGGGGTAGAGCAAGAGAGAAAACTTAGAGCTTGCAGGGTGATTTCAAGGCCACTGTAAACAAAAAGTGTGTTGCAGGTGGGCGGGACAGAGAAAATTACTGATTAGAGGGTAAAATGGTAGGATTATGAGATCATCTAGAGCTGGGTGAAATGTTTTGGACCAATAATTTATTTGCTGAAAACTGCAGTTTTGAGTTGATTGAAACTGTTTGCGAGTTTGGGTCAGATTCAGTGAGTAGTTTCAGCCAAGAAAAAAAAAAAAAAGACTTTTTTTACATCAAAACATTTCAGTGCAACTTTTTTGAAACAGAACGTTTCAACTCTTTGTTATGAAATGAGGTTTTGTTGTAAAATCTGGTTCATTTTATTTTTAAAAAACACAAAGGATTTTAAAAAAACCAAAATGAAATGAAATATCCCGTTCTGAGTGAAATTAAACATATGATTTGATCCTACACAAAAAAAAATCCATTTTTCATTCTGGTGAAAAAATAGATTTCATTTCTGAACATTTCAAAATGTTCATTTCAGGTTGACCCAAAATGAATTTTTTCCCATGGTGTTCATTTCTGCCACTGAACTGAAAAATCAGTTATTTGCCCAGGACCAGGTCAGAGGTACCTCAGCCAATCATCACGTGCTGTTTAGGATTCATAGTGATATTTCACAGCTAAACTATTTGAGCCCAAAGATGGCATTGCACCTCTGAGATAGGACTGTCTTCTCTGCTAGAGGTAGTGTGGCAGTAAATATGTATAGCTCTGCAACAAGTCTTTTTGAACAATTGCTGCAGAGGCTGTGGTAATTGGCTGAGAAATGAGGCATAGTTCTCTTATTCTGACATTTTGACATTTCATTAGGCAAAGCATATGGTCCCGCAGAGTCCTTGGGCCAGGAACAGGGCTCAGCAGAAGAGGCCATCTGGGGAGAGAGGGGAAAAGGGAGGGATGTCTCCTCTCCTAAGCTGTGATTGATTTCAAAGTCCACCTAAATATTTTTAGCTAATTAGTGCACAGAAGAATGAGAGAGCGAGTGTGCTGGGTATGAGAGAGCGAGAGATCACATGTCTGAGAGTGTGCACATGTGTGCAAGAGAGAGGAAGTGTGCGTGATGAAAGCCAGAGAGTGTGTGCACGTGGCGGAGCACAGTGTGTGTGTGTTTGAGAGAATGCATATGCAAGTGCACGTATGTGGGAGAAAGTATGTGAAAGCACATAGAGTTGCATGTGAAAACGTTGTGAGAGTGCACGTGCATGAGAGAGAGAGCGCACATGCCTGCCCCTGCATGTGTGAGAGAGAGAGAGGTCTAAGGCCTATTTCCCTTTTCCCTACAGTAAGAAAATGCTTCCATTGGTCACGTTATCTGAGGCACTAACCTTCTGGCTGGTTGAAAAGTTTCAGATGAGATTTTGCCTGAACATTTTAGCCATTTCATTTCCTGTGGTTTTTTGAGACCTTGACATTTAGTTTTCTGTACAATTTTATGGGGCCCATATTCCCTCAGTTTATGGGATGGGGAGAAGCTGTTCTTTTGTGATAGGGGATGGAGTGGGCTCCTTTTGGTTTGGTATCTGCTAGTAAAATTCTCTTTGAGCTTGAAATTCTATTCTTTCCATACATTTGCAATTTCACATGAAGCTGCCATGGCAGCCGTCTCCGGCCATTCTGGCTTGTGCAGGGCTAGAGCAATGCCCAGAGGCATGCAAACATCTGTGATACATACAGACAGATGCAGACAAGGTCAAGCAGATCAGAAGTGTCCAGAGACTTACAATACGGATTCCAGCTAAAGATGTGGAACACTCTGTGTGCTGGATCCTTGAGCAGCCAGATTGAGGAGTTTGAGGCTGAGGGCCAGGTGGATACTGTCATTGCTAATGACAAGGTGCAGCTATGGGGGAGACTGCCTTGATGCTGCTCTAAAGTACACTAGGACCATCGTGGCAGGGACCGCAAAATCTGAGGTCTGTAACCTGTGTGTATCCTCCATGACTCAGCCACTCCCAGGGGACAATGATGGCGGCTGAGCATCTAGTCCAGTATAGTTAATTAAAAAGGCAGATTTGGCTTATTAGAAAAGCACTAATGATGAGGGTGTGTCCTTTGGGTGAGATGACTTTGGAATTAACTCACTGGGGTGCTTTTGAAATGATAAGGTCATCAGTGAAGCAAGAAGGATCTGGACCAAAGAAGGTGGCTTAAAGAAAGGGTAAAACAGGCCACAGATGGTAAAATGGGCAGTTTCCACCTGGATAAAAACAATGAGGAAGTTAAAGTTCATGCACCAGGGTCTCAGCAGTATTTTTATGCCAATAACATTGAAGAGTGTTACAAGAAAAAATCCATTCTAGCTGGAGAAGAGACATTTGCAGCCCAGAATGATGTATGACTCCCTCAAGGACAGAGTGATAAGAACGATGCAGACTTGACGGAAGAGCTAACAAAATAATAAGTTCCCCAAACAAATTTGTAGCTGAGAGAGAGATGCTTCACTTAAGAAACGAAAGAGAAGTAGCAAGTGTATCTGATTTTCTAGGCGTTCATCCCCAATCACTTTGGGCGCCTGTCTGCCCTTTGTATTTGGTATGAGAAATCTAGAATTAAATCAGAGGAACTGAAGCTGGACTGAGCAGTGCATGCAGTGTTGGTATGTGAACCCAACAAAGGAAAAGGACTGCAAACGTCACACCTGATGCAAAGCACATGGCAGTATTTCCAGTGATGTCAATGAGTCTGGAATCAGGCACTGAAAAGTGCCTCTGCTTACATGCCCTGTTGTCCAGTCCGCACATGAGGAGGAGTGAAGAGGACATCAGTAAACTGGGGGCAGCAGGGGTGATTTTGTTGCTTGGGGATGTTACTTTAAACCACTCAATGTTTCTGTACCAGGCCAAAAAGCAAGAGCTGGGTCAGAGAGGCCTGAGCAGCCGATCACACTCAGCCAGGAGAACGAAGCACCTCACCAGCTGTGGACTGCATTGGGAGCCCCTCACTCCCAAAGGGGAGCAGTTACATGACTAGTCCCATTGACTTCCATTTAACCGATCCCTACTGGGAGTACAGGTTTCAGTCTGGTGCACAGTAAATATGCAGGACCTACCCCTAATGAGAGAGCTGATGTTTTATAGCCCTGCTCACACGTGTGTGTCAGGCACAAAAACAAATCTCCCACGTTCCATTTAGAATTAATATCAACAATTTAAATAGGATCACAGAAACTGGCAGACATGCCCCAGTATCTGTAGCTGCTGAAGAAATATACAAGTCAAAACATGTTCCTGTTACGTGAAGAGAAAAGAGCATAGTACTGGAACACGGGGGCAGAGATGGGAGAGACGTTGGGAAGCTAGCAGGACAATGAAGGATACAAGCAGACCTGTTTGCCTTTCCCATTAACTGTCACAGGAGGAAATTACTCTTTGCTGTACTTCAGTAATTTACCTAACAAGGCCCATATTTTCTCCCACATTGAGATCTACCCTGCCCAGGAGAGTGAGTTCTTTGCACCAATCCTGGCCCATCTAGCAGCAGCAGTTCCTACAGGGATTGTATGCCCAATGTACCTGGCCTCTAGACATTGCCCTTCTCTACGCCATGGGGGATGGGAGGTGGAGCAGGAATTGGGAATGGCAGCTTCACATGGCCTTTTAGGTCCTGTGGGTATAATTCAAAGAAAAATATAAATCTACATTTCATCCAGACATGGGATTGTGAAAGGCATAAAAACAAAAAGGCATGTTGCTAAAAGTGCCAGACTTACATTTTTCTTGCCTCTTGGGCCTTGCAAGAACCTATAAAGGGCAATCAGAAGAATTGCAGAGATCTGTAGAGTATAAAGAATGCATTGTTCTTATAGTGCGTCTTTCTAGATGATGGGAGTGTGAGGATTTGTGGGAACTATAAAGTAACCAGACCCCTCTAACTAGAAGTGATATACAGTTCCAACACTACAAGATTTATTTGCTAACCCAGCAGGACAAACATGACAACACATTGCATCAGAGCAATTTTCTAACAAAATTTGTTCAGTGAGCAGCTGACAATGAGCATTTCTGTAAGAGCTATCCACTTTTATATTCAGTTGAACAGAACTCAAGTGCTATCCGTAGCAGCTCCATCTACTGACTCACAATAATGTTACACAAACATACACTCCATGAAATCTCACGGTAGGGTGACCAGATGGCAAGCGTGAAAAATCAGGATGGTGGGGAGGGCAGGTAATTGGTGCCTATCTAAGACAAAGCCTGAATTTTGGGATTGTCTCTCTAAAATCGAGACATCTGGTCACCCTATCTCAGTGATTTCAATGGGGAAGCTGAGGGAATGTCATACTGGAACTTGATCAAATGTGTCCACCTCAGTAGATCCAGATACCTGGATCTAGTGGTTCTCAAGTGCATTGTTTCTGGTTCACTTCACAACAATGACCTGCAGACCTGCTTAAGAAAAGTGTATTTTTGTTCCACCAAAAATTTCAACACAATCATTTTTTAAAAAAATTTTCATCAGAAATTTTCTTTGAATTTTTGGAGGTTTTGTTAAAACCTCCCAAACTAATTTTTTTGCCTTTTGCTATCTGTAAGACAAAAACTTTTCAGGGTTCTTTGGTTCATAGGAACCTTCCTTGACCATCTGAATTCTCAACAGAGTTATTTGTTGTCTCTAGAACCCCTTCTGTTTTGGCTCCCTTCTGTGTATGTTAAACAGCTGCAGACTTTCACTGCCAGTTGCAATAGTCCAACAATAAGCATAAGTTTCTAGACTGAATGAAAACACTTTCCTGAATCCTTTATTATCAGTCACTTCCATTTGTGCCCCAAGTACTTTACTGTCACTGGTGCTGTTATAATGGTTACTGTGTCCCCTCCTTGAATCAGCTGCATATTAATGTCGAGGCAAAGTGTTGATAGGACCACATTATGTCCTGCTGTTCCATGGATTCATGAGGATGTGCGTGGTGGGGGAGTGGGGTGCACTAGCGGAGTTCCTGACACACAATCCCCTCCTCTGTACAGCAGCAAGACACAATAACAGTCCCTGCCCTTCTCAAAGTGCAGGGCCTGTATCTCTGCACCGTCTAGGGGGGCCATAAGGGAGTAGGAAGAAGTGGAACTGTGGCCTAAACATACCCCTACTTCATCAGCCAGTCTGTCTGGCCAGCGTGCTTAGGGGCGTACGTTGTACCCTGATGTACTAGAAGGCACACTGCCCTGGATTCCACAGAGCTCAGGAAGATAATGAAGAGCTGTGCCCAGTTCTTCCCAGGCTTTTAATTCTCAGAAGTGCTTTGATGCTTTGACTGACCCTAGTAACCATATAGCATGTGGAGACTCTGAATGTATAATCCATCAGCTTTGCAATAAGGTCCAGGATGCATTGCTAGAACTAGGTGTTAATGGTCTCTCTGCACATAATGCACAGGCAAACAAATGTACAAGATTTTGATAGATTTTCTAGGTGGCAATTAGTGGATAAAGGTGAACTTTGTCAGTCAGACTCAGTTTGCAAAATGGGGAAAGTGGCAAGAGCGGAGTGCAACCTGTTCTCTCCAGCAAGGCTCTGCTGCCAAGAGATCTGCTAGGAGTCAGCATTTTGAAACTGTGTAGACTTTGGTGGATATGGGACAAGATGCTGCAGCAGCAGCTCCATGCTGGATCCTCAGCAGATGTGTGTTTACGATGCTGGCCTGTGTTTGTCTTGTAGGTTAACCATTCACGCTGAGTGCCCCATGCACCTGGAGGACTTCCCAATGGATGTGCATGCCTGCCCGCTGAAATTTGGGAGCTGTAAGTGCCCAGTTCAACCTTCTTAAAGGTGGGGGGGAGGGCACACAGTATAGTTTTGTGTGCCCATATGCTGGTAGCTTATTTATTGAATGGAATCCTTCCGTCAAGTATTTTTGATAGCATTATTATTAATCATACAGCCCCCACACATTTACCAGGTGTTTCATATAACAAAATCAAACTGTGCTGTGCAAGCAGTTCCCACTGTCGTCCATAGGAGCTGGGTGTGTGCATCTGCAGGTAATTCGGACTCTGGGGATAGGTAAGTGACCCTGGGTCTCGCTTTAAGGTTACCAAGCTAGTACAGGGACAAACAGCTTCACTCACCTCTCTCTGGCTTGGGTCAGCAGTGCTCAGTCTCACAGAGCTGGATCTGATGGTGTTTCTCTCATTAAACCTTTGTCCAGGGGACAATGATGATTTATTGAACTATTGAACTCCCAAGCTGTCAGACTCGCAGCTCTTCGGCAGGGTCCCCAGGTTCAGAGTACCTGCCAGCCAGGCTGTCCTGGAGCTGGGGCTCTGTTCCCTCTTGTGGAAAATTCCAAAATCGGTGGTTTTCATTCCTGATCAGAACGAAATCAAATTCTGAAATATCTAAATCCTCCATGAAACAGAATTACCTTCCTTGGCAGGATCTCTGCACAGAGCCACCACCTCCCTGCCTAGTGAGCAGACAGCTGCCCTTCTGGTTCAATCTACTTTAACTCCTGAGGGGTTACCTATTCCCAACTAAGCAAAACAGTTTGAGTTCCTCCCACCTCCCCAACAGCCTGTACTCTAAGACAATCAAATAAAGCCTGCCTCCCATCTCAATAAATGTCCAGTCAAGGAACCCATGGCAGCCTGAAATAAAGCTCAAGGACAAAGACTATCTGGATAAATCTAATCAGCTACCAGAAGGGAATGTGGTTATCAGCATGACTGGAAGCTTCTGCTCTCTCTGTCTCATAACACAAGAAGCCAGGGGACAGCCACTGAAATTGAAAGGCCAAATATAAAACTGATAGAAAGAAAACACTTTTTCACACAATGTGTATTTAGACTGTGGAACTCCCTGCCACACGAAGCTGCTGAAGCCAAGGACCGAGGAAGCTGCAAAAAGGGATTGGACATATATATATGGATATCAGGAATATCCAGAGTTTTAACAGGTCAAGATGACAAAGAGAGTATTGGAAGGGACATAAAGCCTCATACTTTAGGATTTAGACCAATCTCTAATTATTGGGGATTATGATGAGATAGGAGTGGGGCAGATTACTCACTTCTGCCCAACTGAAGAGTTTCTTGAATCTTCATCTGAAGATCTGTCACTGGCCACTGTCCGAGCAGTTATAGTGGACTAAGTGGATGATGGGTAAGATCAGCTATGGCAATTCCTATGTAATAATGGTACTATCAAATGCCAACACAACACACTTGCCAAAGAGCCTTTGGTTAATGAGATCCTACAGCCTGGGTCTAATCGGAGAGGAAAAGTGTGTGCCTGTGACTCAACACGTCACATCTGGGATGCACTGCCATGGAACCAGGCAGTGGGATGGATGTCCTGTGGATGCCTTCGGATCAGGAAGGAGTTGCCACTTTAGTTTGCATCCTTGTCCCCTTGACTGTTCACCCAACTTCTTCAGCCTACCAGGGTGTACTTGGCAAAGGTGTTGGCCTGCACTGACGTGCCTTGATCCTGGGGCAGGTAATTGTACCCTAAGGTTGTCCTTATTCTGACAGTAAGTCCAGTCCTATCTGTGACCACTCTCGCCACTTCACGCTCTGACTGCTAGCAGTTGGTTCCATCAGAGGCTGGCTGCCGAGGCAGAGAGTGCAGGGCTGAATTTGTTGTTGGGTGTGGGGTAGGCGAACGCTGTCTGGCCATGTCCTTTCCCTCAAGTGCTTGTTTCTCCTCATGTGCTGCATCCCCTTCTTTTTCCTGACATCAGTGAGCTCCCATTCACGTGGGAAGCCAAGCTTCCCGGGGACAGAGGAGGGAGGAACATCCTGATAGTGTGAGGGAGCTGTCAGTCTAGCAGGGAGAGGGACAATTAGTCTGATTCTCTAGTGGAGTACACAGCCATTTGCTGGCTAGTGTCCCCTCTGGGCCCTCCATTACCACTGGATTTGATGAGGCCTTCATTTCAGTTCATTGACTTCACTTCTTCTTTCATGTGGCATTTGTAAAGCAGCAGGCTGGGGTTGTAACTGAATTTTGAGATTTGAAAGCCATTCTAATGCATCTGGGGTAGCGAGGTTGATTCCCCGTGTACCCCCAGTGTAAGCATGATTGGGACAGTTATCCATCATCTGTCACATGGTTGTACCACAGCACAGTCACAGTTTGGTGACTCTTTGACTTTCCATTTGTGGAGGAGTGCACCTTTTGTGCACTGCTCCAACATCCCTGAGTGCAGTTCACTGCCGACAGGGAAGGCAGAATCCCAGGACTTCTTTCTTTGACTTTTCATTAAGGTATTTTAGTGTGGGCACCACAAGTTGCCAAATGACTCAAGCCAGTGAGTGCTGGCATTCTTTCTGTTGGCCTGTAGTGTTGATGTGTGGGTCCAGAAAGATTTCCTGGATTGAGTCTGGAGAGGGGCAGTGAATTGAGGTCTTTGTGTATCGGCAGATCCAGAGCAGTCAGGATCTTGTGGTACTCCCAGACCACAGCAGTGTCTCACCCCACTAGATGCTTGAAAATGTATGTTTTCTCTTCTGTTATTGCCCCTGTCTTTGTCTGATCCACTCAGCCCCTTGCTGAGTCAGGCACTATGGTTCTAATACTAGAAGTAGTCAACTTGGCCTTCTCCCTCTAATTCCTGGGTGGAAACCAGCATAAGAACATAAGAATGGCTGTACTGGGTCAGACCAAAGGTCCATCCAGCCCCATATCCTGTCTACTGACAGTGGCCAATGCCAGGTGCCCCAGAGTGAGTGAACCTAACAAGTAATGATCAAGTGGTCTCTCTCCTGCCATCCATCACCCTCCTCTGACAAACAGAGGCTAGGGACACCATTCCTTACCCATCCTGGCTCATAGTCATTAATGGACTTAACCTCCATGAATTTATCCAGTTCTCTTTTAAACCCTGTTATAGTCCTGGCCTTCACAGCCTCCTCAGGCAAGGAGTTCCACAGGTTGACTGCACTGTGTGAAGAACTTCCTTTTATTTGTTTTAAACCTGCTGCCCATTAATTTCATTGGGTCGCCCCTAGTTCTTCTGTTATGGGAACAAGTAAATAACTTTTCCTTATTCACTTTCTCCACACCACTCATGATTTTATATATCTCTATCATATCCCCCTCTTAGTCTCCTCTTTTCCAAGATGAAAAGTCCTAGCCTCTTTAATCTCTCCTCACATGGGACCCATTCCAAACCCCTAATATTTTAGTTGCCCTTCTCTTAACTTTCACGAATGTCTTCAGAGAACTATCCACAATGACTCCAAGATCTTTTTCCTGATTAGTTGTAGCTAAATTAGCCCCCATCATATTGCATGTATAATTGGGGTTATTTTTTCTGATGTGCATTACTTTACATTTATCCACATTAAGTTTCATTTGCCATTATGTTGTCCAATCGCTTAGTTTTGAGAGATCTTTTTGAAGTTCTACATAATCTGCTTTGGTCTTAGCTATCATGAGCATTTAGTATCATCTGCAAACTTTGCCACCTCACTGTTTATCCTTTTCTCCAAATCATTTATCAATAAGTTGAATAGGATTGGTCCTAGGACTGACCCTTGGGGAACACCACTAGTTACCTCTCTCCATTCTGAAAATTTACCATTTATTCCTACCCTATGTTCCCTGTCTTTTAACCAGTTCTCAATCCATGAAAGGATCTTCCCTCTTATCCCATGACAACTTAATTTACGTAAGAGACTTTGATGAGGGACCTTATCAGAGGCATTCTGGAAATCTAAGTACACTATATCCACTGGATCCCCCTTGTCCACATGCTTGTTGACCCCTTCAAAGAACTCTAATAGATTAGTAAGACATGATTTCCCTCTACAGTAACCATGTTGACTCTTGCCCAACAATTTATGTTGTTCTATGTGCCTGACAATTTTATTCTTTACTATTGTTTCACCTAATTTGCCTGGTATGGATGTTAGACTTAGTGGTCTGTAATTGCCAGGATCACCTCTAGAGCCCTTTTTAAATATTGCCATTGCATTAGCTATCTTCCAGTCATTGGGTACATAAGATGATTGAAAGGATGGGTTACAAACCATAGTTAATAGTTCTGCAATTTCACGTATGAGTTCTTTCAGAATTCTTGGGTGAATACCATCTGGTCCCAGTGACTTGTTACAGTTAAGTTTATTAATTAATTGGTGCATCGTTAGCAATGCCAGGGCTGGGAATGGTGGTTTGTTCTTAGCCAGCTGCTTGTAAAGTTACTTGGGACAAAGTTTGTTCTTATAATTGCACACACAAAGTCTTTGTTTTAGAGACAGGCAATGGTGTTAATGACCTGTTTTCTTGAGCAGTTATAATGCAGTGTCAGGAGCTGCCAACAGGAGGCACCATAAATCTCTTCTGTAAGACATTTGGGGATGGACACTTCAGGAGAAAAGAGACTCAGAGGAAGAACAACTTGCTGTGGGGCAAGGGTAGCTAACCCTGCATCTGCTCCTACATTAGCAAAGCCTGGAATCCGCTCTCCATTTCACATCCCATTGCAGGCCTGGAAGGAGAGGGTGGAGGAAGGAGACTCTTAAACATGTTTTTGGCAGGCCCCCAGGGTGACAGTGTCATTTTGTGTTTTTTGTAATATTTCAGCCTCTGAATGATGGGGATGTTGAAACAAGATGCTGAGAGCTTGTAAAACTGGCCATGATTATGATCGGTATCCATACAGCACCCATCAGCATAGTGTCTGAGCACACGGCTCATACGTTCAGTAGAATGGCATCAAAACCCCATCTATACCCCCATGAGGAGTGCACCCTTGGCAGATCCCCCTCAAACCAGGAGGCTGGTCACCAAGTAGTTGTAAAGAGTTTAGACTTGATCAGATCTGAGGCTTAAAGGGCTTCTGCCGTGTCCCTTTAACTTGCCAGACATATTCTTTAAGGACTCGGCAGAACTCAGCTCAGGTTTCTGAGGATCCTGGCAAGCTGGATAGATCACTGCTGATCTTCTGTCCCCATGCCATGTTTTAGCAGTGGCAGCCTTCCCATTGGCTGCAGGGCAGAGTGCTCCCTTGAAAGCAGGGAGCCAAGCTTTGCATAGCAGCTTTCACTTTTCACCAGCCAACCAACCAACCCCTGTGTTCACATTGTTCCAGGGCTAGAAGTGAGATGAGTTCGAAGGTCTCTCTGTCCTCCCTAAGAGATGTATGTGCACATGCCATGCCACCCTGCAGTGACTCGAGAGCATGAGTGTCAAGCGTAGGGCAGACTGGGAACCAGGGCACAAACCTCAAACTGGTTGTGAGTTCTACAGCTCTCAGCTGCCACAGGCAGTGGGGGGACCCTGAAGCTGTCAGCTGCAGCAGTGGCAGGTGCCAGACTCCTCCCGCCCCTACCTCAGCAGGGCTCGAACTCTCATCCCCACTGTCAGCCCCATTTTGTCCTGGTTATTTTTAGTAAAAGTCAGAGACAGGTCATGGGCTTCTGTGAATTTTTGTTGCTCATGACCTGTCCCTGACTTATACTAAAAATAACTGTGACAAAATCTTAACCTGTCTCATAGCCAAACCTATAATTAACTGTATAAAGATTTGTTGTATGCAATGTTATTGTAGAGACAAAGTGGGGGAGGTGATATCTTTTATTGGACCAACTTCTGTTGGGGAGAGCAGCAAGCTTTTGAGTTGACTCAGAGCTGCTCTTCAAGTTACTTACAGGACACTCTACTACAAGGGTGGGCAAACTTATGGCCCGTGGGCTGCTTCCGGCCCATCAGAAGTTTTTATCTGGCCCTGGAGCTCCTGCCAGGGAGCAGGGCTGGGAGCTTGCCCTGCTTCACCCACCCAGTGCTCCGCAATAGTCACATGGGTGACTCCACAATAGTCTTTGTGACTATTAATAATCCATTTGTGACTCCACAATAGTCTTTCTGGTGACCATGCACCATGGGTGAAAGTAACTTAAAGGACGTATCAGTACTCCAGAGTGGTGATTTATAAGTCCCCGGAGGGTAGCAGTGGTGGGAGCCCCGGGCCCTTTAAATCACCACTCGAGCCCTGCTGCTAGAGCCCTGGGCTGCCCCACATTGTGCAAACAAGACATTAAACAGACCAGAAATATCTTCAGGGCTTTAAATGGACCCAAAATTTCAGTGCCACTGCTACATGACACAAGGAATGCCTTTGTCCCAGAGGAAAACTGTTATAGAGTTGACAACTTTATTTGCGTGCAGGATAACGGCGGAAGGAGAGCGGGGAGAAGGTAGATGTCTAGCACTGAAATATCAGAAGGGTTTTCTAACCTAAGGTTAAGGTGCATTGAGTGTGGGGATCCAGGACTGGAATAAAAGGGGGTGTTACAGACCAGGATGCCAGTGCACTGGCAGAGGTGGGAGAAGTGCAGGCTTGGAAAAACAGAGCGGTCCGAACTACATTGGAAGTGCTTACACAGCATCGTCATGCACAGAGAAACATCATCCATTCATCAGAATCACCTTTTCTTCCTTTACACTTAACAGGTTTGCCAAAAGCAAAAATGCAATCATGGCCTTTTCTTTTTTAATTAGACAAATCATTGAAGTTTCAACCCACAGTGTCCCACAAAGCTTTGCAGGCTGGGATTTGACCCATCATCGATCCTACAAAAGAATATCCTGGTTTCACTTTGAGTCTTGTCGGGGAACCCTAGGGAAAGGGGAAGAGTTAAAAATCTCTTGTCGATGCCCTTTCCCAGCATCTGTTTAGCAGGCTTCTGCAGTAGACATGTAGACGTGATCACTGCAGGGAGCTGCAGTCAGGGGTGGATTAAAGTAGGGATCTTGCCATCTGGCCCTTATGGTACCACTAATGGCCTCTGGCTGGCTGTGAAGGTCCCTGGTTCTGAACACTCATCTCGGGGAACTTGCATCACAGATTGTGCCATGGAGCTGTCTGCAGATATGCGCTTCATTGTCTGCAACCTCCACCCACCCCTGCTGTACTTCCAGGAGAACTCAGGCCCATTAGCTGTTTTTTTGTTGTTGGTTTTTGTTTTGTTTTTTTTTTTTTGAAGGGGCAGAGATTTGAGATAGACTTGAGCTGCAAGTTCTTTCCCTAGTGCGGGGAGAGGAGCAGGTGGCAGTGAAGCACATGGGACTCCACTTCTCTTTACCCGCAGTGAAACAGCTCGCAACTCCCCTGCTGAGCCAAGGGGACTTGCTGGCTTGCTGGAGGAAGAAAGGAGGTGGGAGGCTAAAAGAGAGCAGAGTTACCAGCATATTCCAAGTCTCATGATATTTGGTGTTTTTCTTCAAGTGCCAGCTCCTGGAGTCCTGTGATTTTGCAAAAACCTCAGCTATATATCTTTTTACCGTAAGGCCATTTCTAGTCCACCTGATTGCAGCAAAAATCTTGAAAATGTGACTCTCTAAACACTGCAGCTCCAGAGGGCAAGTGCAAAGAATCCAGAGTGTATTGTTTTGTGTATAATCTTGTGGTTCTTTGGAGCCTGACTCATGATTTTTGAATGCTGCACTGTTGTCAATAGTGAGAAAGTAAGTATGTGAGTATGTATAAGTGTGAGTGGGGATGTTTGTGTCTGCAAGTGTAAGGGGGGAGTGCAGGTGAGGGGTGTGGATGATGTGAATGTGAGTATGTTTGTGAATGGGGTGGGAGGGCTGAAGGAGTGTGTGAGCACATGGGGAGGCTGGCGGAGGGGAGGGGTGTACGTAGACAGTAATCAGGCAGGGAGCTGGAGCTCCTCTTTGTTCTGAGTACAGTGTCGTCTGCCTCTCTCTGTAATTTAGCAGGCTCCTGCTGGCTGCCTCTTCTGCAACTTGCAGGCAGTCACTTCCAGTTTCCAGCCCCTGCAGCTAACTCCTGGGGAGGAGGACTGGCAAGCTGGTGAGGGGGAGCCTGTGATCATGCAGATGAAGAGAACAGGGGGGCAGAATGGCGGAGGGAAACTTTCTCAAGAGCCAATTTTTCACATACACTGGGATGGGGGAGGCTGAATGGCAGCTGTCGAGCTGCAAGTTGGTGAGGGTGAGGTGATCTCTGCCTTTTTCTTCTCACTTTGGTACAAAATGGCCTGACATTCAGCAGAAAGTGTACACACCCCTCCAGTGCTGGAGCCCGGCACCCCTCAGATCCCCAGCTTATTAGACTAATTATCCCTGACCAATGTGCTGGTGACTGTGGGTTAGAGAAGGCCCCGATGGAGCAGTGGCATGGAAGCTGAGCACTGCAGAGGACAGAGTAGAGCCCAGTTGATTGCTCAGCTGCCTGTCTGGGAAAGGAAAGTGGAGGACAGAGGAGAGAGAGGAAGCTCGGAAGTTCTTCGAGGAGAAAGTCCATGCCATTTATGTGGCATGCACCCCATTTAATAAGGGGCAGATTTTCAAAAGCATGGAGGGAGTTAGGAGCAAAGGAGTTCTTGTGTGCAGAATAGCAGTGATTAGCACCCTTTGCTTTGAGAAACCCTTGCCTGCCAGATCCAGATAATGTTTCTGATGCAGCCCAACCAATATCTGAGGCAGATGCTAGAGCAGAGAGAAGCAGCTAGCTCTCCATGTTCCAATGTGTTCAGAAAGGACAAGTCATTGCCAGGTAGGCAGAACATTAAAGGTCAGTGTGCTGCCCTGTAAGCTGTCCTTCAACCCCTCCCTAAACTCAAAACATCTGGCAGACAGCCTTGACTTTGGTCATCTTGCTGGTTAGACATAACTGGCTATATTAGTCGCTGTGGCTCCTCTGAAGAGGCACTGGTGCTGAGTGTGGCCCCAAATCTTTGGTATGTTTTTGGCTGTCAGAAGCATGACCTCCTTCCTCTTCCCCCTCTGCAGATGCCTACACGAAGACGGAGGTGATCTACACGTGGACGCTGGGGAAGGATAAATCAGTGGAAGTGGCCAAAGGTGGATCTCGCCTGAATCAGTATGACCTCCTGGGCCATGTGGTCGGAACAGAGATGGTCCGATCCAGTACAGGTACTGGAGTGAGGTTGGGCTGGAAGTGGACATAAGAGCTGTGTGCGAAGTCAGGTGGGGTGTTCCCATGTGATTTGAATGTTTATTCTTGTCCTGGTTTGATCCATCATGTCTGCAAAGTAAATGGGAGCCATGGGAGGTATCTCAGTCAAAAGCAAGAACATCTAGTGATACCCAGTGACACTGCAGGCAGCAGATTATATCAAAGGATAGCATGGCCAGCATCACAGTAACCTTAGATCCAAGCTGGGGTGATGGGAGATGGAGCCATTCTAGCAGTCCAGGCCATGCCTGAGCATTGCCACACTCCTTAACATCACACTGTGTTCTTGTTGTTGAACAGAGCAGAGGGAGGTTTTGAAGGATAAGCAGCACAGCACCCCCTCAAAACAAGATGGCCTGATGGGAGAGGGGACATTCCTAGGTTATGATGGATGGAATCTCCAGCTGCACAGGGTCACCTGATGTGACACTCAGATATTTGAGTGGACACAGAATGTCCGTGTTATGAAGGAGAGCTCCATAACATGATGCTGGTGCTCAGGTACCCTGGTGCCTAGTGCCATAAAAATGCCAAGCTAGGAAGACTGGGGGATAGAATATCTCCAGGTTTTTCAGGACCCTACTCCAGCATTGCAGAGCTTATCTCCCTAAGCCTGGATGTTTGTAGATGGAGCATATCCATGCTATGAGGTACCACACAGCATTTACAACAGCAGAGCCACCTGTTCATATTCTGTTGGGCAATGGAGCAGGAGAGGAAGTGTCACGGGAGATTGTCATAGGCACAAATGGCAGTTAGGTACCTAACTGCCACTCATTTCCACTGGCAGACAAGCATCTTTCTGCCCACTTCCTTTAAAAACCAATGGGATTCAGACATGTGCCTCTGGAACTCTCCCGCCTTGCCCAGTTGCTTCTCATTTCCTGGGGGTGGGGCAGTTCAATTGGTTGAACTTTCAGTCTCCCAGAAGAACATCATCGTGCTGAAGTTTCCACTGAATTTTCTTTGGTCAGTTGTAGAAGAATGTCCCAAACAAATGTTTTCTTTTTAATGACCAATACTAATCATCTCTCTCTCGTTCTATCTGCTGCTCCTCCCTTTCTCCTGTGAATTCAAGTACAGAGAGTTGCAGTTACCCCATGTGTGTCTCTTCTAACTTTCTCCTTCTGTGTGTGCGCCAGAAGTTCTAGGATATTTCCTCTCTGTTGCACTTGATGTTAATTGTATACGTCTTTAACAGCTCATATACGTTGGGTGAGCAACAATCTCCAGCCTTCCTTGAGGACATGTGGGGAGTTCAGAGAACTAAATCTCATAATATTCGATCTAGCTCTGCCCTCAAGTTGTAGTAAAAATAATAACAAAGTAATAGGCGGAAATAGTGTGAAATCTGCAAAAGACACCAATGCATAATGGCTTAACAGAGCTAGAGTCAAAACAAAAGGACACCATGTTCCAGCAGTGATGAAAGCTTCAACCATTACCCTGAGCACTGAGGCAGAGGGAGGGGAAGGAAAATAGAGGCAAACAGACATAATTCACTAGCTCACACCCCAGGCCTTGAACAACCAGCATCCTGTCCTGACCCCACCTTCCAGATGAATGATACGGGAAGGAGCTGGGTATTGACCAATCATAACATCTTTTGTCAAAACATGAAGGGTACCAGACTCCCACTGTGACAAGGTAAAGGTGATGCAGTCTATAAAGGATGATGGTCCCCTTCCTGTCACATGGCTGCATGGGGGGGAGGTATAGAAGGGAGTGGAAGCTGGTTCAGAAGAGAAACAGGTGGAAGGGGGTGTGTCTTTTCCCCTCCAGGCTAGGTGAAACAAGGAAAGCCACTGGAGATTGTTGCTCACTGGTTTTCATTGGTTGGCTTTCATTTTGTCAAGTCCTGAGGAAAGGGGTGCTAATGGTTGGAGCTTTATATCACTTTTCTGGCTGATGACAGTTCTCACCAACATCCACCTACCCACATGCAAAGCAATCTCTGTGCAAAGCAATCTCTATGTTTGTCTTCAAGAGTGACATAGACCCCGATTTTGTATTGCAACAAACAAACATATACCAGTTTCATGCCATTATGGTATAATCTACTTTATCATGAGGTACCATAATATGTCAGATGCTAACTTAGACACATGCTACAATATCAGGTGATATAGCCGTACAGGACCAGGACATTCACACAGTTCATGTCCTCTGGGGATAAAAATTCTACTGTGAGATCTGGACTGAGGTTTTATTGGTTCAGGCCTGGCAAGTAACAATTGTTCTGCTGCTTTCTGCTCTAACCTGCTGTCCCTCCAGGGGAATATGTCGTCATGACCACGCACTTTCACCTCAAGCGGAAGATTGGGTACTTTGTGATCCAGACGTACCTGCCCTGCATTATGACAGTCATCCTATCACAGGTTTCCTTCTGGCTTAACAGGGAGTCTGTTCCTGCCCGGACTGTATTCGGTGAGTTTCTGACATGCAGTGTGCTGATGGGTGAGGGATTTCAGTGGAGGAGCAACCAGGGCTGCTTAGGTAACCATCGCACTGAAGGGAATGGCACTACACCTGTCTGCCTGCCTGCCAGTGTCTTCTAATCTGTCTGGTGCTCCTCTCTGTGCTACCTGAAGGTCTCATTTGTGAACCTTCTATTTCTTTTATGGATGCAGCATATCTCCGAAATATCCCTAGCCCTCTGCTTGGAGATCAGTTTCATGGGCAGGCTGCTAAGCAGTGCTGGCAATTGGTGAAATCTGTTCTCTCTCATCTATTAATAGGTACCCTGGATTCACATGAACCGTTGCCCTCTGCTGAGGCATGCCAGCCCCAGGGGCGTTGGCAGGCATATGCTGTGTCTATTGCCACCTCTCATTTTAACTTCTAAAGAGTAATGATGGTGGTTTTATCCTTCCTCAGACCTCTTATTAATGCCTATCTGGTGGGCAAGTGGCAAGGCTGCAGTAGCCAGAATCCTGATCTCTGAAGCGCTGCCAGCCTGGATTCTAATCGGCCTCACTGCTTATGTCTATGCGCCACGTGGGACACCTGGGGGGAAGAGGCACCTTGAGAACAGGAGAGGCAAGGAGGGAGGCAACTCAGAACAGGATGAGGATGGCTGAGAGGCAAGAAGGAAGTCAGGATGAGTAAGCAGCAAGTGTCGGAGCTTTTCTTCTGTAGCTAGCCAGTTGTTACCTGAAATCCGTGAGTCTAGGAGTGAGCACTTGGGTTAAAACCTGCCTTCCTTGGGCAAGGTCATTGAGAAGGTTCACAATGCTAGCAGAATCTACTTCCAGCCTTGTGTTCCCTCTAGTCAGGATTGAGGCCTAGGGGCAATTTTGAGACAGCATTGCTGCTGGTTTTCTCTGAGCAGTGAGCTGAGTTCAGGTGATCTGGATAACACTATTAGCTCTCTGACTGATCATGGATGTTGTTGACCTCTTTGCAGGACCTAGCAGAAATTAATGTAAATTTGATTGTCCAGCAGCCCCTCACATAAACAGAATGTTCTCTTGTCTCTGCTATTTAGCAGATTTTACTTTACTTGGTGGGGAGTGTTTTTTACGGAAATACGACTGATTTAGATATTGAACTCCATTCCTTCCCCTGTGTTTCCCACAGCACCCTACACCCCATTAGTGCTCCTCAGAATAGCCCATCATGCAGCCATTGGAATCAGTGAGAAAACCTCAAGTGATGCCAAATCAGTGCTGACTAATAGAGCAGGGCAGCAAACTGTTTTCTCGTCCCACGAATATTTTCAAGACATCAAAAAGTTTTCCCGTTCCAGCGGGGATGAAAACTCAGAATACTGACAATTTTCACGAGCCCAAAATGTTTTAAAAAATCAATGTGCATCAGGCAGAATGTTTTGTTTCAATAATTTCAAACTGTTTTGTTTCAGTTCTGACCTTTACCCTGTATTAAAAATGAAAAGATTTTCAACACAAAAAACTGAAATTTTCCATTTTGACAATATTGACACTTATTCCCCAAAATTTTTCAAGTCAGTGCATTCATTGAAACTGACCCTGTTTCACAGAAACAGATTGGGTTCCAAAGACTCAGTATTCTTCAGCAAAAGCCTGTTTGTCAACAAATTTCTGATCAGCTCTCTTGAATAATAATAAGAATCTAGATATTGATAAGCCAGTTACACAGAGCTGACTGCGCCCACTTTGTTCGAGGTTCTCTTGACGAGGTGATGTGGAATATAACAGGTGTATATGGGGAAGAAGGCTATAGGTCTGCATACACAATTTGTGCTTGCTGATTATATTCCTGGTCTGACCTGTACATGTGCTGATCCCTGGGCTAAGTCAGTAGGACTTCACTTTAAATTGATAGTAATTATTTTCATTTCTTTACACAATTTCTTTTTACTTCACTGTCAGAGACGGAAGGTAGGGCCAGAGTTACAAATATATGAACAGGCTATTTTAAAATGAATTCCTCCTTCAGTTACTTGCCAAGGCCTGAGACCAGGGTCTCCTCATTCGCTCGACACCAGTATCAACACTGGTATCAGAGAGGGCTCCATTTAAGCATAGCAGGTGTAGGTGGCTCTCTACAAGAGCTAAAGGGGACTCAGCCCCCCAAAATCTATCTACCTCACCATCTCACCAGCTGCCTGGTTGTCTCCGTGCACATGCCCATCTCTGCAGTCACAGTCCCGATGCATGCCATGTGATGCTGAAGGGGGCACCTTGAGCCTTCCCCTAGTGGCAAGAGCCAACTGGCGGGAGCAGAATCCTGGCCTAGGCTGGCACCAAAGGTCAGAACGGAGCCGCTGCTGCCTAGGCTCATGGGACAGGATGGAGCTAGGGTGAATGCAGGGTGGGAGGACTCATTCTCCATTCCCTGGCTCCAGCTGGGGCAAGTTCAGGGCAGGCCCAATCTCCAGCATCCCACTCCTCAACCCCTTGGATCTTCCCTGTGCACTGGGCTGTGATAGAGCTGGGTCCAGCCTCTCTCCCCCAAATGATATTTTAATCTTCCACCTCTGATGGCAGGTTATAGTGACCTTAGATTGTGTGAGGTGTGGGGAAGACAGTAACTATTGTCAAAATTAGTGAGAGCAGAAACCCTTTCAGCCAAGTTTTTGACCTTGTTGGTTTGCCTGCCCCCATTTCTAATAGATGAAGATTTCAATAACGTTCTTGGTAAAAACATCAAATAGTGAACGTCTGGCAATTCAAAGAAAAGAAAAGAAATGAAAAGTGGATCCATTTGTAAGAGTCCAAAGCAAAGAAGACTTTGAAATTTAGAAATTTCCTGCCCAGATGGGTGATATCAGAAAAGTGAAGTAGGGAAAGCTGCTTAATTTCCCAGCAATGCACATGTATGGGAAGCTGGAGGCTCTGAGAGTGGATAATGAGATACGAAGTCTTTCACTTTCAGATTGCTGGTTCAGATCTCCATGTGTGCTGGCCTGTGTGAAAAGAACTGGTTGATCTCAGTCCAGTTTCCTGGGGGCAGGTATCCTGTTACTGCCAGAGCTGGCACCCATATTTGCAGTCTAAGCAGGGAGGCCAAAACTGAACCGACCACGGAGACTCATCCCTTCAGAGGTTCCTCTTTGGAGATCATGCCTGAGGCAGATTGGCAGAGAGCTGTGAGGGGGCCTTGTATTAGAGCTGAATAGGAAATGGTTTTTCCTGTCTCATAAAAAGTTTCAAGATCAAAAAATAAAAATAAAAAAACTCCATCCTGAATCAGGACAAAGTCAAAATCTAGAAAATGTTTACAAACTGAAAATGCAAAACCCCTTTTGGCTCAAGTTTCAATAATTTTGAAACATTTCATTTCAATTTTGCCACTTTTTAAAAACAATAAATGGCTTACATTTCAAAATGAAATCTTGTTTCGAACCAGAAAACCCAAGCGTTTCATTTCAAAAACATCAAAATGAAATCTTCTGACAATTTCAGAACTTTTTTAAAACAAATTTTTGAGTCCAAAAATGTGTTGGAACACATCCTTTCTCAGGGAAAGTGTAGGTTTCAATGAATTGGTGTTTTCGAATGGGAAAAAAGGGTTTTGTTGACAAATTCCCAACCATGTTTAACTTGCATGGTGCGGAAAGGAGCCCACTCCCCAGGCTTGTCACTAAACCCTACCCCACCTTGCCAGATAAACACATATTTATCTGTAGTGGTGAAGTGGTATGGTATGCTAGGGGTACTTCTGAGATATTCTATGTCCACACACACAAAAAAAATACAGGGTACTGTATTCAACTTGAAAAAGATACAAATTGTCACATGAATTGAAAAGCTTTCACAATGTTCACAATTTTTCATGAAGAATATCATTAGTTTGAAAGGCCATTTTGCAATGAATAATTGCAAAAATTCTTGAGTGTGTGGTTCAGTGGTGAGAGCTCCAGCCCGTAAGTCCAGATACCTGGACTCTGTTCCCAGCTCTGCTAAAGACTTTTTGTGTGATCTTGGGCAAGCCACTAGCCCACTCCATGCCTCGGTTTCCCTATCTGTAAAATGGGGTTAATTGAGTTCAGCCACCTTTGTAAGGTTCCCTGAGGTCAACAGATAGAAAAGATTGTATAAGTCTCAAATGTTAGTTATTTTCTTGTGGGAGGAAGTGAGGCGGGGAGCACAGACAAATATGTATTAAATACTCCACAAAACACAATTTTAAATGCCTTAAGAGCAGCTCCTTCACAAATGTCCAGTTAGATCTGCCTGGCTGGCTGCACCTTACTACTGCTATCATTGTTTGCTCTTTTATATGGTAGCAACCAAAGCACCAGTGTAGTAAACTCTGTAAAAAACATAGTAAGATCAGCCTTGCCTCATAAAGTTTGCCTCCTAAGTAGACAAGAGGTGTAAGGGGAAACTGAGGCACAGAGAGGTGAAGTGACGTATCCAAGTCACCCAGAAAGCCGGTAGCAGAGAAAGAAATGGAACTCAGGCCTCCTAAATCCCGCATCTGTCCAAACTCATTGCTGAGGTAAGTGGGCCTAAATCAATGGGGCTGGCCCTACCTGCATCTTTGGTACATTTGGTCCATGAGTGTGATGGCATCTCTACTTGGGAGGACAAAGAGAGAGTGGGAAGAGAGAGCTCATTGACCAGGCACACAAACAGGGTTGCATGCTTTGACAGCATCGTTCTCTCCTGCTTTGTTCCCACAGGTGTCACCACCGTTCTCACCATGACCACACTGAGCATCAGCGCCAGAAACTCCTTACCGAAAGTGGCGTACGCGACGGCCATGGATTGGTTCATAGCCGTCTGTTACGCCTTCGTGTTTTCTGCGCTGATCGAGTTTGCCACTGTCAACTACTTCACCAAACGGAGCTGGGCCTGGGATGGCAAGAAGGTGCTGGAGGCCCAGGAGATGAAGGTGAGTCCTGTAGGCAAGGCCAGGGAGCACGGGAGGTCAAAGAAACGCCCCACGAGAGAGCTGCATTGGGACCAGGAGTGGGTAACATGCAGCCCGGCATATTCTAGTAGGCTGGATGGTATTCACTGGGGTCATCAATTCAGGTCTTGACTGGAGCGGTTCTTGGGGTGGAAGGAGAAAGGGCTGGTGTAATGAATTGTCTTTATCGTTAGCTGGGAAAAAACAACTCTCATCTCCAACTGTCCCTCCCTGTGTACACGAGTGTATGTGTGTCTGTCTCTCTCTGGTTGCATCTGTGCACATCTGTATGTGGTTCAATTTCTCTCTTCCTTTGCCCACTGCCTGCTGCATTTTGTACCATCTTGCTGCCCTGATGCGCCAGCATAAAGCCCCAAAGCCGGGTGCTTGGTGGGATGCTGGCCTCATTGAAGAAGAGAAGCTGCCAGCCTCACGTTCTTGCTCTTTCACCACATGTCAGGGTGGATGCCCCATGCCTTCCCCCCAGTGCAGAGCAGGCATATCAGAGGGAGGGTGATTTTAGCAGGTGCTCTGTGTTACCCTCATCAGCCATTGGCAGACGGCTACCCTGGGGGGATAGAGAGCAATCCAAGCGGCAACTGGCAGAAGATAAGTGGGTATCACCCCGGTTTTCTCTTCTGGCTTTGGATCAGTTTCTCTGACAGTTTCCTTTGTGGCAGCCATCACTGGCCTTCATTGACACGCCCTCCCTCCATGCTGATCTCATTGGGGCTGCTCAGAGGAATTGCTTGTTGTGGCATGCGGCTCCCTTGTTTATATTTATTGAATCAATTTCAAAATCAGCTTTGTCCTTGTTCTTGGGTCTGGAGCACATTTTTTTTTTTTTTTTTTTGGCATGATAATGTGCTGCTCGGAACTGCTGAGGGATCGTGTGCAAATATCTTGCATCACTGAAAGAAGATCTGGGGAGAGGAAATTCAGTAGCTCAGTCCTTTGATTTTGACTGAGCTGCAGCATTGCAAACAAGGTCAAAGAGCGGGGCAACGTGTAAATGGTGGGGCAAATTAAAGAACTAGAGCCAATATCAGCCCGGCCCTAGCAAGCCCAGCCCTCGTTACCTGTAATGTTGATTCCCTGCTTCTTCTGGGTCCTTGGATCTTCTTTACACCAGCGTGATGCTACAGAGTGAGTCTGCACTTCAAAAGAGATGGCCTTAGCAGAGTGGTTCTGCAAGGCCATTTGAGACCTGATGGAAGCAGGTGCAATGCCACTGAGACCAACCTCACATGACAGGGCTTTTAATAGAGATTAAAGACCCAGAGAACTCAATGGAATCACTCCAACTGACGTCAGTGGCTGTTTGCTCAGATCCTAAATTGGTTGGGTCCTATGTAGGAATGGGCAGAACAGCGTGGATAAAATAAGGATGGATGTGGCCTTTAACTCATCACTTAAACCAAACTCAGCTCAAATGACTCCAGAAGTTAAAAAAAACAAAAAACCTTTAGTTAACATTTTTTTAAAAACTCCTTTATTTCTGAGTTGCTCTCGCTGAATCAGAGGTGCTAAAATATCATGAAAATACCATGAGAAATCTTGTCCTTGCAGTAACGCAATGCAGATATGTGAAGTACCCAAAATCTTGCAAGGGGAGCCTTTCCTATGAGATTTGCAGCCCAAGACTCAAGATGGTCAGATAAGCATTCAAATTTCTGGGTGCTTATCTGTCTGGTGCTTATCCATCCTTAAGAGCTTCACCCACTTCTGGTCGTGTTACAGATCAGGAAAGCTGACCAGATTCCTTCCATCTCGGATGTATTTTCTATTCTTTTTCCCACCTATTCTTGGACGTATTTTCTATTCTTTTTCCCACCGTATTTTCTATTCTTTTTCCCATCATGTCCATGAGTGGTTGGCGCATGGGGCCTGGGAATTATCTACATCCCCATGTTTGTTCTGCTTTTCTATCCTGCGGATATGTTTCCAGGAAGAGTGTTGTGGTGATTCCTTGCTGGCTCAGTTTCAGCCTTCAATGAGCTGATCTTGAAAAAAAAGATCTGGGGAAATAAACACCCATAAAAAATAAAAGCACCCTACCGACTTAAGACTGAATGTTGGCAATGTTAGAAGTATTTGTATCGGCAGTAAAGCTAACAGTGATATACCCAAGCTGAGCTCTGGTCTTTGGAAAGCTGTCCCTGAAACCAGAGGCTTTGTTGTTCTCCCTTGTGATTATTACTACCACACTTCATTTGTGGTACTAAAAGCCCAGTTGTACAGATCAGTGGTGCACCCACAGTGCTGTATGGTGCAGAAGCCTTGGCAGTAAAGTGGCAGCAGGTTCAATGCCTCTAGGTGTTTACCATGAGATGCCTTTGCACAATAAAAGGAGATACACAAAGAGACAGGCTGTGAAATGAAACTTTGGAAGTCAGAGTCCTTGATGAAGCTGACAAAATCCAGGAAGCCTGACTTTGCTAGTCTGGTCTCATACAGAAGAGATCTGGTGAAGGCAGTATGGCAGGAGTACGGGTAGGAAAGAGACCTCCAAGGAAAACTAATGAAGCAGTAGGTGGATTGTGTCAAAGAAGAAGGTGAACAAGTGAACCTTAGAAGAGCTGCCTTGGCCCAATGAAGATGGTGGATGCTTGCCCAGCGCCCCAGCCCATGATGAGGGAGAAGAAGATTTAATCATTAGCACTGGTGAAAGGGGCCAGATTAAGAGTCCTTGAGGTTAAAATCCTCCCTTTGTCTATGGCATGGACAGCAGCAACTTCTCCCACACAACTCATCAATTAGGGTGGCTGGGTGGCTTGACTTTGTGGAGTTATTCTGCTTTCTCAGGACTTCAGTAGAATCTGTATCTTGCTAATCTCCCCAACCTGGATATCGGCCCTATCACTACAGCCTCCGGAGGCCTAGAGGACCAGGCACACTGTGGTGCATTCCGCTTGTGTGTTGTTCCCCGTTCCCTCACCCTTCATCTGTCCAGTAATTCACAGTTCAGCTACAGTGCATCTGTGTTGGGCCCTAGCTGGGAAATGCTGAAATCCCACAGGAAATGCTGCATTACTTGCAATTCTCATCCAAGCAAAATCAAAAAGCACCACAGATCTCATGAAAAAGTCACCCAGCCCCAGCCCACATCCTGATATGATTTGACTAATGCTTCTTGGAACCAGAGCTCCTATAAGCCTTTTGTCAAGAATCAGAGAGGTAGCCGTGTTAGTCTGGAATTGCAGAAGTGACAGAGAGTCCTGTGGCACCTTAAAGACTAACTAACTAACTAGTCCTGTGGCACCTTAAAGACTTTAGTTAGTCTTTAAGGTGCCACAGGACTCTTTGTCACTATAAGCCTTTCGTGTCTCACCATCGCTAGTTGCTTCCTAAGAAGGATGTGTGCTGCGTCCTGTTAGATTAAAGAATTTCTTGCAGGAGCTCTATTTCACAAGGTTAGAGCTGCTACCGCAGACCTGGGGCTATAGACCAAACAGGAGAATGGTCTCTGGTGCCCAGTAAAATGATTTTGTTTGGGGGCAGGGGATCAGTTTTGAAGAGCAATCTCTAGTGGTGTGCTGGAACACAGCAGTAAATCAGAGAGGAGAAATGGCTAAGGTGCCCATGAAAGATGAATGGTTTCATGACAATCCACCTCACCACTGAAATCCCCAGAGTGGTCCCATTAAGGAGATCCCCCTGAATGAAACCTGGAGGGACAGCCTCTGTGGTGAGAGACATAGGTGCTGACTACCCCGCTTTCCTGTGGGTGCTTAACCCCTCATTTGCCCCCAGCCCTGCCCCCACTCCACCCCTTCCATAAGGCCCCACCCCTTTCCAACCCCTTTCCAACCCCTTCCCCAAAGTCCCACCCCAACTCTGCCCCCTCCCTACCCCTATTCCAACTCCTTCTCCAAATCCCCACCTCTTCCTTACCTTTCCCCCTTGGCGTGCCATGTTCCCGCTCCTCCCTACCCCCTCCCAGAGTGTGCTAAGGCCACCAAAAAGCTGTTTGGCGACTGCCAGGTGGGAAACGCTGGGTGGTAGGCAGAGCACCCACAGAATCGGCGCCTATGGTGAGAGATCCTCGTCTCTGGAAAGGAGATGGCTTGCATCTAAGGGACGTCTTGCTACTGGACTCCGACGATGCAGCCTCTGAAGGGACATACCATGTCTGAGAGGATTCGTCACCACTCATGGGTAGATTGGCTGCCTTAGAGAGGATTTGACCACGCTGTAATGCCAGGAGACCAACTGCAGTAGGATTGTCACCGCTGGAATCTATGCAGGCCACCTTTACGGTGATCTTTGCAACTGGCATCCAGAGACATCACTTCTAATGGGTCTTTGTCACCGGTCTCTGAAAGGCCCCCAAACTTCTGAGAATGAAAACTGCCAGTGATTGTCCTGCCCAAAAACAAAGTCCCGCCCAGAGGGCGGGGCACCTTCAGGGGATCCTCTGGGCCTGCCTACCTGCTACTGCCCTGCAATGGCATCATTGTCTGTAAAAACACCACCATTTAGTTCTGTCTCCTTGCCTGCTCTGCACTTACTTGAACGTCTGGGAGCAAAACAGCTCCCAGTTGGAGTAGCTACAACCTGACACCTGGAAACATAGCACTGTAAAGTCCCCATGTCAGGTGGTTAGACTAGGATATCACGCCTTTTTCATCTGGTCCTCTGGCCGTGATTCTAATCTCTTGTAAGCTTGAGCTCAGGCAGCTTCTTCTCCTTCCTGTCTTCTCTATGTGAACGTCACCAACAAACACTCCCAAAAAATAAGCAAAATTCTTTCTCTCGGTCACTGATCTTGGTTCCCTCCCTTGTGTTTGTGGGACCAATGGTATGAACAGTGTGAGTGAGTGAACAACGCGGGATTTGTGTATTTCATCTGCTCACCAGTGGACATCACATAATGCAAGTCTGCAAACTCAGATATTGAAACCAGTTTATATGGGAATGGCTTTTTCTTTCCCCTTTGTTACTGTACACTGTGCATTCATTTTGTTCTTTTCTTCACAAGAGGAGATGGACTGATACCAAATCCCCAGTCAGATCACTGCCAAACCTTGGGAAAGTAATGCTCCAGATCCAAACTTAATGTTTCGGGTCATCTCTACTAGTTGCTTTCCCCCATCCCCCCGAAAGCAAACAAGAGTTTGCTGAGCTCTCTCACCCTTACCTACTTGCTGTCCGCAGGCCAAATCTGCATGACCTTATACCTTGGGTAATCATTGTTGCCTGTTGGCTCCTTTTAGCCCTAAAATTGGCTTCACTTCAAAGGCCCATTGATATAGCCCACTTGCAGTTCCCTTCTCCATCTATATCGTTAGCTGCGTCCTTCTCTTAGCCCGGCCTGCTTTTGGTCTTGATCCTTGTAGCAAATGCGGCGACTCACCCTGTGGCACCTCCCTTTGGTCCGTCCGAGAATTAGCTCTCACCAGTGTCCGGAGCACCCTCTGCAGTCCGTAGTCCCGCTTGCGCCGGCCCCGTGTCCCTCACTGGACCCTGGTACCCTCTTCCCTGGGGTGCTGCACCACTGCAGTCCCCCCCACAGTCTCTAGGTCTCCCCCTCTTGGGGAACTCCCACCCCCTAACCCCACCTTGCCTCAGTCTAGGCAACTGCCAGTCACCACTTGCCCCCGTTCTCTGGGGCAGACTGCAGTATTATTGCCATTCATCACCGGCAAGGGGGGTTTGGCCTGCTGCTTCTGCCTCTAGAGCCCTCAGTACCCTTTGTTGGGCCATCCCCTAGGCCCCGCAGCCTGGGGGTTTCCAGGCCAGAGCTTCCCCAGCTCCTCTTGCCTTGCCCCAGCTCTGCACCACTCTAGGTACCTACTCAAGCTCCCAGCAGCCAGGCCTGTCTAACTCTACAGCCAGAGAAGACTCTCTATCTCTTCTTACTCCTGGCTTCCCTGCCTTCATATGGCCAGCTGGGTCTGTTTGGGGCATGGCCCCCAGCTGAGCCTGCCTCCCAATCAGTCCAGCTCCCCTCTACTCAGCCTGGGAGCAGCTTGCCCCCAGCCACAGCCCTTCCCAGGGCTGTTTTAACCCTTTTTCTGCAGGAGTGGGGCAGCCGCCCCACTACAATCCTGGTAAGGTTTTGTGCTCCATCCAGCACAAATGAAAGGAGAGGCTACACATGGGCAAGTGAGGTTAAGTACTGGACAAAGCCTTCTGTCTTGAGCAAAAGCAAGCTGGAGACCCCTGGCCTATCTGCTCCTCAACAGGTAGGCAAGGTGAAGAAAGAGTGGGATGGATGATGATGAAGAATAAGCGTGTCAGAGGCCACATGGGCATAAATATGATCCTCATCATACTAACTAGGTGCTTAGCTACAAACTGCTCTCTTTGGCCTCGTGATTGCTAATAGGCAACAGGGGAGCTGGGCTGATTGGGAGGCAGGCTCAGCTGGGGGCCACGCCCCAAACAGACCCAGCTGGCCAACAGATCCCTTGGTGGCCATGCGTCATTCTTATTAATGTAAGGTTGCATTTCCCTGTGCTCCCTGTCCTGTTCAGCATTTGCTCCCTGGCCACCTGTCTGTGCTACGTTCAGCACCCACATTGTACAGGATCCAGTCTCCAGCGTGTGTGAGCCCTATCATTCAAAACACGCCAGCCACTGTTCCAGAAATCACTTTCCCTTCTGATCCGCTCCTCATGCCAACTCTGTAGCCCCTCCTCCAACCCTCTTCCCACTGCATAGCTGAAGCAGTACAGTCCACTGTGCCCTTCCAAACCCAAGATCAAAAATTTCTTGAACTGAAAATATTTCAGGGAGCAATCAAACCACGTTCTACGACATACAAATACCCTATCTATAAATAATGGCAGAGTACATCCTTTGCAGTTCTTTAGCACAGCCCAAGATCCAAATGTGCTTTACAAATGACAATGAACTAATCCTCCCAGCCTTCTATGAGGTAAGTAGTTATCACTATCCGACTGGGAAACTGGGACACAAAGAAGGTAAGTGAAAGTCAATGGTGGAGTGGGGGATGGAACCCACCTCCCCGGGGTCATGGCTTTAGTCTCTCAAAGGAGAAGGCTCAGCTATATATAGACAGAATCAGATTCAGCAAAAATCTCATTGCCAGCCAGTGTGTGTGTGTACGGCGTGGGGAGGAGGGAAGCTTGTCTCAGGAATATGATGTGATGAGAGGTCTATAATGCACTAGAAATGTATGTCTTGTCACGCTAGCTTTCCCGGCATTTCCTCCGTTAGGAGTGCAGTGTGTAAAGTCAGCTTTGCGATGAATGATGGAGGATGACTGCACATTCTCTCCCAGTGGTGAGACATGTACTGGTTTAAAAGGACCTGGGTTGTTTTTCTGCTCTTTTCGATTTTCCACTTTTCCTTTCTGTTTTGCTAGCAAAGGGAATACCACACAAATAAACACGCCGGGAGGTCACAGGACTGGTTTGTATCTGATTGTAATAAACATGTTTTTCCTTGTTGAAATCTTACATGAGTCATCAGCTATATAAAATACAGCCCAGGGAACCTAAAGACAGACCTTGTTTGCCAATCTCTCAAGAGTCTGATTTCTTGAGCTTCTGAGCCTCGGTTACCTGGGTACCCTTGGACACTCTTTATAATGTGTGCTCAGCCTCACCGCTCTAAGCATCATCACATACCACATTCCCAACCAATTGAAAGTCAAAGGCTATTAGACTTCAAGCATTCCTGCATTTCCTGCCTTCCTTAGGGCTTAAGGGCCTGATCCAAAGCCCATTAAAGCCAACGTGAAGGTACTCACTGCAGTCAGTGAGTTCACAAGATACAAAGTCTTCATTATAACGAGTGCCAGTAGTAAAAGCCGCCAAGCAGCTTTTCACATGCTTACACCAGGCTGTCAAGGTCACCTCTTGGAGGGAAACACTGTCCAGGCTGAGAAATGTCATGTCAGTTGCAGTCTCTCATTCATCTCCAGTCAGTAATATGGCTGATGAACAATAAAATAAACCGCAGTGCACCTTCAGGAGAATTCTACAAGCAGAAATTGATCATTCTTTCAATCCGTTGTTACATATTAATAATATTACTACACCCTGAAGCTAGGGTAGGAAGTAATCATAATAAATGTAGTGTTCAAATGGTAAAAGAGTTTCAAACCTTTATGTATCTCTTGATGGCTAGCAACATGCTGAAAACAACTCACCTCCTTCTTAATCGTGGCTCCTCTGATCAAATTAATTGATCATTAATCAGTTGCACAATTAACCACTAAAGACAATAGCAGTCCTTACCCACTTCTCAATAAAATAGTACATTCATGGCCTGATCATTAGTCTAATCAGTCTTTGCACTTTGTCACTTGCAGTTTTATTTGTGCAATTGCAGGAGTTGTTACTGGAACTGCCATCACTTCATGTGTTGATTGGATACGGGGTTAAAGAATGATCAGCTACTGCCTGTAGCATCCCACTGAACATGCATTGTGGACTATGAAGTGTTCCTGAGGTAACTGACATGAGGTGAAATTCACCTGTGATGTGCTTCAGCAGCACTGTGAGGCGGCAGAAAGAGTACACAGGTAGGGGAGTCTCTGTGCCCCTTGTACTGCAGGAGGGTACCCGCAACTAAGTTTGTATGCAGAGGAGCTTTGGCTATGGATCATGCCCTACTACCCTGTCTAGGGGTTGCAGAAGATCAGCTGTCGCCATTGCAGTCTACAGATTGAAGAGTGGCGAGAGAGGGACTGTGTTGCTGTTCTGGCGTGGCCTATCCCAGCCTCTGCTAATTGACCTTCACAAAACCCACCCACTGGAGCTTTATTTCACCCCACATGATTAATGGCACATTTTAGCAAGGGAGATTGCAAGAACACTGCTGAATCTTCCTTCATCAAAAGAGGGAGGCTCAGGGTTAATGGCCATAGCCATGGGAGTGAAGGGGCTTGACTGGCTGGACCATGCCGCCTTCAGAGCACGAGCATTTGGGGGAAAAAATCTTTGCAAATATAGTCAAGTTCACTCTGATTTTGGGGTCTTTATATTTGTTGTTGACATGTATTTTGAAGGTGGCAGTATCTTCCTGCAGATATCCATGCATCCTGAAGGTTTCACAGACTTTAACAAATACTTGTCTTGAACATTCATGGCAGATAGTGCGATGGGTTTGTTGAGGCTCCTTCAGTTTAAAAACTTGCAGTCATCCAGCCTATGAGCAGGAACAATGCCATGTGACTTAGCTGACAAATCATGGACAATGGATGGTGAGCAGTCAAAGGAAGTAGCAAAAACATCCAGGTGATAAACTGGATTAGCTCAGTGAACAATTTGTGAACCAAAAAAGGAGCTAAGTTTGTACAAGTGCTATTCACAATGAACAGGTGGGACAGCTCTACTGACAGGTGCTTCAAAGGCCAGGTGCTTGGACGAGGTGGGTGATGTGATGTGATGTTCAAAGCTCAGATGTCATCACATTATTCAGTCAACACTTTGGTGATTATGTCCACGTTTGACAGGTATATACAGTGAGAGGACCAGCTGTGTCCCTGGTGGAACTCTAGTGAAGTCAATGGAAGATGTGGGGGAAAATTGGACTCCCATTGCCTGATAGCTCCCCGCATTACCTAAAGATAGTGATTGTTATGAATTCACCCAGCTGGAGGCTGGAGCTGAATAGACTCCTACAAGCTTCCCACTGGGCAGGCTGTTTACTTAGCACTGGTGCAGCATAGGGATTGCAATGACCTTTCTGCTTTTACAAACTTTCATGCCAGGTGTGGCCGAGTCACAAGCAAGTAGAGTGGTTTGACCTGGGAGTATGCAGTGGGTTAGTGCCTCTCATGTGGCCCTCGCCTCCCAGGCTGTTGGTCCAGCAGCTCCGGCTGGTCTGTTCCAGCCATAGCCAGAGAATGTTCAGCAGTGCTGCCTCCATGGTATAGCAGGCAAGTCTGTGAAATGCTTTCCCCCACCTAAAGCAGTTGTGGCTAGCAGCTGTTGTCCACATTGAGGCTGCAAACACTCATTACACTCTGTTTCACTGTGAGCACAAATCCCTAGGATGCCACATCTTGCATCTGTGGCACCTGATTTTGCTCTCTGGCAACTTCAATGAGCGTAGAGTGGGAGTTATGGGCGATCTGTCGGAGTCTCCCTGGGCTTTTCATCACATGAATGAGATCCACTTGTGTAACACGTACCAGATTTCCTTCGCTGGGTCTGGTCTCATCCTCAGGACAGCCTTGAGCCAATCTCCTCTTCTATCTCCTTTTCTAGCCCAAATCCCGCCCCCCGCAACATGCTCCATTTCCACCATTAGTAAACCTGAGCCTGCCATCCACCTGCCATCAGCATTGTCCGTTTTGTCTCTACTTCATGCAGCGTGACCAACCCAAAGCCAATTTAGCTTCTTCACATGCTGCAGGAAGTTCTCTTCCCATCAGCTCACTCTGTTAGTAGTTTGATTGTCATATAAGCCCAATGAGTGGTAAAAGCAGATATGTGTGGAGAAGGTGCATACATCTCCCTGCATTTGTTTCGCCTAGTAGCAGCACTCCCTAGACAGGACGGTGAGATGGAAACTTCCCTCTGTGCTGGGACTGCCATGCCCACCATCCCAAAATCCATGGGCTAGCCTGATTGCTAGGTTCTGTCCTTCATCCTGCCTGCCTAGTTCTTGAGGCATTTTAAAAGGTCCCTTGGGCGTATTTGGATCCTCATGGCATCCTATTGTGCAGTGCACAGTGCAAAGGGTGGATGACCTGTCCTGCAGGCACAGAGGCAGCATGTGGTGTTGCATCATGACACCACAATCCAGTGTCATCATGCACAGTTACAAGCATCCTGATATGGAGAGACAAAGGTCGCGATGATATAACCCGGTATCTCAAGGTAATTCACTTTGTTCCACCGGACAAATAAAAACACAGGGCAGCCCCTAATCCATATCCGTGATGCTCCTCACCACAAGAGCTGGGAAGCAGGGCTAGATAGTTTGTTCGAGCTCTTTCCCAGGACTCTGAGCTCATTGGGTCTGACTCTCCTTCGACATACACCACGGTTACCATGTGACTCCTCACATGTGCCAGAGCAAGATTCAGCCCAGATGAGGGGAAGACAAAAGTGCCTCCCATATCGTCAGGAGCTGGTTTTACCTACATGTGAGCGGGAGGGATTGGAGCAGAGCCAGCATGTTGGCTATGTGTCGGCTGTGACACTGGAGCAATGCTAAGGGGATACCACTGGGCTGAGCATCGGACCTTTGGTGGTTATTTGTATCATGGTAGCATGTAGGAGACCCGTGACCCCGTAGTGCTAGGCACTGTGTGCTGTACTTCCAGGGAGTGACTCCCGTTTCCAGCTGGTGTAAGCAAGAGGAGAATCCAGCATGTTATCTTCCCATTTCCAGCAGACCAAGTAGAGCAGGGATGACGAGGCTTCTGAACACTAGTCTTTTCCCCCCCCACCATCTTTTCCTTTGGGTAGCAGTATGGCTGCCACCCACACAGCTGCCAGCTCAGACGGGGAAACATTCTCCTTATGCTTTTACATGGTCTGATACTGATTTTTTCCCCTTCCCTAGAAAAAAGAACCGGTGGCGCTGGCCAAGAAAGCCAACAACACCTACAACATCGTGGGTACGACGTACGCCCTCAACATCGCCAAGGACCCCGGCCTGCCCACCATCTCCAAGAGTGCTGCCGCCACTGCCACTGCCACTGCCACGACCACCGTGCCCCCGAAGGGCCCCCGCATGGAGGAGAAGCCCCCGGAAAGCAAGAAGACCTACAACAGCGTCAGCAAGGTGGACAAGATGTCGCGCATTGTCTTTCCCGTCCTCTTCGCCATTTTCAACCTGGTCTACTGGGCCACGTATGTAAACCGGGAGTCAGCCATCAAGGGCATGATCCCCAAACAATAACCCAGCCACACAAACCTTCCATCTATGAATGCCATCCAGGCAGGAATTCTCCGGGGCTTTCTCCTTCTTCTTTGTTTGATTTATTATTATTAATAATATTAATTTGACCTATTTTAATTATTATTAGAATATTTTTAATGTAAACAAAACTGTGATATTTATTTAACCCCTTTTTGGTTTATTTTAGTTTATTTTTGCTGTTGATGATAAAAAAGGATCAGAAAAAAAAGTGTGCCTCTAACATTGTGGGTCTGATGTCCCCCCACCCCAAGTCTCTCCCCCTCCACTCCCTGTGAATTGAAAGCTGCTTGCATGCTGTTTTCATTTCATGCTAAGCTTTACTGAGGCCGGCTGGTGTGTTTTTCAACCTCACTCCCACCCTGTGATAGACTGCCCTGGTTTTGTGGATTCCTATTGGTTAGAGACTCTTGGGAACATAGGGACTTCAAGGATGCAATGACCTCTGTGGACATCCTGCCAGTTAGGCTGACTTACTGTGTTATTCTTTGCAGTAGCTTTATTCTTAGAGCAGCGACTGGTTTGTGAGCTGTTCAAGAAACTGCATAGTCACCACTGCAAGGCAACCTCTATGTTACCATAGTCAGCTGCTACCAGAGGACATCTATGCAGCTTTCCTATTTGAACACAACGGGTAAGGCCGTACCTGTGGTGTAACTGGCTGCAGTGACATGTAGACATCTTCAGGGCTGCCCATTCTCCATCTTCACCCCAACCATCTGCCTTCCATCCTCCTTCCTCTCTCCAGGCAGAACCAAGCACCCTGTCAGAATATCCTCTTCCACTTCAGTTCTGCCACCCTCTCCTAATGGATTGAAAACAAGCAGGACGTTGGTTATTCATGGCTCCAGCGGGCACCTCATATGATGCTTTCCATCAGACAGAGAGGCACGTATGTGTCCGCAGGGTGAATCAATGACTGACCTCCCTGAGGAGCACCAGAAGAGGAGGAGAGGTCAACCTGGTCTACTGGGCCACGTATGTAAACGCCTTGGAAAGCTATGAGCTGGAAGCTAATGTGTGGGCTAAGGGGTGACTGTATTTTTTTCCTGTTGTTCCAGTCTCCTTGCCTCCATCTTCTCCTCTTCATTAACTTTTCCCCTCCCCACTCCCAATCCTTCAAAATCTTCCTTTCTTCTTCCACCAGCTTCAAGCTTTTACAGACCTCACTGCTAGCAATAGCATGGCACTGAGAGGTGCAGTCCCATCGGAGCCAGGCCCAGGAAGCATCTTTGCTCCAATAGGGTGGAGCCCTAGTACAGTGGCAATGTTGGCCCTTGGCTATGAAAGAATAAGACTCTCTCCTGACAAGGGGGTGAGAAGATCCTGACTTGGGGGCAGGGGTGACAAGGAGTTGTGACCTGTGTAAATCAGGAGTGACTCTGTTGAAGTCAATGGAGTTTGATCGCGAGATCAGAACCAGACCTGAATCCCCAAGCTGCTCACATTGAGAGAGACTCTTACTCCCCACACCAGCCAGTGGCAGCCACACCTTCCCCAACAGCTGTGCCGATATGCTGGGATCCCAACTGTCCTTTCCTCCTCCTGTCCCCTTGCCCACTAGTCTGGGCATACGGACACACTGCCCAATCATCGGGAATTACATGCTGCATCTGGTATACCCTCCTGCTCCCAGCCAGTGCTGATTCTTCAGGGTCACCTTCATCTGCCCCCATGCAGTCATATGACCTCTGCGAGGAGGCTGCTGGCAGCCCGTCTCACTGGCCTGAGAGCGTCATGTGGCCTCCTTTCTGTGTACACCTATGTGCATTTCAGGTGAAATTGACACTCATGCACGGATTGACACCCCTGGAGCTAACATTATCCTTGCCACAAACTCCACTTTCCAGATCATTTTCTTAACTAGCCAAGACAAAGTGAATGTCAAAAAATAGCCAAGTCGCTATCACAGTCAAGCCTAAGTGAGTGAAACAGAAACCCTATGAAAGCAAACACAATAAAATGGTAACTAAAGAATATCAGGTGTTGACAAAAGGTATTAGATCTATTGAATGGAAATTTAAACATGAGTCCTGCGATGTCACAATGACCTCGGCGATCATAAGCAGCATGCTTCAGTTGGATATGCACATTCATTCCTTTCAGCCGTTCTGCCATGGGGAGCACATATCCCTTTGTCCAATGTCTCAGTAGGCACGTTCTTGCTGCTGACAGTCCTGCTTCCTGGAAATGTTCTTTGATGTCTGTTTATTATAACTCTCGCTAAATTATTTACAAAGCAAACATCTAGGTTAAACCAACCGAAAACTGCCAGCCGCTCTCATTAGCCACTACACGGCGTCTGAAAAATGCCGTGGCCAGCAGTAGAGTGAGCCCTCACCTGGCCCACCCCTAACTGGGACACTGATTCCGAACTGACACACAGGGAAGTGTGCTGCCTGCTGAGTTATCAGGGCCACAGCTTGGCTATTCCCTGGAACTCTTCTATCCACGTTTGAGTCAGGCCCAAGCCTTAAGCAAGGTAAGAGATGGGAGAGGCCTTGGTTGATGTCTCTCTGAGTGAGTGTCAGGGCATGTTTTCTTAAGGTGACTTTTGGAAACTCTGAGTCAAAATGGATGTTCTTATCTGTCTCACCCTCAGCCTTCAGAGGGTATTTCATGCCCACGTCTAGCATGAAGCCTTTCAACCCCTTGTTTTCTGAATCTGGGGCGGTTATTCCTACAGAGGTGGCTAGTCATGGTGAGGTGATAATGGGTCACCATCTTACTCTTAGATTTTTAAATGTCTGCCTGATAAATTGCTCACTGCCCGAGTGTGTGTTAAACTGAGCAAAAGCCAAGTGTTCCCACCAAAACCTGGCACTGATGCACGCTGCAGAATGCCAGCTGGAGGCAGAGAGACTGGCATCCTTTGGTTTAAAAAAATAACAAAACAAACAGGATTTGTAGTTTTGCTTCCATGCGAGGATGTGTTTTGGAAAGATATAAATAAATGGTTTAACACTCCCTGCCAGCTGACATCAGGGAACAGAGAATGTTCTTTTCTACTGGAGGCTGAGATTAGGACATGTCCGTCCAGTTAACACTAGATTGTTCATCAATTCACCTTTCTAAAGGAACCCCAGATGAGGCCTGTGCTTAACACTATCTTATATTAGCAGTCATGTTTATTATGGTAGTGCTTAAGGAACAGCCAAGATCGGGTCACTATTGTGCTAGGCACTGAGGAAGCACCATAGGCGTGCGCAGCATATTTCATTAGGGTGTGCACCAAGGGAAGGCTGTGTCTTCCCAAACAGCTAGGCCTCGCCTCCATCTGACCCCCACTCACTTCCCACCCCCTCAGAGCCCCCGACCCATCCAACCACCACCCCAACTCCTTGTCCCTGATTGTCTCCTCCAGAGACTGCTCCACCCTAATTCCTCGCCCAGGACCCCACCCCCTAGCTAAGCTCCCCTGCTCTTTGTCCCCTGACTGCCTCCTCCCAAGACTCCCCACCCTAACCAACCACCCCCCGGGAATCCACGCCCTATCTAAGCCCCTCCGCTCCTTGTCCCCTGACTACTCTCTCCAGAGACCCTCACCCCCTACCTAACCTCTCTGCTCCTTGTCCGCTGACCGCCTCCTCCAGAGACCCCTCTGCCCCCTAATCACCCCTCAGGACTCCACCCCATATCTAACGCTCTGTACCCTGACTGTCCCAACCCCTAGCCACACCCCTGCTCCCTGACAGGTCCCCTGGGACTCCCATGCCCTATCCAATGCCCCCGTTCCCTGTCCCCTGACCATCCTCCAAGACCCTCTGGCCCTTATCCAACCCCCTGGCCTGTCCCCAACCCCGTCACCACGTCGCCGTTCAGAACAGCATGTCTGGCTCAGAGCCAGACACGCTACTGCGATGAGCCCCTGGAGCACGCTGTGTGTCTGGCCCAGAGCCAGACATGCTGTTGTTCAGCTCCGCCCCACAGAGCACTGCTTGCGCGGCGCACTGAGGCTGTGGGGGAGAGGAACAGCAGGGGAGGGGAGAGGAGCAGCCTCCTCAGCCGAAGCTCAGGGGCCACCAGCTGACCCTGCATTAGGGTGTGCCTGGGCACACCCTACACACCCTGTGCACGCACCTATGAGAAGCACAGAGGAGTAGAGAGACTTGCGTTGAAGAGCTTACACTCTAAACCAACAAGGCAGATACAGGAACTACTAGAGCTGGGCAGAGAAGGGAAATTGTATCTCATGGAGGAATTGGATATTGGTCATTTGATTTTGTTCTGATTAGGAATGAAACCCCAAAATTTCAAAATTCTCCATGTATTTTTTTTTTTTTTTTAAAAAAAAAAACAACCATCATCTTGTTTCAGGTCCATCTCAATCTTTTGCGTTGACTTTGACCTCTTTTACTCCATATTGTATTATGATATTTATAAGCCACAATTTAAAAAAATCAAAATGAAAGGCAAAATCAAAATATTTTATCTGGAAAATGTCAAAACAGAACATTTTGATATTGTTAGAACGTTTCCCCCCTCGTCTTCTACTAAATGAAATGATGGCAAAGTTGACAGAATTTGATGAAGTGCTTCAATTTAAATGGATGGAAAATGGTTCTGTCAAAGCTTTTCTGACCATCTCAAAATATAACATGCAAGCAGAGTGATCGATATGATGGCATCAGACACTATGCTAGTGCCATGATTTTTGGAGGGGCTGGGGATTTAGTTAGGGAGGGATTAGCCAACAGAAAGATAAGGGAAGGGATAAGGGGAAGGGGAACAGAGCTAGTGAGAAGAGGGCAGGAAAGAAAGTCTGAGGTAGAGGGAGTCTGCAGTGAAAAGATTGTATGATGGGGTGGGAGGGGACTGAAGCAAACAAGGGCAGGGACAGTCCAGTCAAACTATACAAAATATCATCAGTATCCAGCAATCCCTGCTTTGGCTGCTTTTGCAGCTGTTGTACCGGCATCAGTTTCTGGCTGGCTCCCCGCTGCAGTTTCAAGACCACACAGCTGAGGATAGGGGTGACGGTAGTAATGGATCCTTGATAATGCTCCTCTTCCAAAGGAATGAGTAGGGAGTCAAGGAATGATGTCACAGTGCAGAGAGTCAGTGGTATATTCCTATGGGCAAACACAGCCATGTATGTCTTGGGCAGACCAGGAGGGGTTTCTTGGTCCAAGCCAGTTAGACCGGTGAGAGAGCCAGCACCTTTATGAACTTCACTTGAGATCTCCAGTGTCCCAAGTGTTGACCACACCTTAATCTAACACTCATGACATTATCCCACAGAGGGAGCAAGGCCTATAGAGAGAGGGGTTCTGTTAAAGGGACATTACTGAGCAAATGACTTTACTGGGGATAGACCTGCCAAGGAGATAAACCTATTCAAGGGGCAAAGCTGTGAAAAGCATGAAGCTGCTCTAGAAACTGACTTTTTACAGAGAGAAAGACATGCTTACTGGATAAGATTGTTAAAGGGACAGAGCAGTTTAATATATCATGCTGTTAAATGCAGGGACACCTTAAAAGGATAAACCTGCTTAAGAGACAACAGTGTTAAAGGGACAGGTGTCCTCAAGCGGTAATGCTGCTAAAGAGAAAGAGTGGTTAAAGGAAAATGTTTCTTAAAGGCATATGCCTACCTAAGAGCTAGCACAGTTAGCACGGTTTAAGGAAGCAGCATCTTAAACTTTGTGTGTTGGCATGAGCTGTTGAATTGGTTTATGCTGTTCTGAGTTTGGGTACTTGACAGGTCAAGGATTTCTCATGCTATCCTGGAGCAGATCAATGGATTGTCCAGCCACAAGCCAGAAGTACCTGGATGGGGTCCACACCCCTTTGATCCCATCTCTCATGTGACTCTGAGGTGTCAGCTCTCCCTAGATCAAATGCCTTCCCATCTCTCCTCTCTCTCTCTTTCTCTCTCTCTCTCTCTCTCAATTTACAGTTTTCAGGGTCTTTTGTGGTTTCCAGCAAGGGAGGGCTAAGCATTCATGAAAACTTAAACACTGTATTAATGCCAAAGTAAAAACAATCCTCTCCTTGTGTTGAGCTAAACTGCTGAAGGCGGTTTGGCACGAGGCCATGACTCTGTATGATATTGGTGGCTTCAGGGCAGAAATATTTAGTATTTGACCTTGTTATTGTTCAGTTAGCCAAGTGCTTGGGGATGAGGGGGAGCTGTGGCTCACAAGCTCGGTGTATTTAAAAGTAAAAATACTTCCTCTCCAGAGCAGGGGAAATGTCCATTTTTATTAAATCCTTTCTTTCTCTGCTACATCTGCATAAAAACAGGGCCAGGAGAGATTCGAATCCCTCTCAGATCCTCCCCAAATCGCCCAGGGGTGACAGGAAGCATGGGGACGAGAGAGAACAAATCCAATCTGTATATGGGACTTGGTAATGGATTGTTGCCTGGTACCAAGGATGCTGCCAGAAGGGTTGCCAAGCACCTGTCAGGAAAATGTACCAATGCAGGGCACTTTTACTGACGCTGCCCATTCATTACTGACAGGGATGGTAGGACACTGTCAGGAAGGCAGCGTGACTTTCAAATGCCCAGTTCACTGAATGCAATCATTCCCTCAAAAATTCAATTAGCCAAATGGTACACAGAACTGGGCTATCCGGTCATGCCAGCTAGCTGTTCAGAACATGCTTGGGTAGCCACACAAAGCCAAAAACCCTTCTCTAGTTGGCATCTATGCCCGGGGGAGAACAGAAATCTTGTTTTATTCCTTCTCTTCCTGGAGGCTGTATCCAGAGTCCTTTCCAGCTAACTACAGGGATCCTGTTCCAATTCTCCTCCTGGGGAGGATTGTTCCCGGGACCTATTCCAGTGAGACACAGAGATTCATTTGTGTTTCTTCTCTTCCTGGGGCCTGACGGCAGGGTCTGTTGCAGCTGGGCACAGGAAGTCATTTATGTTCTCCTCCCTGTGGCTTTGCCCAGTATCCATGGCAGGTGGGCCCAAACAACACACAGCAAAAACAAAGTTATCTCCAGGAATTAATAAAGCTTTCTCCTGGAGGCTAGGAAGGAAGAAAGAGAGAGAGACAGTGAGTGCTAAATACTTGGGAGTTTTTCAGACCCTGCAGGAGCAGGGGACGTACAAGCACCTAGTACAGCCAGATAGACAAATAGGAGCAATATTTTAAGTGATATTTAGACCAGGCCTTGGAAAAATTGCACGTAATCAAAAATGGACGCATATATATATACTTTGCTCTATAGCCACATGCACCCAGAGAGCGGGGTAATGTGACAGCACAATATGGTGTCAGTAGTGTAAAGGTTTTTTTGGGCTGACCAGCATGACTCAAGAGTGATGAGCGAGACAGGCAAAGCAGCCCATACCACCAGGTATTTTCTCTACAGACCATGAGTGTGCATGAGTAACGCTGACAGACCCGTTGTTGGCAGGTGGGATCGAACCTGGGACCTCTGGAGCTTAGTACATGAGCCTCTGCCATGAGCTAAAAGCCACCTGACTATTGAGCAGACTCGTTTTATCTCTCTCTTAATGGTGGTGGCTGGGACAGAACACCAGACTCAGGAGATGTGTGGGCTACATGCTTCCCCTAGCTGCGAAAGCACATCACGAGCTTCAGAGACTTCCCACCTGGAATCCGGGACAAGCCCCCACTCGTAACACCAACAGACCCCAGACATTGGCGGGCAGAATCAAACCTAGGATCTCTGGAACCTAGTGCATGAGCCTCTATCTCATGAACTAAAAGTCAACTGGCTGTTAGCTAAGGCTGTAGAACAGACTCATTTTCTCTCTCTTTAAGTGGTCTTGATGCCACTAGATGGAACAGAACATCACACCCAGGATGTGGCCCATTTACGGTAGGAGTCAACCCCATTCTCCAGGCCCTGCTGCTTTCAGTTCTATTATTGTTTCTGAAATCTGCCCTACTCCATGTTTACCTTTATTTCCTGTCCCTTTCTGCCTCTCAAGCTTCCTATTCTCCATCTTCTCAGCTTCTTCTTTTCCTCGTTTCCTACTTGTTCCTTCTCTTGCTCTCCACCTCCATTCAGTCCCTCTGCTACTATCTTCCCACTCATTCATTCATTCATTCATTCATTCTCTTCCTCACCCACACCCAGTCATCTCCACTGAGCCAGCCAAACACCCAGTAGGCCAGTCACCCAGCCTCATATTCAGTCACCAAGGCTTCTCTGTATCCCTGGAGACCATCTGGTCTTGCAACCTGACTGCTGAGGGAAGCGTGGGAGGGAGTCTGGAGGCCTGAGGAGAAGATGCTTCTACAGTGAGGTGGGACAGAGTGCCCTAAGCTGCTAAAACAGACAGTGCAAGGAGCAAATCAAGCTTCCAGCACCATCAAAGAGTTGGGATGGAAGCAGTTCCTGGCTGTGGCCAAAATGGGGTACTGCTATGCACAAGTTCAGTACGGCCACCACCGTGTAGCTGGAGGTGAAAGCACACTAGTCCTTTCACCAGACAGCTGCTGGCCAAGTGGGCTGATGCCTATTTGTCTGGTTCTCCAAACTGAACCCACATACTAATTATAACTGGGGCTATTGCAGGTTAGGCATTTGGGATCTGGCTCTTGTGGAGCAAGACTATCATACAGTATAAGCCAAAGAGAGGTTGTGTTGATCCCACCTGAACATATAAGATGGACATCACATAGCTGTTCCAGTGTGCATTAATAACAGTGAAGCTTCTTGCAGTGGTGGCATGGTTTAACTCCCTTACCTTCTTTTCTCTGTCTGGCACTAAGAATGATTACACACCATGCTCCAGTTGCATTATCAGCTGCCATGGTCTCTCATGTTCCATCACAGGACAACAGGATATTTTATACTACAACTAGTTATTGAGGGGAGTCACTGTTTGATATATCTAGAAAGCCAAGAATACTACCAGTCACAAACAAATCAGGTTCAGTTCTGTCTTCAGACACACGTGTAATGTCCCTTGAAATCAATAGTAATGGCGCATGTCCTGGTATAGAAAGTCTAAAGCCTTAATGAATAAGGGCTGGATCCTCCACTGGTGCTGATGTTTCATCACCAGAAATACAATGAAAGCCAATTTGGTGAAGTGGGAATTTCATACATACCTAAGGGAAGAGATGTTCTCTGTCAAACAATTTTTAATGGACTAGATTTCAAGTTGAAGGTGTCCCTTTAATTAAACAGCTGAGGTAGTATTTTCACACCACACTATTGCCCATTCATGTAACATGCCCTCTCATTGCCCATTGGCCTTTTGAGCTCAATAGGCCAATATCTGACTTCAAGATGGCAGCACCAGCATTTCTTTAGCTGCAGCTTTGGTGTCTGATCACAGATGTTAGTAACGTTTCATGAGCAAAATGCCAGGGCAGTCCATCGCAATGAAAAACACCCTGCAAGAAAATACCAGAGACAGCCTCGTTCTGCTGCTTCAGGTTGAATCTGCTCCCATGTTGCCTCTTCTGTTTTGTTTCCCATCTTGTCAGACTGTCTTTACTCCAGTATGGGAAAGGACTTAGTGAGCAGCAGTTTAATGCATGACAATCCTCTTATTACTCCTAAGAGCGCAGCTGTAAATAATTAATGACCTGAGAAATAGAGATTTTTTTTTAAAAAAATGTTGACTTTGTTTTCTTTTTTGACTGGCTATTAGCAACCTTCTTAAAGGATTTCTTATGGAAACTGTGATCTCTCTCTCTCGGTCTCTGAGATGTGTGTTTCGAATGCTCTTTTTTGGTGCAATGTTTAATGCTGTTTGTATTTCTGAAGTGTAAATTTCAACTTTTGCTGGAAACCTAAGTCGCCTGGTTTTAATTGGTGGGGCTCAGAGTCCTGCGATTTTTTGCAGCTTTTAGCTTTTTTGATAAGTTAAAGGAAGGGAAAATGTTAAGCAAATAAATAAAACACAACAAACTTCTGAAGAAAGATTTGAAACAGAAACTGGATGACGGAGACCTATGATCTGAGTGGATGAGGAAGATTTTTCCAACCCAAGTATTAATCTTCTGCTATACTACACCAGACGGGACTGTACAGTCTCTTCCCTGAATTAGATCATCCCGCCATCCGCGTTACATACTCTCTCAAACTCCAACTGAAACAAATAAATAAAAAATCATATTTTAACAAATTCTGAGTCCTTTTTTTCTTCAAGCAGAACGTGCTGAATTACAAAAGGGAATTGATGTGTTAGGGAATGGTGAGCAGGGAGGTGGTTCTTGGAGCCTGGATGATGCATCCTCTGCATGCAAGAAATAGTCCCATTGACAGAGCGTAGTAAATATATTACCCATTTTAAAAGAAACATTCCATGGAAAATAAAATATCTTGAAACCACTGCAGGATTTTTTTTAACAGTTACTATAGTGTTATGCTGTAAAAATCACAGGTATATCTACAGTAAATGCCTCCATTCAACTACAAGCTACATCAGGGTAGGCAACCTATGGCACATGTGCCAAAGGTGGCACATGAGCTGATTTTTAGTGGCACTCACACCGCCCGGGTCCTGGCCACCAGTCCGGGGGGGATCTGCATTTAATTTAATTTTAAATTAAGCTTCTTAAATATTTTTAAAACCTTATTTACTTTACATACAACAATAGTTTAGTTATATATTACAGACTTATAGAAAGAGACCTTCTAAAAATGTTAAAATGTATTACTGGCACGTAAATAAATTAGAGTGAATAAATGAAGACTTGGCACACCACTTCTGAAAGGTTGCCAATCCCTGAGCTAAATACTCGATGAAGAAATCTCCAGGTGAAATTCAATGGGCCACGCTATGCAAAGGTCAGACTAGATATTCAAAATGGTCCTTTCTGCCTCAAAAATGTATAAAATCCAAACTTTTCTTGCTAGGCAGTGCCAGAACAGAAGAGGGGGCAGAATTGTATTGTACCAAACACAGCACTGCATAGAAGGTTGACTACACTGGAGAATATTAACTGGCATGATAGCTGGGAACATGCTATTGACTGTTTTACAAGCTAAATGTGGTGATATCTTTAGTCTACATAAAACACATTTTTTTAAAGTATGGCAACCTATAAATCTTTAATAACAAAGCATTATTTCTACTGGACTAAATTCCTTAGGGCATGGATAAAATTATTCGGGTTAAAATATTTAAAAGTCTTTAGCTAGATAGATTAGGTTAGATGAAATCACCCACCCCAGAAAGTCTGGCCCTCACGACATGTACTTTTCCCTCAGCATGCAGGTAGTGATAAATGGCACATGGGTTTTCACTAAGAAAATACTATTTTCTGTTAGTGAAAGATTGCAATAAAATACAGCATGGAAATGACAATAATGCTGGCAGTTCTCAAAAATGTTTTCTTTAGGGTGGGTGAGGAGCCAATATTTTTTAGGAAATAAATTAATTTTCAAAATCATTTTAACCAGCTCTATTATAGAGGCTCTGTTGACAGAGGAGTGAAGCACCATTCTCCCTTCCTGGATTTCCCTGCATGCCAACTGGATACTGCATGGAGACTTGCTGGCAGGATAATATCTCCAAACATATTGCAGCCTTGAACAAAAAGTTATACGTTGGAATTTGCAGTATTCCGCTCAATCTTCCCTCTTGCGCCAAGATTCAGATGACATAGGAGAATAAGGGATGGTCAGGCTCACAGCTGCTGTGGCAGATGGATGGTGACCATGGGCTTTGGACTTGGGGGCTCGTATGTTTATTCCTGAAGAAGGAGTGTGAATGAAAGAAAGAAAGAAAAATTAGGTTGTTGGAATCTGAAGTCCTTACTCATTTGTTACTCAGCTTTTACTTAGGGTATTATCTATACTACCCGCCGGATCAGCAGGTAGTGTTCGATGTATTAGGGATCGATTTATCACATCTCATCTAGACATGATAAATTGATCCCCGAACGTGCTCCTCGTCAACTCCAGAACTCCAGCACCTCAAGAGGAGTAAGTGGAGTCGACAGGGGAATCACCGCGGTCGACTCGCCACTATGAGGACGGCCAGGTAAGTCGAACTAAAATACAGTTCGAAACCTTCCCTCCCCCCGAGTTTACAATCTAGCTAGACAAGCCAGACAAAGGGTAGGAGAAAGGAACACAGAGAGAGAAGAACCTTAAGAGAAGAACTTTAAATTGAGGTGGCAGGTATGTTGCAATTTAAATCTTACTTATGTTGGCCTGATTTATTGATTGGAGTGGCAGAGGGAGTAGCACAAAAGAACTGGGTGCAATGAATATTATGAGAAGAACCTGAGGTATTGGCGATTTCAGACTAAGTTGTGTTGGCAGAGCTAAGCAGAAAAGCTAGCCTGGCACATTTTGGAGGGTGCTGAGCAACTGTCTGGAGGTATAGAGAATTGCCTGCGCTATGCTTGATAACAATCAGTATCAGCCCCTTTGCTTTCATAAGTACCAAAAAATGTGCACTCAGCTTATCACAGTTAGTAGCCACGAGAATGTGCTGGCCTCTGGGATATTGTTTGCTGGAATGTAAAAGAAGATTGCATCTGGACTGATCAGTGCTGCGTTCTCAATGCTCTCATTGGGACCAGCATTTCCAATCACAGATGCTATGAACTGACAATTATGTTAGAAAATAAGTCCCTGATTATAATCAGCATTACTGAGCCTGCTGTGGCTGATGGCCATGTTGCAAAAGTGACCCACTATGTGTGCAGGTAAGTCAACCTTTCTGTTTCCGTCTCTGCTTTGAGTGACGGACGGCTTTTAAAGGAACGCGGCAGCTGGATTTTAAAAAAAAATTGCTAGTGAGTCTCATGAAGCCCACTTAAATTAATTGTTATGGGACTTATTTTGTATTAATTCTTCATAATTTCATGGATGGCAGGTTGTGGTCTTTATTGAAACCCAATGGGGAATTTCATGCTTTTGAACAAGAAACAAATATTATTCATTTAAACTGGAGGTGTCAAAAACTTATATGACCTTCCCTCCCCCTATTTTCACACTTAGCTGAAATTTAAGGAGGTAAATTCTCCTCTTGTAAATCTTGAGGAGAATAGGAAGCAGGGCAGATTCTCCTCCTACACAGCTTAGTTTCTCTAGACTGCCCCCCGGCTCTCAGTGCTTTTACATCTCCATGTAGAGAAACATGTTATCCTCTTTATTCTCCATGGCAGGATGTGTGTGGGGAGATAGCGGGGAGACAAGTGGTAGAATACAGGGACTCCGGGAATTTACCAGTGTGAGACAGTAGGCCGGATTCCCAGATCTGATTAGTCCCCTTGACATCACTTAGGCAATGTGATGTGGCCTGACTGTAGGCAGAAATGGTTCCCTAAGAAACACTCCTGTGCAGAGAACCTGTGTAGAATAGGCAGAAGCCCTAGCCCCAGGATAGGGAGTGGATCACAGGAATGCCAAAGATATGGTTGGATTGCACTGCACTAGGGCTATTTGCTGCTTTCCAGGGCTCGTAGGAAACTTACACTGAAGCTTGGTTAGACCACTACATGGCCCTAGGACACTGGGGATGCAAAGACTTAAAGCCACCTTTATTTTCTACACACATACCCTGGTCCCTGCCACAATAGAATAGAGTAAGCAGGACTCAACCCAGTGTCTGCCCAGTTTAGTACAGACTAAAGTAAACATAGACCACTCTCCTCCCAGTGTGGTCCAAGTCAATCCAGGTCTGTTTGGGTCATGCACAGAATTCTTTTCTCATCTGATAGTGTGTGATGGCCCATGCCTGACTCAAGTGGCTGTCTCAGCCCCTTTCCTAGCAGTTTCCACACAGAGGATTGAATGGGTTTAGAGTCTGAACTCTCCTCTCAGCCTTAACTGCTTGCTGCAGATCAGGAGTCGGACTGATGGGGCAGTGTTGGAAGTTGTCCTCTTTCATGCCGCACCTGTTTGGTGGATGGAGCACTGCCATCCTCAGGGAGGTCTAGCCAGCAAGCAAGCAAGCAAGAAAGCGAAAGAAAGAAAAAGGAAATTTACTCATAAGCAGATACACAAGCACAGGATTTGCTGGGCATGATAAGATCCCCCTCCATCCAATGTGGCTTCCAGCATTGTCAATACCTGATGTTCCATGCGAAAATGAACAATTCCTTCTTCTAAGTAGGGTGGCCAACTTTCTAATCACACAAAACTGCTCCTACCCCACCACAGTGCCCCTACCCCTTCCCAGCCCCTTCTCTGAGGCCCCATCCCAACTCACTCCAAGCCTCCTCCCTCCATTGCTCACTCTCCTCCACCCTCACT